>JBAMAX010004468.1:0-222592 GCA_037043745.1 Chymomyza amoena | reverse complement strand
GAGGCCCTTTGCGACTCTCAGCGGCTAGTTCTCCGGCGACAAAAGGCGACACCGGACGATGCCGCTACTTGACAGCGTCGGCGGATAAACCCTTGACCCTTGAGCAGCGGCAGCGCAGCCGTAATCATAAAATATCAAAGACGGCAGCGCCGCATCCATCATGAGCATTGTCAGCATTTCCTAGTTATAAATACAACTGTTAGATTCTAAGATTCCGAGTCATTGTTAGAGTTTACACTAAGGTCTGTCGAGGCATTTCCGCTGCAGTCAGGTCTGCCAAGGCAGTCTCCCTGTTATATCTCTTCATGAAGAGAACAATCACAGCTTTTTGGGGATTGATGCTAAGCCATTCACTTAGACACCAGTTTAGGGTAATTTGAAGAGCTTTATCCATCATCTCTCGTATTTACCCGTCACTATGATAGCTAGGTCGGAATAATAAAACCAAATGTAAATGAGTAAAATGACAAATGACATAGCAGTTCCTTTTAAGGACTTGAGGCAGTAAATACTTTGTAGCTAAACAAAAACATAAATAAACGAACAGCTGTTTGGATTGTAATTTTTAAGGGGTTTAAATGTTTTTTCAGTTAATATGTGTAGGTGCTAACGCTTAAGACAATAAGGACTCTTACCAAAGGTCTTAACCAATACACACTTACCCAAAACAATGGCCAAGGTCTTGGTGGCCTTGCGTTCCTTTTTCGCTGAGGATTTTTCGCGTTTCTTTTTCGAGGCCTTGTGCACCTTGTATATGGTAAATCTACCGCCCAGAAAGCACACGCAATGTGGATAATAAGCAGGAGTTGCAAATTGCAGTCCAAGTTGCATGTCAGGATACAAAAAAAGAAACACAAGGAAAGATACTTGGTGAAAGAGCGCAAAAAATTTGCCATTTTAATGGTATGTGCGATATATATGAATCATACGCCAGGTGGACCCTGAACCATGAGTGTTAACCATGAACCGCATAACAATGGCAATTAGCCGCAGCAGAAAAGGACTCACCTTGACGCCTGCGAGTTTTTCTTATCCTTACGCGAGGACGTTTTCGATGTGGTCGATAGCGTCGAGTCGTTGCGTGCCAAAGTCATGGCCTCCTGAACGCCATAACGTACAAAGGACAATGGCTTCATGGCGACGCTGCTGTGGCAAGCAGAGCAGTAAGTAAAAGGATCGTTAGAGATGGGTAGAGGAACTTACCTTAAAGCGGGCTCCGCCTCACCGCGTTTGGGCGAATCATCGGCAGTATGGCGACGGCTGCTGACGCTCGAACGATGCAAGGTGGCGCCACTGGGCACCGGGCTGTCCGGCGGAGATGTGCTGCTTACTGCCGCGCCTCCTGCAAGGACATCGTCAACGTTTGATGGTGCATAACCAGAATCATGATTACCATTTGGATCGGCAACGACCAGCTGCGGTTGTGTGGTGATCTGTGCCACAACACTGCTGCCACACAAAGCACCAGCAACATCATCATCATCATAGTCATCATGGCCATCATCATCATCGTGCAGCCAAGTTAGTGTAAAAAAAAAGCAGAGTGGGAGTTGGGCATAATGTCAATTAAAAACAAGGCAAAAATTGAGTTTTAATTAAGTGACGCATTAATTGAATTATTGAGATTTATTTTTTTTCGTCCTTTGCTCCTGTCCCTGTCCGCTTCTACTCATTCATTTTTTTTTTTCAATTATATTGGCTCGCAGCTGCTCTTAGCAAAAAAAAACTTTTCAATATCAATCTTGACCCCAAAGACCCACCCAAACCGTCCAAAGCCCATCCCATCCTTCGGGCTTCTGTCATTATGGGTTTCATTTCATGTCCTTATTGGCTTAAGTAGGCCGTCACTACGCTAATTGACTACGCTTAACGCCCGAGTTGAGTGGCGTCTCCTTTCATTTCAATTTATGCCTTCTCTTATGCCGTGTGGCAACCTTTAAAGGCTTGCCCCACGCCCACTCCCCCGTCGTAGCTTCGAGTGTGAACACAGCCTAGGGACTAGGGTCTCTCTCTGTATAAATGCATCCATTCATTTTTAATTAAAGCAAATTTTTTGGACTGTTCTTTTTTTTTTGTTTGGCAGGATTAGGCAGCTTTTGTTACGTCTTTATATAAAGATATATGAGAGCTTATATACTACAAGTATATAGTGTGCATATTAATTTGAATTTACTTTGGTTGGGCTTAAGTTTTTATGCTCTTACTGCGACTACATAAGACTTGGGCTAAAGATTGTACACTTTTAAAAATTAAAAGAGTTCCCTTGGTAAGTGCTTGGATTGTCGTATACCCTCCTTGAACTGTCTTTATCCCATTGAACCTAGCCTAGGCCGAAAGCGACCAATGCATGGAATCTCTTACATACCATCTCCCAGGCCCATTGTGGTGACATTCAGACAGACAGCTGGACGGACTATCTACTATTTTTTTATCTGCGACTCAACTATTCAACACTAACTGCTGCTGCTTTGACTGTCCAATACAAACGCAAAGTCAATAAACTGCCCTATCTCCAAAAAGAACCAAATGCATTGCAACCCTAACCCAAAGGAGCTTTTAGTCCTCCTATCTATTGCTGCTGCACTTGAGTGCTTTTATTTTGGTAATTTGTTGCACTATACTCAAGCTGTAAGGGGTATGTTAGCTGAGAGAACCCGAAGGGTTTTTTTTCGTTGTAAGACCCTTAATAGTGGGAATAATAAAAATAAGTGAAAGGGGACAACTGCACTGCGACCCTTAGGATCTGGAGTGGTTCTAGTCCAGTTAAGTCCTGCATCGACATTTTGTTATCATCGAAGAGGGAAGCAGATCTTCTGGCGTGAGGTCTACTGTCGTAGACCCGTCGTGCCAATCCAGTTTTAGTGTCATCTGGATCTTTATATATTATTATATTATTTAAGTACTGGGGATATCCCGATATTAATTTGCTACAAAGTAGTCTGAGAATTCGTACTTCCAAAGAATTTGCAGATTTTGGCTGAAACTGTCTACATATTAATTTTGGTGCTAATTCTTCTATAATATGACCGCTGTACATAAAGTTTTACTAAGGGGTTACAGCGCTATATATCGACAGTAATCGCCTGCAGATAATGCGCTGTATTCGGGGACATTTCTATCCCTCTAGCTGGCGCCTCTTCGGGATCGTCACATTGACGTGGTGAGGGAGCTCAGTGCTGCAAGGACTCTATGCCGAAGGTACCATAGCTACCATTGGCGGTAAGGTTTTTGAGGAGCAGTGAAGCGAAGAGCGATCCACAACGTAGCGTCAAACTCAAATTGAGAGAATGAAAAAGGCGTCTGTTCTCCAGGTTGGGGGCAACCTATTTAAAAATGACCTCTTAATATGGGAGTCAACCTGAGAAATATTTAAAATCCAAGTAGTTCCCGTGCCCCTGCGACTAATCTACCTATTTCGGCAGCATGCAGACGGATTTGAAGAATCAAACCTAATGTTTAATAAATAACAATATAGTGGAAACCTTCTCGGCCCTATGCTCCACTAGGAGTAACAGGACATACGAAGAAGAAGCTGCTGACAGCTGATGATTATCGAAACCAAATCAAATAATGAAAATAGGAACTTATGACAAAATTGTTGTTAGTTCAGAACAGGGGAAGTCTAGAAGCTCCTCCCCAAAATCGGATTAAGCATCTCAAGCCCTTATGATATACCAACTAGCCAATTGCCGGAATCATTTACAAAGGTATTCAAACCCCCTTGGGCTTGGAAGCTACTCTCTCCTCCTTAATAACGTATTAGGTACCTTTAACCCTTATGACCTAACTACGCCCCCTATAGTGTATATTTTAGTCCGCAGATAACATCTCGAAAGCTTCACACTTGTTTTTCATGTCCGTGTCGTCCTGTGTGCTGGCAAACGTTCTAGTGACACTTTTTCCATCTGTTTTTGAATGTTCCCATTTTGGATTTTCATTTAAATGCGGCGCGTGTGCATTTAAATATGCCAAACAGCTTCCAAGCTGCAGTTCTTGGAGCTGGATTTCGGTTCCGCGCAATTACATTGACACTTACACAAAATGGATTCGTAGAAAATGCATTTTGGAGCACTCAATGGCATGACTCACTACTCTACCCCCTCGTTGTGTATTTGTTGGGTCAGCGTAATAAGCTATGTAGTTGCTGTTATTGTCAAGCACGTGTGGCACGTGGCACTAGGGCTGCCACACTTTTAGTTTTAAATATTTTAGTATTTTTCAAAAACATTTTACATTTTCCTAGAAGTGCCAAGTAAGTTGGTGCCATGTCAAACTTTTTACAAGCACTACCTAACCCCTTGAAGAGCGCTTGTTCCCAGTCAACTTTTAATTATAATCAATCAATTATTTAATTTACAATAATTTATGTATACACTGTTCTGCTTTTGAGGTTTACCCGTTGCTCATTAACTACTTACTTGCCGGTCTCCTCGACAACGGTGGCCAGCATAAACTCGGTCGACTTGTCATTCACAATGACATGACAATCATCTATGTCTGGCGATATGGCATTCTCATCCTCCTCCTCGTTGGAACCACTAGCCGTATTTGTTGCCGGCTCATCGGGCACAATGCGACTGGGATGCCGACTGCTATCCAGCGCGGTCTCTTGCAGACGTCGGGTCTGTGCAATGTTCTCGATGACACTGCCGCCGGTAAGTTCCGAGAGATGGGGTTTACGGGCGGCACGCTGTTTACGCGCACGACTACGCAGCGCCTGTAGGGTTTGGAGGGATTGGAGACATGGAGACATGGTTAAGTAATATTCTTTGCTGCTGTGCTTGCAGTTTTAGTTATGACAAGTTGACAGTGGCAGTGTGCCCAGGCCACATAACAAATTATTCAATGCCATTCACATTGCGATTGCCATTCCCATTGATTATGTGTGTGTGTGCGAGTAAACAAATCTGACTTTGTAATTTTTTTATTATGGCAAATTGTGCATAAATCAGCAGAAGAGAAGCCTCTGCCAGCAACAGCACAAATCCCATTTTGATTAGCTCGGTAACTCGGTAGCTTGTTTTGAAATCCAGAATCAGAGACTCACCTTGAATATATTCCAATAGAGAAACACCATTATGATGCAGGGTATATAGAAACTACTCAGCGATGAATACAAAATGAAATCGGCATTATAAAAGGCGCAAACATCCGGCTCACGATTGGGTGTATTATTCAATCCAAGAACTATGGGTGAACCGATAGCAGCCGATATTGCCCAGACCAGTAGAATTGTAAGGCATACGCGGCGACTGTTTTTGTGCTTTGCATATTTTATTGGCTGCGTCACAGCGATGTATCTGTAAAATTAATCGATAAAGGGTTAATTTAATATAAATCGATAGCTATGCTAGACTTATGGCTGACTAGTTTAGATGGGTTATCTCGATATTTTACAGAAATAATCGATAACGTTCGAAGTTGCTAAAATATCATCGAGATTCTCTGAAAACGGTCTCACATATTCCAAGTAATAGAATTTCTTTGGTAGAAGACTCCCTTCCAATACTTAAAGGCAAGCATTCTCAACCTCACGTAGTGCGTAAGTCTGTAGCTTTTAGACGCACTCAAATAATCGATATATCACACGCGAAATTTTAAATTTAATTTATGCTTTTTAAAACTTTCGATTTATTCCGTATTTTATCGATTGTTACTCACCTGTCTATGGAAATTGCAACTAAATTAAATATCGATGAAGTAGAGCATATCACATCCATGGCTATATAGAAATCACAAACAACATCAGGCAATGTCCAGGCGCCATTTACCTAAAATGAGAAAAGTAAAAGCACAAAATATAATCGATAAGTAATCGTTGTAAGTTTTTAAATGCATATTATACTTAAACGCTTCAAACGATTGCACTTCAATCAATTTAATGACTCTAATTTTGTGTGTTCAACAAAGTTGTGCGTGTATTCGTGTGTGCGTGTGTGTTATTGAGTGAGTGTTTGTTTGCCTATGAGTGTGTGTGTGTGCATGTGTGTGTATTCAAGCAATTTAATTTCAAACTATCTATCAATCTAACGACACATGAATCTGACTTTCCAATGATAAAAGAACCTAACATAAATCTAAAAAAAAAGGGAGGCCTATTCGCCAAACTGTCTATAGGACATAGACCGACCTGCCCCCTCACTCCCAACCCCTATTCGATTTTCGATTGCTACGAGGCCGATTGTTGACTGGCGGCCATTGTCATTTGTGTATAGGCCAGAAGCAGGGCCAGGACCAGGGCCAGAAGTATCAATAACAATATTTTTTCGTGCCTCAGCTACAAATTAGTTTTTCTTCTAGCTGGCTGCCCTCTCACGCTCCCACGCAGCCTCCACTGGCTCTCCCTCTCTCTCTCTCTCTGTCTTTTTTTTGTGAGTTCATCTACATGTGTAGCATTGCCAAATGAGTTTCTGCTCTCTCTCTCTCATTCGCTCTTCGACGACTCTCTGGCAGTCTATAAAAACCTCAACAATAACGCTAGGAATTTCTAAAGCCAAACAATTTGTAGCCAAACAATACACAAAACATATCTACAACTACAGCAACAAAAGCGCAGTATATTCGTATCTGTGTGTGTGTGAGTGAGTGTATCTGTGTGAGCTTAAGTGTATCTGTGTGAGGGCTGTCAGTTTCAGCGGCACATGTACATTCATTTTTCTTACAACTTTTGCGTATAGAATAGTAAACCGATCGGTTTATGTTTAAAGTAGGCAAGCAAACCTAACCAATACCACAACAACGAGGGCAGGCTGAAGAGTAGCCTTGGAAAGGCAAACAGAAATGGTCTTGGAAAAACTCGAACATATGGCGTAGAACATTTTTTTGAAGGCTTTAATAGATGAAAATTATATTGCGATTATGTTTGAAGCTGAGAAAGCGGTCGTTATTCCTGACAATCGAAAAATTCTATGTCTTTTAACGATTTTAAGAGAGTGTATGTTACATATGAGGCCAAGCTATAATATTGGTTGAAAAAAACCCAGCACACTTGGGTTCCCATTAAAGAAGTTTCTCTTGGAGTAAGTTAAGAAGGTGTTTTCTAACTTGGTTTCGAAAAACGTACAAAAATTTCGTTAAAAATCGTGATTCGTAAAAAATGTTATGGGGTTCCCGAAGGCTTTCGCCTAAGCTGCTGCGGTTTTTAGCAACTGAAACTTGAATTCCGTGCTCAAGAGGTCAGCTGTAGGGGTAAGGTCTAGAAGACTCATAAAAGTCTATTAATGAACCTTTTTTTTTTGGAATACCCTTGGTATAAATGATATCGGTAATCGATATTTTAAAAAATATTCAAACCGCTTGTGCTAAGAGTCTGCTCTTTCCTTCCCAATAATACATTAAGTTCTTTTAACCCTTACGACACCTACATCTCCTACCCCAAAAACATTTCAGGAATACCCCGGGCTTAAATGATGTAGATAATCGATTTCAAGAATAAAGAAGTACAGGAAATATTATGCGGGGACTTTTTTTTGCCCATTTTAAGCAGAAATAAGATCGTGCAAAATTTTGAATACTGCCTTAGTAACCTCGTAGACTATTTTCAGGCCTTATAGGACCGATCTTGAAAGATGAATCAACTGCCGAGTCTAAGCTGAGAGCAATGATTCAGATTCCAATTACTATATACTGGAGGTCCTGTAGATGCTCTTAGTTTAATGAGGAATCCTCTCAAGAATATAGTTAATGAGTCTGATGAAGTTATCGGTACAAGGATCTCCATGCACGATATCAACCGACTAAGAACATACCAGATAAATAATTTTCTTCAAGGAATTGAATTAGCTACGGAGAACACTAGGGCTATTAGGCAGCGCAATACTTCCTCAGAATGACAGGTGAACTTTATCAACAATATATGAGATGATATCATATAGAGGAGTCTTGAGAAGAAGCGACTTGTTCTTGGTTATCCTGAGAATCTTCGCATGAAGAGTTTTATATGAAAATTTTTCGAAATCTTTCTCAGCATTAAGTTGTTCTCGTACATTTAAAAATTGTACAGGCCTTATAGGACCGATCTTGAATGATGCATCAACTGCTGAGTCTAAGCTGGGAGCAATGATTCAGATTCCAATGCCTATGTACAGGAGGTCTTGTAGATGCTCTAAGTTTACGGAGAAATCCACCAAGGAACATAGTTAGTGAGGCTGTCGCTGTTATCGGACCAGGATCTCAATGCACGATGTCAACCGACTAAGAACATAACAGATGAATAATTTTCTTCATGAAATTGGATTAGTGAAGAAGCTCTAGGGCTATTAGGCATCACACTACTTCCTCAGGATCGCAGGCCAGTTTTATCAACAATATATGAGAGGATATAATTTGAATAGAAACTTCTTGCATTTGCGATGGAATGTTGAATAAAAGCGACTTATTTTTCGATATCCTTAAAGTCTTCGCATGAGAAGTTTTATATGGAACTTGAAACTTTTAAAGCTTTACGAAATCTTTGTCGGCATTAAGTTTTGTTAAAATTTAAAAATTTATACGTTTCAGGGAGCTATTTCTCCTAAAAATCCGGTTAATTAAGATCATAAAAATCGGTACAGGCATTCAAGAGCTATAAAATATCAGACAAAGACGCATTTAAATCAATTTTTTAATAAGTAATATAAATACTTCTTTGAATGCCAAGTTTTTCCAGAGATTAACTTTTTATGATATGATCATTAGTTACGTTGCCTACTTTGAGGATCTAAGAAAATCTTATTCTTTTGAAGGCACGTTCGTTCCGGCTCTTCTCATATCTGGAAACGCGAGAACAAGATTCTTCAATGTATATTTGGATGTGACTGGTATATGAGATTACGTTTTTACTCCAAAGATGGTTTGTTTCCTAATGACGGGTCTACTAATCATTACAATGAATGTCTTCTGCATGAACAGAGCAGTTTGACAAGGAATTTTGTCAATGACAATTTTAGAAGTCGATGAAGAATAAGACACTTCACAGATATTTTTCGTACACAGCGCAGTGTCCATAGAAAGCTCTAAAAGATAGAATACATGTTCAAGGAGACTTCGCTTTATCTTCTGTCATTTAATTTCTTTGTAAAAAAGCAAAACGAGTTGACTATTCTTTGCTTGAGATAGATTTGAGTCAGATGAAAACTTTGAAGAATTACAGCCTTCAGCCGATTGCTTTCCGTATAAAAAAGCAAAACGAGTAGACTATACTTGGTTTGAGATTAATTTGAGTCAGATGAATACTTTGAAGAATTACAGCCTTCAGCCGATTGCTTTCTGTATACAATAGCAAAACGAGAAGACTATACTTGGTTTGAGATTAATTTGGGTCAGATGAAGACTTTGAAGAATTACAGCCCTTAACCGATTGCTTTCTGTATAAAAAAGCAAAACGTGTAGACTATTCTTTGCTTGAGATAAATTTGAGTCAGATGAAGACTTTGAAGAACTGCAGTCTTCTGCCGATTGCTTTCTAAGTAAAAAAGCAAAGCGAGAAGACTATTTTTGGTTTGAGATTAATTTGGGTCAGATGAAGGATTTGAAGAATTGCAGACTAAATAGAATGTTTTATTTGATTTTTTCCAAATAAAATCGTCATCTTTGTAATACAATTTATAGTCTTGTTGGCGTCTCTTGTTAGAGAAAAATCTGTTCAGAAAATAATCTTGACAGCTTATACTCTTTGTATGGCCTATGACAATCAAAGTTCTTAAATTAACTTGACTTGCGCAACGAATCTTCAACAGGAAATCTGTGTAAGAAGGCTATTCTTTGAAACTAATTTGAAACTGATGAAGTCTTTGAAGAATCAAAATGTTGTATTTGATTTTTACAAAATACGATGGTCATCTGTGCCACAAAAACAATTTAAAGTCTTGAATTGAAACAATATTTTTCAATATGGACGGCAAAACTATTCTAAAAGAATCTTGACAACTTATGCTTCTTGTACGACATATGTCAATTTCAATTCTTTTATGAACTTAACTTGCAAACCAAATCTTCTGCAGAAAATCTTAATTAAACTATGCTCTTTATATAACATAAGACGATTAAAGCTCAAAACTGAAAAAAAATTTTGAAGATATGCCAAATTTATAGACCTGTTCCACGCTCTTCTGCGCTACAAAATAAAGTGCGTTCAATCAAATACTAAAAGTGTCCACTGCTTACTTTTCTGCCTGCCCTCGGTAACTCTACCCTACTGTTTTTACAGCCCCAAAAAAAAACTCGTGGAAAATATTTTACGACAGCGAAAGTGAAAGTCAAGTGAAAGCATAGAAATTTACAACAACAGCAATAGGAACAACTTAGAGAACAAAAACATTGAACCATATCCATAGAGATGGAACGAGCAAAGACGAGCTGAGAAGAGCTGAGCGGAGAAGCTGGGAGTAGATGAGACGGAGACAAGACGAGACGGTAGCTAAGCTGGGGAGCCTGCCTAAGCGGCCATGACAAAAGTTGAAGCACGGCCCAAAGAAAGTGGCAAAAAAGTTTTCCGATATAAAGACATACGCACGAATGCGCACACGCACGGCGAACACATGCCGGAACGCATACCAAGGCAGGCTGGAGCAGCTCCTCTCTAGAAGAGGACGCTAGGATTTGGGCGGTGGGAGGTACATACGGACATTATATCGAAACACGTAAGCTGCTAAAGAATTTTTACAGCATTTCATTTCTTCCTGTTTTCGTTTTTTTTCTTCTTTTTCTTGGTTTTTTTGGTTTTTTCATCTCTTCATCCCATCATCTCGACTGCTCTTCGTCGTCTGTTCTTTTCTGTGCGCTATTATCTGCTGCTGCTGCTTCTATGGCTGGCTTTTGTATGGCATTACGTATACGGCATGTAAGCCAGAGTGAGTTTTTTACTTGTTGTTGTTGTCGCTGCCGCTGCTGCTGCGCTGCATTAGCTTGGTCTATAATTTATAATGTATTGGCATATAAAAAATAGACTTTGTCGAAATTTGTTGGCAATTTCTCTCTCTTTTTTTCCTTTGATTTTCTGCTTCTCAGCTTGGCCAAAAAAATTTGTTTATTTTTTGGGTTGATTTTTATGGCTCAAATCTTTTGTAAATTTATGTATATGTATTTATAGAGCATATACCTGTATACATATAAGTATATATATTTATATATATAAATTTTATGTACATTTTTTGTGCTTGTTCTTGTTGCTTGGGTTTGATTAAAAAATTAATGACATATTGAAGTTTTTTTGCTCCTCCCTAAAAGTTATCAATAATATGCAATAAAATAAATATGCATAAAACTTATGCTAAATAGCTTCAATAGTTTTTTATTTTTTTTTATACTTTAGAGAGTTTCAACCTGACGCTAACTATTATTGTGGGGAAGCAAGCCGAGATGATCTGCTACTTGAGTTAGGCAAACTTGTTAGGAGCGAGGATACTGACTGCTGCTACAAAGCTTCTGAATGGAATGACATCGCTTACTCGGAGAGAGAAGTTCAAGGAGAACAAGCAAATTAACTACTTTGTCGGCTTGCAGACGAAAGGACGTCACAACGTCTTCACTGAGCAGTCTTCGATGAAGCTTTCTTTACGTTTCAACAACTCCTTCTTCATCAGGCCAAGATATACGCAAGACTGATAGACACCCTCCAAGCAACGATCTAAATTGACGGCTTGAAAACAAAAGAATGGGCGTCTTCACTCAAGAGCGTTTCACAAAGCGTTCATTCCGTCTGCAAAACTCCGACTCTTCAAACCGAGATATATAATACGAAAGACGGGTAGAAACCTTTTAAGCGACAATCTACATTGACGGCTTGAACGCAAAGGAAAGGGCGTCTTCTCTTAAAAGCGTTTGACAAAACTTTCTTCGACTTCTTCAAACCGATATATACGATAGACGCGAAAACACCTTCCAAGCGACAATCTACATTGACGGCTTGAAAACAAAGGAAAGGGCGTCTTCTCTCAAGAGCGTTTGAAAAAACATTCTTTCCGTCTACTTAACTCCGACTTCTTCAAACCGAGATATATAGTACGAAAGGCGGGTAGACAGCTTCCAAGCGACAATCTACATTGACGGCTTGAACGCGAAAGAAATGGCGTCTTTTCTCAAGAGCTTTTGACAAAACTTTCTCCGACTTCTTCAAACCGATATATACGATAGACACGTAAACACCTTCCAAGCGACAATCTACACTGACGGCTTGAAAACAAAGGAAAGGGCTTCTTCTCTCAAGAGCGTTTGAAAAAACGTTCATTCCGTCTACTTAACTCCGACTTCTTCAAACCGAGATATATAGTACGAAAGGCGGGTAGACACCTTCCAAGCGACAATCTACATTGACGGCTTGTACGCCTTGAAGAAACTTTCATTCCGTCTGCAAAACTCCGACTTCTTCAATCTACATTGACGGCTTGAAAGGGAAAGAAAGGGCGTCTTCTCTCAAGAATATTTGACAAAACTTGCAATCCGTCTGGACAGCACCGTCTTCTTCAAACCGAGATATACGCAAGACTGATAGGCACCCACCAAGCATTACATTAACGGCTTGAAGACGAAAGAAGGGCGTCTTCTCTCAAGAACTTTGGACAAAACGTTCATTCCCGTTTTTACAACTCCGACTTCTTCCAACCGAGGTAAACGATAGAAGGGTAGACACATTCTAAGCGACAATCTACATTGACTGAAGAGCTCTTCAAAGAGCTTTGGACAAAGCTTTCATAACGTCCTCACTTCTCTATCTTTTTTAGGCCAAAATATACGCAAGATTAACAAATGAGTAGCAAACAACGAACTGCAACTAACTTGAAGACGAAAGAAAGAACAGTAGGAAAAGTTTACGACAAACCTTTCATTACTTCTTCCCAACTTAGTTTTCTGCAGGTCGAGATATACGCAAAACTAATAGATATTTATCGAGCACCGCTCTACAAAGACGCCTTGAAGACAAGAGAAAGCACAGAAACGGGCGTCATCTCTGAGGAGCTTTAGGCAAGGCTTTCTTGACAGCTCCATCTTTTAAAAAGCAATAAAGACTTTGCAAAGAACGTAGTAATTTTTGGTAGACAGGTTTACGAGGCTCTGACATGATATACCCTGAAAAGACAGCTTATTCGTAATAATATCCTCCAACGGGGTACTCAGCTTTATCTGGTAGTGCGATTGTGGAACAGTGTGCCAGGAAGGAATTAGAGCTGCCAGTGACCCTTGCAATTATGGATATAAAAAGACTATCTGCGATTCGAGGGATAGTCTGAGCTTAGTCACAACAAAAAAGGAACAATGCGATCCGTTTATGATATCTTTCGCGTACTCTCCTTTGATTTCACAAGAGCAGCACCAGGAAGGTGACATGAGAAGCCCCAATGGCTAAGAGGATACATGTTCCTTATCACGATTTCTCTAGTAGTTGTGCCAATGATTAGAAGATAGACTGCCCTGCACTTCTTAGAAAACGCTCCCAAAGATCTGGTATAACTGAATTTGAGCACTTCCACTGAATCCTTATAATCTTTCATCAAGTAGAGAGACTCGGGAGCTAAAAATGGGGTACCAGCTTTGCCACCCAAGGTTTCTACCTCTCCTTCCCTTTAGTCAAAAGCATCTTATTCTCCTTTTTGGTATAACGCATTTTCAAAGATCTGGGTAGTCTGGGAAATCTGAACATAGTGGATTTGAGCACTTTTACTGAATACTCATAATATTTTATCAAGTAGTGCGATTCGGGAGATGAGAAACGGTTCCCAGCTTCGTCACCCACACTGTCTGCCTCTTCTTTCTTTTAATCAAAAGTATCTTCTTCTCCTTGCTATCCTCTTCTCCCAGTGGAGAATAGGCACAAGCTTTCATTATTATTATTATTATTACTGTCTAGAGGACTTTTGCTTTTTATTTTTTGCTGTTGTCATCATTTTGACTCTTATCCTCATCTAACCCTCCCCAATCGACTCACCACTTTTTTGGCATTTTAAGACCTTAAAGAAATAAGCCTTAAGCTAAGCGAACCCTTCAGGTAAAAAGCTAAAAAATGGCCAACATTTTAATCGGACTAAACCAGAATTTAATTTCAATGGTTTAGTTCTTGGAAGACATACCTACACACACACACACACAGTATGTGTTTGTATACAAGTAAATATATGCCGCTTGTATTTATGTATGTGTGTGTGCAAAGAATGAACTTTTTCTTATCTTGGAGCGCATTGTGTTATACGAATCCCAAACATAGTACCAGGAAGGAGACTGTTTGAAGTTTTTGGTGTCTGGTGTACCTAGTGTATGTATATGTGTGTGTGTGTGCCTAGTGTGCGTGTATACCTAGTGTGTGTGTGTTGTCAAAAATATTCAATGGCATTCAATTTATATGGTGCGCATAAAGTCACTCGCTTGGTTTTCTTGCTGCCCACTTCGGGATGCTGAAACCAACGTGGATATGACCGACAGTGGAATACACTGCAGCTAGTTTTAGGCAAAGAAAAAATTTTGTGGGTGAAGAGATAGTAAATAAAGGAATCTGAGAGAGAAGCAACGAAGCAGCAGCATTGAGGACTAGGATTAGGATTTTGATTAGAATGCATATAAGTTCGTCTGTTCGCTCGTAACTTCCAAGCTGCCTATCATAATAAGACAAATTAGATATTATTAAAAGCGTTTTGAGTGTCTGCTGGTTATGGGCCACTCTTTTATAACACATTTATTTGAATAGCTACCTGAAGTACAACGAAGAAACTCAACCCAAATTTTTTAATTCTGCTCTATCGGATAAATTATTATCGCTTATTATTTTTTGTGGAAGAGGGATCAAATATGGGAATCTAAGAGAAAAGCAGCGTGGGCTTAGGAAAGTTTTTTATACAACTCCGAAGACGCAGCATTGAGGCTTAGGATTTGGATCAGCTCATAACTTCCAAGCTGCCTATCGTAATAAGACAAATTAGATATTATTAAGAGCGTTTTGAGTGTCTGCTGGTTATGGGCTTCTCTTTTATATCAGATTTAATTGAATTGCTAACTGGTGTATAACGAAGAAACTGAACTAAAATTGTAAAGTGCTGCTCTATTGGATAAATTATTATCGCCAAGGTCGTGGCAATATTGGCCGTCTCAGCTTTATTCACTCAAAATTGGAAACATCTTCACTTTTAAGAAAAGGTTCTTTCATAATTCCCAAACTTCGCTTTCTTTTCGGCCAAATTTGAAAGAACCTTCCAGTCTTTTTTGTTTAAGTCCCTTAGGGTTCATCTATAAATTACGTAACGCTGGTTTTCGTCAAAATAGACCATCGCATTTTACAAAATCAAAGCCCCATGCCGTATAGATTGTGACTAAAAAGAATTTCCGTAATTCGATATTGTTCGATATTCGTGGTGTGGTGCATCATGAGTACGTTCCAACGGGACAAATGGTCAATAAGGGGTATGACGAGACTGTTTTGAGGCGTTTGCATGAACGGGTTACTCGTAGTCGGTCAAAATTGTGGGCTCGCGGATTTTGCACGTCTATAACGCGTCATCTCATCAAGCCACGATTGTGAACGCATTTAAGACAAAACACTCGATAAATACCATTGATCTGGCATCCTATAGTCCAGATCTGGCACCGTGTGACTTTTTCCTCTTTCCAAAACTAAAATTGCCACTTTGGGCAACCCGTTTTGACTCCATACCGACCATAAAACAGAATGGGACGAGAGAACTGTACGCCATCGCGGCCAACGCCTATAAAAAATGTTTCGAAGATTGGAAGAAGCGTTGGCATGTGTGTATTGCCTCAAAAGTGGCATATTCTGAAGAAGGCAAAATAAATATTGAAGAAGATTAACTATTTTGCGTTTTATTATAAAAAAAATTAAAAAAATCCCACTTAGCGTTACCTTCGTCGTTTTGACGAGCACCAGCATTAGGCTCATCAGCAGTCAGAGATACTACATGATGAATAAGAGTGCATAAACAAAAGAGAAAATAAAAAAAAAACAAAGAGAGTGACGTTCGTCGATTCGACTACCATTGTCTAACTAGGGTTAAATAAGCTTTGAAAGTTAAATATGGGTTTATTATACGGAAATTCATTATAAGAAGCTCAACAAAAAATTTTAGTAAACAAAAATTGGTATTACCAAAATTTGTGCCAAGTAAGTACGTTTTATATAATTTTGCATAGCTTTGGTTGTAGCTTATGTACCTCTTATATACCCTTTTACTCTATAAATATGGAGTATACAAAAAAAACAAACAAACTCTATAGATGACTCTTTCGTATGCAGTGTGTGTGGTTTTTACAGGGCATAAAATAAATAAATTTATCTATTTGCACAGTCAAAGGCGCTCTGCGGCACACAGATACACACACACACACAGATACAAAAGCACACACACAGATACACACGCACACAAACATATTTGTAAGCCAAATACCAAAGGGACATAGAGCCAAAAAAAAAAGACCAAACGACAGCAGCAACAAGCACAGTCTCTATATATGTGACACATGCATATGGTGTACATATATATATACAGTGTATATATATAGTATATATATACACACACACGCACACACGCAACAAAATACACGTAACATTTTGATAATTGAGCTTCTGGTTTTTATGACTTGCACGCAGATAGAAAGAGAGTACATACTAAATACATATATGTATAAGCTGGCGTACATACATACATACTTAATAACTATGTATGTGTGTATATTGGTGCTATAGGTATATAATGTATGCATGTATGCACTATGTATATATATATATATATGCTCTAGAGATTTGAGAGCAGCTTTGTGCAGATCTTATAGGTTTAGTTCGAGCTCGCTCTGCAACTAACTTTATTTGTAATTCAAGAGATTCTATGCTCACTCTCTTTCCCACTCTCTCTCTCTTTTCTCTCTTCTACCAAATACTTATTTTGGCCAAGACACACACACACTCACTTACACAAACACATTGTCTTTAGAGAATTTGCGCTTAATTTGATTAAAAGTGATTGAATTCCAAGCAATCTGCATTTACTACGCCTATGCTCCAAGGACTTACCCAAAGGCTCCTACCACCAACCTCCCCCACCGATCATTGAATATGTAAATTATATTTCCTTTCTTTGGTAATATTGTCAAATTGTCGAATTGTCACAATGACAACAACTTGACAAACAAAACGTAATGGCAACTGGACAACTTTTAATTAAATTTCTACATCTTTTTAGCTATTAATGTTGTTTATTTCTAGAATGTCAGCCTGGCGGGAAAATGCTGTCAATTTTCCAAGCATTTTCCATAGACGACTCATCGACGACAATTGGTTTGTCTATTGTTTGACAACATTCTTGTTGCCATTTATATTTTTGGCCTTGAGGGGATTCAGTATTTTAAAGTCCCGAAGCAAAATCAATCGTATATAAAATTTAACTTTAACAATTTTAATTATCATTTGTTGGGAATTTTTGGCTTTTTTTTTAATTAAATATATAATTTAAAATCTTTGAGAAATTTTCTTGTATACTAATTGAAAAATTCTTAAAATATGAACATAATATATATAAATTTTCACAATTTAAAATCCATTATGCTCACACTTTAGTCAAGTCCTAAAATTCTTAACACATTAGCGAAAATTCACATAAACAAAAAAAAATAATTTAATTAAGAAAAATTAAAGTCAAACATTGAGTTTGTTAGCATAAGAAGTTTTAAGACTTTAAGCCCTAAAACATGCCTAAAACTTAATTAAAATATAAAAAAAAATTAAGTTTCTCACAATTTATTAATTTCTTGCTTTTAAATTAAAAAAATAAAAATTAAAATAAATTATATTTTTGTCTAAAATAAAATTAAGACTATGCTTTAATAAGTTTATGTCAAATATTCGCAAATATTTATAAAATAATAAAATAATTTTTTTATATTTAAAAAAAAAATTAATTTAATTTTTCTTAATTTTATTCTGAAAATTTTTAATAATATTTTAATAAGACCAAAAATATGGCTAAAGTTCAAACTTAAAAATACATTTATTTATTTCAATTAAATAATTATTTAAATTATAAAATAATAAATGATCGTAAATAAAAATGATTTTTGCTTTGAAAGTAAAACAATAAAAATTAAAATAAATTAAATTTTTGGCAAAAATAAAATTTAGACTATGCTTTCATAAGTTTATGTCAAATATTCGCAAATATTTATAAAATAATAAAAAAATAATTTTTTATGTTTAAAAACATATTTAATTTTTCTTAATTTAATTCTAAAAAATTAACATTTTTGTAAGACCAAAAAGATGGCTAAAATTCAAACTTAAAAATACATATAACTCATTAAATAATTATGTAAATTATAATATAATAAATGATCGTAAATAAAAATTATTTAAATTTTTGTTAATTTATTAAAAAATTATAAGCTTGAAAACACCAAAAACATGGCAAAAATACTGTAAATAAAATGAAAATAAATAAATATAAAATGAATTTATACCTTTTTCCATTATTTTTAACATTTATTCTTTTAAAGCAAAACTACTTATTTTAAATAAAACAAAATAAAATTAACAAAAAATATTTTTAGTTAGATAATTTTTTAAACTTAAATTAAGACAAAGCTTTAATAAGTTGATGCCAAATATTTATAAATGAGTTACATTTTTATTTTATACCAAAAAAAAAAACCAAATATACTTAAATTAAAATTTAAACAGAAATTGAACTGGTTTTAATTAAATGATAAATTTAAACAATTTGCTTAATTTTTTTTCCAATTGAAAAAAGAAATAATTATATAAAAGATTTAAACTTTTTTTTAACTAAGACCAAATATTAATAAGCAAAAATGAATGACATTTTTCTTTATTTAATAAAAAAAGAAATATTATTTTAATAAGAACCAAACCGTAGCCAAATATACTTTAATTAAAATTTAAAAGTCTATAATTAAATTATAAATTTAAATAGTATTCTCATATTTTTATAAACTAAAAAAAATTCTTTAATAATTTTATAAAAAAATTAAGAAATTTTTTTTAATTATTTTTTAAAAAAATTAAGAAATTTTTTTTAAATACACACCAAAATTTCGCATACAAAAATGTGTGAAATATTTCATTATTTTATTTAAAACAAATATTATGGCAAGGCCAAATGTACTTAAGGCAAATTTAAAAATAAATTTAATTCATTTCCTTAATATTCGCAAAGAGAAATTTATTAAATTTTTGGTAATTTATTAAAAAAAAATAAATTTTAATAACACCAAAATTGAGCCCAAATATACTTTAAATAAACTTAAATCTTTTCCCCTGATTCTTTAATTTTATTATTTTAAAGCAATAGAATTTAATTATAAAAAAAATATATTTAATTAACAAAAAAAATATATTATTAGCAAGTTAATTTCAAAATAAGTTATTGATAACAATTAGCAAATATTTATAAATTAATAAAATTTTTTTTTGTTCATAAAAAAATATTATTTTAAAAAGATCAAACATATGGCCAAATATTTTTGAATAAAATTTCAATTGTTTTTAATTTAATTGTGTATTTTTAAAAGATTTAATTTTTCTTTTTTAATTTATCCATATATTATATTTATCCAAACAAAAATAAATTACTTATTTCTTAATTTTATATAATACATAAACAAATATTATTATACTTATATAAGAAAAAAAAACATGTCCAATAATTCTTTAACTCAAACTAAAAATAAAATTTAATTTTTTTTTTGTCTATTCGCCTATAAAAATAATTTAAATTTTTTTCAATTTATTACAAAAATTATAATTGTAAGAACATTAAAAACTTTAAAAAAATAAAAAATAAACCTTAATATTTTCCTCTTATTTTTAAAATGTATTCTTTTAAAGCAAAACAATATAATTTAATTTATAAAATTATAATAAAATTAACATAAAATAAAATAACAGTTTTGCAAGTTAATTTTTAAAACTTAAATTTAAACTAATCTTCAACAATTTTATGCAAATATTTATAAATTAATAATTTTTTTTTATTCAAAAACAAATATTTAAATTTAGACCAATTAGACTTAAATTATAATTACAAAATAAATAAATTAAAAAAAAAATTTTATTTTTATTTATAACTTTATAACTATGTCAATTAATCACAAATAAAATTGAATAACTTTTTTGTTATTTTATTTAAAAATAAATATTACCTTAATAAGATTGACAACTTGGCCAAATATACTTCAATTAAAATTAAAAAATAAAATTTATTGTTTTTAATAAAAATATTGTTTTTAATATTTTTTAAATTCTGCCAAGTATTCATAAATAAAATAAATAATTTTTTTCATTTAATTCAAAAACAAATATCTTAAAAAGACCAAAAATATGGCTAAATATATTCAATTAAAATCAATAAATAAGTTTAATTTAAATTACGAGCATAAACTAAAAAGAAACTAATTTAATTTTTAACTGTTGCTAACTATTCGCAAACAAATTTGTTTAATTTTTTGTTAATTTTATTGATAAAAATTATCATTTTCAAAACTCCCAAGCCATGCCTATATACTTAAAATAAAGTGAAAATATAAATTTAAATATTTTTCCTTTATTCTTAAATTTCACTCTTTTAAAGCATAATCAAAGATTTTAACTTAAATAAACTTAATTAGAAATTATAAAATTTGATTTAAACTTAAACCAAATTCTCAAAACAATATTTTTTCTGATATACTAATTCAAAAACAAAAATTAAAATATTCATTGCAATACCTTATCCAGCTGGACCCTTTAAGACATTTTCTAAAAAAAATAGCTTTGAAATACGAACACAATTTTTTTTCTAAACATAATTCACAAAAATCTAACATCAAGATTGTTCAAAATTCATAATATAAAATTTGGTAATGATTTTTGTTATAAAATTTTAGAGTTGAATAAATGCTTCGCGTTTTCGAGCTAGCCTCTTCTGCTTTTTTAGTCTTCTACGTCAGAGCTGTGGATCGATCAACTTGGCAACACCTTAGTCTGGCCACCTGGTCATTTGAACTTTCGAGCCTAGACTTTAGTTATATTTGGCATTGGCAATAAAATTGAATTATTTTTCTCTTGTTTTGGACTCAGAATGAAGCAACAGTAGCAGGACTCAGTTCGTCCTTCCGTCCTTCGGCCCGTCCATTGCTAATTAGACGCCATTAAGCAAGTTTTTATGGCTGGCGACGCCACATTGAGCTTCATTTTGGCAATTCAACAGGATTTCACCTTTGACCAGGACTCTCTGTTTACAAATTATGGCAGTGTGTGAGTGTATTTGTGTATACAGACCCGCATGTCTGTGTTTGTGACAGTGGCGTAGACGTATTTTTCCTAGCAAAGGGGGTTCTATAGATTATACTAGGAAATTCATTTTTTGTAGCACATTTTGAGATGATTTTTATTGTGAATTATTTAGATGGTCAGGCCAAATTATTTTTTATGTGGTACAATTTTTTAATTTTAATTTTGTAATAATTTTTTAGTGGTTTATATGTTTTTAAAATTGAAATTTTTTCTTATACATTTTGGAATGATTGTTGTTGCGAATTTTATTTTGAATGCTCAGGTTAAATTATTTTTTATGAGATACATTTTTTTTTAATATATTTTTTTAAATTTTATAATTATTATTTTATTAATGGTTAAAAAGTTTTTAAAACACATTTTGGAAATTTTAATTTAGATGTATAGGTAAAATTTTATTTATGTGATATATATATATTAACTTATTATTTTTTAATGCTTTATATATTTTTAAAAGCTTATTGTTTTTTTGTTTTTAACACATTTTGCGATGATTTTTATTGCGAATTATAATTTAAATGCTCAGGTTAAATTATTTTTTAAGTGATATATATATTTTTTTTTAATTTTGTATTAATTTTGTATTGCTTTATTTGTTTTTAAAAATTCAATTTTTTTATCCAAGAAATTTTAGGATAATTTTTATTGTGTCAGATAAGATTATTTTCATGTGACATAATTTTTTAAAGATTTCTTTATGTCATTTGACGTGACATTTTGTATATAATATATATATTTTTAAATTTGTAATTATTTTTAATATTATATATTTATTTATTTTAAAAATACAATTTTTTATACAAGACATTTAAGGATAATTGTTTATGTGAATTATACGTTTTATTCTCAGATAAAATTATTTTCATGTGATATAATTTTTAAAAGATTTCTTTATGTATTGTTTTTTTTTTTTTTGATTTTTTAATTATTTTTTTTATAGTTTTTATGTTTAGAAAACTTGAAACTATTTTTTCTTGATTTTTATTGTGAATTATAATTTAGATGTCACGTCAAATTATTTTTTATATAATATATAATTTTTTTAATTTTGTAATTATTTTTTATATCTTAATTTGTTTTAAAAAATAAAATTTTTTTATACAAGACATTTAAGGATAATTGTTATTGTGAACTATAAGTTTTATTCTCATATAAAATTATTTTCATGTGATATAATTTTTTAAAGATTTTTTTTGTGTATTGCTTTTTTTTTTAATTTTTTAATTATTTTTTTTATAGTTTTTATGTTTAGAAAACTTGAAACTATTTTTTCTTGATTTTAATTGTGAATTATAATTTAGATGTCACGTCAAATTATTTTTTATATAATATATATTTTTTTTAATTTAGTAATTATTTTTTATAGCTTTATTTGTTTTAAAAAATACAATTTTTTATACAAGACATTTAAGCATAATTTTTATTGTGAATTATAAGTTTTATTCTCAGGTAAAATTATTTTCATGTGTTATTATTTTTCAGACTTTTTTTATGTATTTTTTTTTTTCAAATCTGTAATTATTTTTTAATAGTTTTTATGTGTTTAAGACATGAATTTATTTTATCTTCCCCATTTTATGATGGTTGTTATTAACTAATATTCTCAGATCAAATTATTTTTTGTGTGGTATAATTTTTTTAGTTATTTGATTTTTAATTTTGTAATTATTTAATATTTTTTATAGTTTACATGATTTTCAAATTTAAATATTTTTATGGCACATTTTGAGATGGTTGTTATAATTTAGATGCTCAGGTCGAATAATTTTTTATGTGATAAATTGATTTTTGTAAAGCATTTTTTTAAATATTGCATTTATTTTTTAATGGGTTATTTGTTTATAAATTTAATTGATGATTGTTACCGTGAATTATAAATAATATGCTCAGGTCAAATTTTTTGTATGTGTTATTATTTATTTAAGTATATTTATTAAAATTTTTTTTTTTTTAATAATTTTTATTTTTTTTAAATTTAAAAATTTGCTTATTACTGTCGTAAAAAAAATAATTATAGCATGAGCTGCTTATAATGTGTATATTTTTGTATTTTTTATGCGAGTTGATTTTTTCAAAGAATCTTTTTTTAAACATAATTTTTTTTTATTGGATTATATTTTTTAGAACTAAAAAATTTTTAATTTCTTGATATAAATATCTTAAAAGAATATATATTATATGTATAACATGGGCTGCTAATATTGTGTATATTTTTTCTGTTTTTTATGTAATACAATTTTTGAAGAATCTTTTATAATTTTTTAATTTGTTTAATGGTTTTTATTTTTAAGAGCTTGAAAATTTCTTTAAATGCTTGATATTATTGTCTTAAAAGAATTCCTATAGCAAGGGCTGCAAATAGTGTGTATATTTTTTGATTCCAATTTTTCTTTAAGAAAAATAAGAAGACTAAATAACACAGGTCTACAAATACAGGGGTCATGTGAGTTGTTGGAAAGCTAAGAGTCATTTCCGAAGTAATTTGGTGCGTAGAATCTGAATCCGGCATCAGAACTGCCCCATCACTTCAGGATTTTGAGATATTTAAGGTTATGTACCCAAAAAACGGCGTTTTTTCCTACTTTTGAGGTTATGTACAGGGCGCAAAAATTTTTGCGGTCTTTCTCTCCAGTTACATCATTTAGTACAACTCTTACCCTTTAATTTAAGGGTCCAAGAGATCAATTACGATTTTTTTTCGCAAAGTTATGGCTTTTCGAAGTTACGAGATATATCCCTTAGCATTTGCAATAAGCCTTTGAGATAACACAGGTCAACATGGTTCAGTTGTTGGAAGCTAAGAGTCATTTCCGAAGTAATTTGGTGCGTAGAATCCGAATCCGGCGTCAGAACTCCCATCACGTCAGGATTTTGAGATATTTGAGGTTATGTTATTTTTTGGGTACATAACCTCAAATATCTCAAAATCCTGACGTGATGGGGCAGTTCTGATGCCGGATTTGGATTCTACGCACCAAATTACTTGGGAAATGACTCTTAGCTTTCCAAAAACTGAACCATGTTGACCTGTGCTATGTAAATGTCAAAACATTATGAAGTTAAATGTGGGTAGTTCCATTAAACACGAAAGATACGATTATCGTAAAAACTCAAACTAATAAATGAATTTTAGTTATCAATCCGAATTTTGCATGGACAGAGAAGCAAAAATTAGCTTAAATTATTTCGGATACTTTTCCTTGTAGATTAGTGTAATTAAATAGAATTTAATAGTTTTTATGAAACTTATATAGCTTCTTGTCCATATAAAATAATAATATTTTTTATTATTTATTTATTTTATTCCTTTATAAATCGAGTTATCGACAAGTGAATATAATGGTAAAATTTTCTTTGGCCAGATATACCTGGTCAATGGATAAATATATTTTAAAATAATTTTTTGGAAATAAATTAAATTTTAAAAACAAATTTTTAAATGTGCAGCAAATAAATATGCAATAAATTTTAAAATTATTATTTGAAAAGCTGGTTTAATAAATAAATTAAAAATAATGCATTGAATAAACATATTTAAATAATTTCAAAAAAAATTAATAAAATTTTAAAAACAAGATTAAAAATATGCAGAAAATAAATAATAAATATAAAATAAATAAACATATTTGAATTTTTTTTTAATAAATTAAAATTTTAAACACAAACTTTAAAATATGCGATAAATAGACATATTTAAATTATTTTTTAAGTAAATTACATTTTTATTTTAAATGATTTATATTGCTAAATAAATAAAAAACGCATTAAATTTTTTAATAAATTTAATAATATTTTTCAAATAAATTTAAATTGTAAAAACAAAATTAAAAAAAAATGGACGACTTTGGGATACCTTGTACCACTAGCTTGCAATAAAATCCGGTTCCTTCACAAAAAACCAAAAACAGAAGAATTTTTTAGCAAAAAATTTTTTTTTGACCAATCGTTCCTATGGGAGATATATGATATAGTCAACCGATTTCAATAAAACTTGACACAGTGCTTAAATACCTTAAAAAAGATCTGATTGCCGAATTTAGTTCAAATATCTTTACAAACAATCCAATCACATCGAATTTTTTATATAAAACGGTTTTTTTGGACCGATTGGTCCTATGGGAGCTATATGATATAGTCAACCGATTGGGATTAAATTTAGTACAGTACTTAGGAACTATAAAAAACTTACGAATATCAAATTTGGTCCCAATATTTTAAGAAACAAACGAAACACAACAAATTTTGTTAAATTATCGATTTTTTGGAAGATTGGCCCTATAGGAGCTATATGATATAGTCAACCGATTTTGTTAAAATTTGGCACATTGCGTAAGTGGTCTAAAAAATTTCCAAACGCCAAATCTGGTTACGATATCTTTATTAAAAAACGAAATATAGCGAATTTTTCTTTAAAAAGTTATTTTGGCCGATCGGTCCAATGGGAGCTATATGATATAGTCAACCGATTGGGATTAAATTTAGTACAGTACTTAGGAACTATAAAAAACTTACGAATATCAAATTTGGTCCCAATATTTTACGAAACAAACGAAACACAACAAATTTTGTTAAATTATCGATTTTTTGGAAGATTGGCCCTATGGGAGCTATATGATATAGTCAACCGATTTTGTTCAAATTTGGCACATTGCTTAAGTGGTCTAAAAATTTCCAAACGCCTAATCTGGTTACGATATCTTTATTAAAAAACGAAATATAGCGAATTTTTCTTTAAAAAAGTTATTTTGGCCGATCGGTCCTATGGGAGCTATATGATATAGTCAACCGATTTCGATCAAATTTGGTACAGTGATTGGGATCTATAAAAAACTTTCGAATACCAAATTTCGTTACGATATCTTCATAAACAAACGAATTATTCATCTAAATCGCTTTTTTTTTGTCGAGGTCGTCTCAAACACCCCCATGGGAGCTATATAATTTATCCCCGATATCAAAAAAATAAAATAAACTTGCCTCCTATGGAATAATATGGGATCTAATGTGAAAGTTTGGTAACTCTAGCTCTTACCATCTCTGAGATCTAGGCGTTCACACGGACGGACAGACGGACATGGGTATATCGACTTCTCTATTCACCCTGATCATATTTTAGGTAACTTTGGGGTGTCTCCGACGTCTCCTTCTATATGTTACATACATTTTCGGCTTGCACAAACTTAATATACCCTTTGTACCATACGGTACAGGGTAAAAAAATATATTGCTCTAAACTGCTGCAAATAAAACGCATAAGTTTTTCGATAAATTGAATTGTTTTTTCTTATTAAATTTTAAAAACAAAATTAAAAATAAATCTTAATTGTTGAAAATAAATACACATAAATAATTTTCTCCAATTCTGCACTTTTCACTGAATAGTTTAAAGTCGACTATATCAAAGAGCAACCCATACAAACCCCCATCTATCTACGTCACTGGTCTCTATTTTATTTTTTTTTCTCTCTCTCAAAAGAGCGTGGGTGTATCTGTATTTGCTTATCAGCATTTTGGCTGGTAAGTAAAGTAAAGTTAAGCGAAGTAAGGTATCAAAAAAAAAAAAAAAGAAAGCCAAGACTGTAACAGTGTGTATTTGGGTATGTGTATTGAGTATCTGTGTTTGCTGTGTATCTATGTGTGCGTGTGTGTGTGAGCTGGCATTTTGCTTTTGCGTCTGGCTGTCAATTGCGCATTTTGTTTACCAACCTCAATGGCTGTTTTATTTTTTTTTCTACATATTTTCCCTGCTATTTTTTTTTTAAGCGTTTTTTTGTGTATAGATTTTTTTGGATTCTGATTTTCATTTTAACTTGCAGCTTGCTCTCATATTTTTAAGTGCTGAGTGCTTTTGACTCTCTCTGTCTGCTGTGTGGCAAGTGCAAAGCGACGGAAGTAATGAAGCGGAAGCGGAAACGAATTACTTTGTAGCTGTTTGAGGCACAGCCAACGCCTTGACCTTAGACGTGGCGACTCCCACCCCCGTGTGGCACTACCCGCCCCCTGCACAGTCATGTGCTGTGTGAGATTCCAGCAGAGCAGCTAGCATAGCTTCAGAACTATTTCTATTTCTGCGCCATGTCAAGCCCAAAAATTGTCTGATGAGCAGTCACATACTGCGTTTATGCGTTGAAGTTTATTGCGATATTGGTAAAATTTTAAATTAGCCGTGACTATGCGAAAAACTTAAGGGTAGGATCTTTCGAATTTGATGTAGAACATCAATTAAGCATGGTGTACCCTGGAATTTTAACGAACATCTTGAAGAATTAGCATACGCCGACGACATCGCCCTACTTGCTGTCAAAAGGTCGGACCTGCAGTTGAACCTGGATCAGCTCAGCGCTCGCGCTGGCGAGGTCGGCTTGAAAATAAACGTTAACAAGACCGAATTTATCTCGAACTGCGACGATAATAACGTCCCAAGTTTCACAGTATATGGGAAAGGACTCAATCTCAAACAGGATTTTTGCTACCTTGGCAGCAAAATAACTGCAGCAGGCGGTTCATCCGCTGACATCGCCAACCGTATAAACAAAGCCCGCGGTGCCTTCGCACTACTAAACAACATCTGGGCATCTAACGCGATATCGGTCAAGACGAAACTTCGGATTTTTAAGTCCAACGTAAAATCCGTCCTGTTATATGCTTGCGAGTTCTGGTCGCTTACATCGGTTCTGATCCAGAAACTGCAAACTTTTGTCAACTCCTGCTTACGTAAAATCTTAAGGATTTAGTGGCCACGCACCATTTCTAATGAGGAATTATTGAAAGACACTAATGAGCTTCCTATTGAATTACAGTTCAGAGTATTGTTTACAAGCGCACGAAAGCATTTTGCCGTGAGTAAACGCGAAAAAAAATCAGTAATGGATTTCAAACGTAATAGTGTAGTTGCATTATATTTAGCTGGAAAATCACAACCAGCGATTGTTCGTAAGCTCGAACACCTTAAAGTAAATAAAGTTTTCGTTTATCGCACCATAACTCGTTACAATGATACTGGTAGCATCGCAAAACGTCATGGAGGTGGTCATCAAAAGACTGCAACGTCACGTGAGATGGTTCAAAAAGTGAAGAAGCGACTTGAGCGAAATCCCCGACGAAGTGCCAATCAAATGGCGAAAGAACTGAAAATATTTGACAGTAGCATCCGTCGCATATTGAAAAATGATCTCAAGGTCAAGCCTTACAAGATCCAAAAGGCACATGATCTCACACCGAAGCAGCAACAAGTCAGACTTGAGAGAGCGAAGGAGTTGCTTCGCTTGGCCGAAAGCGGTCAATTGCCGAACATTGTGTTTTCTGACGAGAAAATTTTTACAATTGAGCAATTCGTAAACTCTCAAAAGGATAGAGTTTACTTGAGGGACCGTTCATACGAGAATTTGAGTCATTGATTGGCCACCAGAAGGCAGCACCCGCCACAGATAATGGTTTGGGCCGCTGTAACCGCAGATGGGCGCTCTCTTTGGGCCATTTTGGAGAGCAAGGTCCGAACTAAAAGATACAACAGTCTCGAGGCGCTGAAAAAAGCCATTGTCCACGAGTGGGCCAAAATACCTGCAAGTCACATTCGGGCAGCTTGCGATTCATTTTTGGACCGTCTCAAGGCCATAGTGAAGGCAAAAGGTGGCCATATTGAGCGAAAGTAAATTGTTTCTAAATTTCGTATTATTTTTACACATTTTGTACCTTGAATTGAGTAAAGGTAATTTTCCAAAATGAATTTATGGCCTTTTTAATTGGTTACACTTCGAGTGCCGGACCCTGTATAATATAGCTCCTCTAGGGCAAATCATCATATATTGCAAAGGTTTGTCAACTTCGATGTTTCTCCAGCACTACTCTATACATTTAAAGAAATTTCAATCACCCAGTAAAATGTTTGGCTCTATAAAAATTGACTTCAGAAGATATTCTGAAATTCTAAAACCATTAGGTCATATAACGTTTTGAAACACCTGAAGAATTGCTTGCTTTATTCTGCACAGTCCTCAAAGTTCTAGCAGAGTTAGCCATAGTTAGTATTTTTTATACATCATCTACAATTAAAGCCATTTATACACTAACAAAATGTTCCAAAGTTTTGTCACTTGAAATAAATAGAAAGCTTATAATTCGTAACTGGTTCAAGTGCATTCCTAAAGTAGTAGCAGTTTTTGACTTGCAGTATTTATTCGTTCATTTTTAGTATTTTATTAGAATTGTCAAAATGTCTTACTCTACGAGAAATTCAATTTAATTCAAATTTGGCGCATATACTCGTAGCATTCAGTTCGTAGTTAGAATTTTATTATATAAGATTATTATGATCAATGATATATCATTATTAACTGAAGAGACAAAGATGATAACATAAAACGTTACACAGAATCTATAGCCGATATCTATGAAGATTTCAATTGAATCTAAATAAAATTAAGATTGTCAAAATGTGAGAAATTCAATTTAATTCAAATTTGGCGAATATATTCTATGGCGTCCCAAAATAGATCGACTTTTTTTAGTGATTCTATTTTCAGGCATGTAATTTGGTTCATTTAACCCATCATCTGCAAGAGTTGAAATTTATACATTTTTCGCTATATCTGTAGAAGTCTTTCGATTAAGATTTTCCACTTAATGAATTTTATAGAGTATTCACAAGAAACTTCAGAATAATGCGGTTATTGCTTGAAACTCTAAGATTCACAGCATCCGATTCTAAACACTCAAGCAGTGAAGGAAGTGATTGTGAAGAAGAAGAAAAGAAAGAGGAAGTAAGAAGTAAGAAGTTTTAGAAAATTTCAAGAAGAAGAAAATGGATGCAGTGATGAAGGAAGCGACTTCTCTCCCAGGCAATACGACGCATAATTCTCTACTATCACTAATGCAAGTTTTATGGACAACGGAATTTCTCCTACATGTGAAATCAACATTGGAGACTTTGATCTCTCTCTCTCTCTTCTCGAGGGACAAACAATACAAAGCCAAACGAATGCTGCATTCATTGATGGAATTCCTAGAATATGCACAGAAAATAAAAGTCTCCCAAATGAAAGAATTAAGCAAGTGTTCATTGAAGAATTTGGTAGTAATCCTCCTAAACAGCGAGTGATCCACGACGTTTACGGAACAAAGTTTGTAAATATCGACATCAGATTGAATTTTGAACAAATATGCAGTACATTTTCAGGGGCCATCTTTTTCATATCGCATCCACATTTTCTATGACTGCAACTACTCCAACAATTCCTGCCGATGTGCATTTATGCCTGTTTTCAAGAATTCGTTGGTAGAAGATTAGCTAGAAGAGTTGTTCCCAACTAGAAATTCACGATCCAACACTGGATTAATTTGTCAATCTATCTGCAGAAGAACTTCAGGCAGTATGTGTACTATAACCCTACCAGGCGAACGTAGCTATCAAGTTGTGAAGTTAGATGTTTACGATTTTTTGAAGATCTCAAAAAAGCAGCAGACGGAATGGCGTAAGGAAGCGAATTTTCGTTCAATGTTCAAAACTCGATCTCCCATGGAATGCTTATTATTAAATGGGAATGAAATTATTGGTTTCAGTGACGAACCAAATAAGCAAGATTCAGGGTGCCAAAAAAGAGGAAAAGGAGACCATCCAACAGCTCCAACGTGTCTAACTTCATTGATAAATTAATTCCAGTCAAAAATTATTATTACCCATGTCCGTCTGTCCGTCTGTCCGTCCGTCCGTCTGTCCGTCCGTCCGTCCGTGTGAACGCCTAGATCTCAGAGATGGTAAGAGCTAGAGTAACCAAACTTTCACATTAGATCCCATATTATTCCATAGGAGGCAAGTTTATTTTATTTTTTTGATATCGGGGATAAATTATATAGCTCCCATGGGGGTGTTTGAGACGACCTCGGCAAAAAAAAAGCGTTTTAGATGAATAATTCGTTTGTTTATGAAGATATCGTAACGAAATTTGGCATTCGAAAGTTTTTTATAGTTTCCAATCACTGTACCAAATTTGATCAAAATCGGTTGACTATATCATATAGCTCCCATAGGACCGATCGGCCAAAATAACTTTTTTAAAGAAAAATTCGCTATATTTCGTTTTTTAATAAAGATATCCTAACCAGATTTGGCGTTTGGAAATTTTTTAGACCACTTAAGCAATGTGCCAAATTTGAACAAAATCGGTTGACTATATCATATAGCTCCCATAGGTCCGATCTTCCAAAAAATCGATTTTTTAACAAAATTTGTTGTGTTTCGTTTGTTTGTTAAGATATTGGGATCAAATTTGACATTCGTGAGTATTTTATAGTTCCTAAGCACTGTACCAAATTTAATCCAAATCGTTTGACTAGATCATATAGCTCCCATAGGACCAATCGGTCCAAAAACACGTTTTTTATACAAAATTCGATGTGTTTTGTTTGTTTGTAAAGATATTTGAAATAAATTTGGCATTCATATCTTTTTTAAGGTATTTAAGCACTGTGTCAAATTTTATTGAAATCGGCTGACTATATCATATAGCTCCCATAGGAACGATCGGTCAAAAAAAAAATTTTTGCTTAAAAATTCTTCTGTTTTTGGTTTTTTGTGAAGAAATCGGACTTTATTACAAGCTAGTGGTACAGGGTATCCTAAAGTCGTCCGCGCCCGACTTTACGTCCGCCATTTTTTTATGCAGATATCGTCAAATCGCAAAACTCAGAGATGAATTAGATCAAGCAAAGTTGTGAGTTATTTTAATATTTTCAATATTAGGGTTACATCATGTAAAAAGGATAGCGATAAAAAATCAAAATCTTGTAAATAGATATCGTATCGTATAAAGATTTCATAACGTTTGTTTTGAAGAGCTTTCATGAACTGTATTAAATTTTGAGCAAATCTGATTCATTTATTTATTTGTTTCTATTTGTATGGTCGAGGGTACCTTTGTAATAGGCAAAGGGATAATATCCAGATGGTTGGTTTTTACGAAAAATATTATGCTAGAAAATTTTTTTTTATATGCACAATTTTATATTATAAAATTTTGTATTATTTATTGTAAATGAAAGAGATTTAATAATATTTCTCTAGGGATTATTTATAAATGACGGGACGCTGATTTTCGTTAAAATAGACCCCCTCCCCTAGCAGTGATCTAGCATTTTGTGACCCTTTATCTGGATCTATAGAAATATCCTTGTGGACAGAAATTAGACTTCTTTCGACGTAAAGTTTTTATTCGCTTTAGGATCGATATCGATTTTAATAGAAAGTGATCAATGGAAGCTTAGAAAATACGTTACTTCGCTAGCTCAAAGACGCTATCTGCATAGAAAAATCTCTATTAATTCAAGACATCGCCGTTCGGGTTCAGCTATAAACTGTACAGAAGTTACTGGCAAAATAGTCAGTTAGGGAATTATTATTTTACATACGTTACATCAAAGTGCTCGAATTATTTTATAGATTATATTTTGCTTCGGAGATATGCAGATTTATCGCAATAAATGCCTGAAACGATTTGGTTCCGTTGATTTTTGTTGAAGATAATACTCTGCGATATGAGGATAATATTAAAATTATCTTTAACAGATATAACATAGTTTAAAGATTTGCTCGTTGTATTAATTAGCTCGTATTTGGCGCTTTCATTTGTCATTTATAAAAAGGATATCCGTAGATTTATCCTAACGAAATACATACAGTGAAAGAGTCAAGCTAAAGAATTTTTCACAAATTTTAGAAGAGTTGTTCAGTGCTTAGGAATAATAAAAGACTCATGAATACCAAATTTAAACAAAATCAGTTGATTATACAGGGTCCGGCACTCGAAGTGTAACCAAATTCAGACCGCTCGCGCAGCTGATGCACGGGCATCAGCTGTCTGTAAGTTAGCTAAATGACAGTTTAGAGTATTGTTTACAAGCGCACGAAAGCATTTTGCCGTGGGTAAACGCGAAAAAAAAATCAGTAATGGATTTTAAACGTAATAGTGTAGTTGCATTATATTAAGCTGGAAAATCACAACCAGCGATTGTTCGTGAGCTCGAAAACCTTAAAGTAATGATACTGGTAGCATCGCAAAACGTCATGGAGGTGGTCATCAAAAGACTGCAACGTCACGTGAAATGGTTCAAAAAGTGAAGAAGCGACTTGAGCGAAATCCCCGACGAAGTGCCAATCAAATGGCGAAAGAACTGAAAATATCTGACCGTAGCATCCGTCGCATACTGAAAAATGATCTCAAGGTCAAGCCTTACAAGATCCAAAAGGCACATGATCTCACACCGAAGCAGCAACAAGTCAGACTTGAGAGAGCGAAGGAGTTGCTTCGCTTGGCCGAAAGCGGTCAATTGCCGAACATTGTGTTTTCTGACCAGAAAATTTTTACAATTGAGCAATTCGTAAACTCTCAAAACGATAGGGTTTACTTGAGGGACCGTTCATACTAGAATTTGAGTCATCGATTAGCCACCAGGAGGCAGCACCCGCCACAGATAATGGTTTGGGCCGCTGTAACCGCAGATGGGCGCTCTCCAATCGTTTTCATCGAGCCTGGCGTCAAGGTTAATGCGCAATATTATCGGGAAAGTATTCTGGAGGTTGCTTTGAAGCCGTGGGCAGACAAACATTTCGGTGGCAGACCATGGACGTTTCAACAGGACTCGGCACCGTCTCACAAAGCTCGAGTGAACCCAGAATGGCTGAAAAACAACGTTCCGAACTTCATAACGTCTACACAATGGCTCTCGAATTCACCAGACGCGAATCCGATGGATTATTCTCTTTGGGCCATTTTGGAGAGCAAGGTCCGAACTAAAAGATACAACAGTCTCGAGGCGCTGAAAAAAGCCATTGTCCACGAGTGGGCCACAATACCTGCAAGTCACATTCGGGCAGCTTGCGATTCATTTTTGGACCGTCTCAAGGCCATAGTGAAGGCCAAAGGTGGCCATATTGAGCGAGAGTAAATTGTTTCTAAATTTCGTATTATTTTTACAGATTTTGTACCTTGAATTGAGTAAAGGTAATTTTCCAAAATGAATTTATGGCCTTTTTAATTGGTTACACTTCGAGTGCTGGACCCTGTAATAATCAAACGCCGCCGTTTCGGGTGGATCGGGCACACCCTTCGCAAAGGCACCTGCGAAATCTGTAGAGCTGCGCTTTCATGGAACCCGCAAGGCGCAAGAAGCCGTGGAAGACCGCGTCGCGAGGTGGATGCTGACCTTCGGGACTCCCATACAGACTGGAATAGCCTCAAACAACTTGCAAAAAATCGGTCGGACTTCAATTCTTTTGTTTTGGCCCTACGCTCCACCCGGAGTTAGAGGAACTTACATATATATAAAAAAAAATTAACTTTTAGGTATTACAAGAGAGATATTTTTACAAAGCAAACTCAAGGAACTAATATTATTCTCAAAGAATAAAAAACAATCTAGCTATATAAGAATTATCATATATAATTACTTTATAATAAAAAACAAGTTTAAAGCCACAAATAGTTGAAACAAGAGTCTGCAGCATTGATAGACAATTCAATTCGATATATCGATAACCCAACATATTGTTTAATATGTTAACTTTATAAATAATGTCTTCAGATTATAAATATGATCTCAGCAGGGATCTCTGAGAATTTGATCCTAGCCGAATACTGAACATCAATTTCTGCGAATGTTTCACATTCTACAAATTATTTTAAAGTGTTTATCGATATAAATCGATTACAAACAAGCATTTAACTGATAAATAAATAATAACTAAAAACAATTCAAAAAGTGCCCAAGTTTGTTTGAGTGCTGCCAATTTATTCTACTTTTTATATGTTGGTATTCTTTTTGGCCCATAATGTAAACAGTAAGTTGGCAGCGCCTAAACAATTTTAGTATAAAAGGCAGCAACATTTCCAGAGCTACTTCAGTTTGCTTTGAGGCATCGAGCATTCAGTACTTTTAATATTTTTAATTATATTTTATTGTTAATTTTTATCAATTTCTATTCAATGGTTCTTTGTTGGTAATTGGACCTCTGCAAAATGTATCTTATACCAAAATATTTGAATAAATTAAATATATTTTATCTTTCATTAAATAAATTATCTCAACAAATTGAGAGAATGATCGAATTTATTCAAAATTTTTTTATATATATTAACATTATTAAAAACACTATTTTACCTGTAATATAAAAATATTAACAAAATATTTGTATTTCTATTTTATTATTAATTTTTATTAATTTCTATTGGATGGTACTTTCTTCAAATTGTATTTTAATGGTGAAATTCTAATAGACCAAGCAATTTGGCTTAACCAAGTCCAATCAATAAAAAAAATTTCGAATATAACCTCAACTCTTTTGGGGTCCTTTTGTGCTAAAATAGTTCTTTTTATAGTTTTAGGATTCCCAAAAACGATGTCAGCCTGGAGATCAAGCGCAGAATAACTCTTGCCAATAGGTGCTATTTCGGTCTCAATAGGCAATTGAGTAGTAGAGACCTCTCTCGCGCGACAAAACTATCACTCTACAAGGCACTCATCCTTCCAGTGCTTCTTTACGGCGCGGAAGCCTGGACCGTGTCGCTAACTGATGCAGCTGCCTTGGGAGTTTTCGAGAGGAAAGTACTGCGCAAGATCTGTGGTCCTATTCGAGTTGGCGATGACTACCGCATCCGCACCAACCAGGAGCTGTATGAGCTCTTCAACGACATGGACGTTGCTCAGCGTATCAACATCCAGCGGCTTCGCTGGCTCGGACATGTCGTTAGGATAGACGAGGATGCTCCAGCTAAACGTGTGTTCGATGCGGTAGTCAGCCGCCGTCGGCGGAGAGGACGACCGTGTCTGCGTTGGAAAGACCAAGTGGAAGGGGCAATGTCTTCGCTCGGTGTGACCAACTGGAGAAGGCGCGCGCAATGCCGAGGCGCCTGGAGAGACGTTTTAAGGCAGCAATAAATTTTTCCAATAAGTACGTTCTACATAAAAGGAAATCGCACATTTTATTCGAATTCGTTTTGAGTCCGAAGTTATGGTGCTCCGAATGTTTTGTTGCAAAAGCAATTAAAACGCATCGTCAAAATAGCTTTGAAAATTACATTTTTAGCCGCCATTTTGAATTTCGTCAAGATAAGAACATTCAATTAATGTACAATAAAAATCGCATTTAACAATCGAAATTGGAAGTTTGTATGTATTTTCCTCATGCCACAAATAATTCCCAAACTTTCTCTTCTTTTGGGCCAAATTTGAAAGAACTTGCCCTTTATTAAAAAGTTTGGAATGTTTTCAACCATACTTTGCTCACTGTGTGAACAGTTTCAGGTAATTTTTCCAATAGCTTTAACAATTAGAAATCAATTGTTCCAATTTTGCGACAAATAAAATTTAAGAGAGCTCCGTACTGAGCTGCCGAACCGATAAACATCATAATCCCAGTTAAAGCGATTTCTTAAAATGTAGTTGGCTGGAGAACTCTATTAAGTACAGTTGAGTATTGGCATAATAGTGGAAAACACAAAAAAAACAATGTTCCTAAAACCCACAATAATAAAAAAAAAAATTACTGATGTAACAGAGATTCAAGTAAGATACTAGACAAGCCTTGCAACTAGAAAATATTCAAGGACTATTGAAGAACCATTAACCGTATAGAAGTATTGCCAGGAAGTCGTGGGGCACATCAGCACGAATATTAAAATGGCTATACCTCATGGTTTTCAGATCCATGCTAACTTATGGGACCATAGCCTGGGGAAGCAGAGCGTGCCTTAGCATGACCAGAGAAAAACTGCAGAAACTGCAAAGAATGGCCTGCATATGTACAAGAGCAATCCTATCCTTCTGTGGCCTTAGAAATATTTATGGAGATCATATCGCTACATATCGTTGTAGATACGCCGCAGAAAGCAATGCTAATAAGAATTGGGAGGTAAGGTGATGACTTAAGCCACCAGAAAGATGCTGCAGATCTAGCAAAGGACATACCTATGCTTCTGCAGCCAAGGTATCAAATGCTAGCTGAGTACAGGTTCAATCAAAACTTTGATACCAAACTCAACACAAAAGAGGCTTGGACCTCTCTTGCAGCAGTTTACCATATGAAACCACATACAATAATTTGGTACACAGACGGATCACTCACTGATCAAGGAAGTGGCCTGGGGGTAGTAGGACCCAGGACCAAATATTATGAGCCACAAAGCTGATACTCCAGTATTTTCCAAGCCAAAGTCTGTTCTATTAGAATATGTGCAGAATTCAATCTGCAAAAGAACGACCATGAGAAGAATATTTCCATCCTATCTGATAGTCAAGCAGCAATAAAGGCATTAAGTAAAGCCAAGACTACATCAAGGCTGGTTAAAGAAGTAAGAACGTCACTGGAAAATTTAGGATCCAGGAATAAGCTCACGACTAGATGGGTTCCAGGACATACCAACATTCTTGGAAATGAGTTGGCAGATAAACTTGCACGAACCGGTGCAGCAACACCGCTAAACGGTCCTGAACCACACTGTCGAATTGGTAACCACGTGGTAGAGGACCTACTGACAATAGAACATAATAAAAAACGACTGCTTCACTGGGCACAGATACCAGGGCTTAAAGAGTCAAAAAGCCGTCCTCTCCAACTACAACCGTAGGAGGTTCAGAGTCAAAGTAAAGCACGGGAAGAGCACCATGAGAATCCGGACGGGTCTTCAGACGGGTCTTTCTGACGGGACATTGTAGGCTCCGCAACCACTGAAACAAAATTGGCTTAGTGGATAGTGGACTATGTCGCATCTGTAGCATGGAGGAAGAAACTTCTTCGCATGCATTACGTGAATGTATGACACTCGCCGGTAACAGAAACAAGCTCCTGGGCTGGGGTTTTCCAATTAGAGGTGTTATTTTGGTATTCAAAGAAAAATGTCATTTTGAGATAAATGTCGGATGTTTATTTCATAATAAAGAGGAAGGTATGCCGCTTAATAATGAAAAACAACATCAGCCAAATGGCCACTACAACCACGCTTACAGGACCATTTCCTTTTCATGAAATTTTTCATAACCAAATAGCAAAGTGGCTGCCCTATGCCCTCGAAAGCCTCACGAATTGTATCTTTGAGGTCTTGAATCGACGCTGGGCAGTTGGCGTAGACCTTATCTTTCACGTGGCCCCAAAGGAAGAAGTCGCAAGGTGTTAAATCACAAGATCTTCGGTGGCCAATTGTGATCATCTCTTCGAGAGATAACACGGTCCGGAAACTTTTCCCGTAAAAGAGCAATGGTTTCGTTGCTTGTGTGACACGTAGCGCCGTCTTGTTGAAAGTAAACGTTGTCCAGATCAAAACCATCCAACTCCGACCATAAAAAATCATCAATCATCTGTCGATAGGGCAATCTATTCACCGTAACTGTTGATCCAGCCTCATTTACGAAAAAGTATGGTCCAATGGCCCTACAGGACCATAAACCGCACCAAACAGTCAAACGTTGAGGATGGAGAGGCTTTTGAACAATAACTCTTGGGTTTTCCGAGCCCCAGATGCGACAATTTTGCTTGTTGACGTAGCCAACGAGTTGGAAATGGGCCTCATCAGTCAAGATGATCTTTAGATGGAACTCCGGATTATTTTTATGCATTTCAAGGACCCAATCAGCAAAGACACGACGTTGTTGATGATCGGCCGGCTTGAGTTCTAGTGTTAACTGAACTTTATAAGCCCTAAGACCCTAGTCTTTATGCAAAATACGGTGTAATGACGTTTGGGGAATGCCCAATCCCAAAGAACGACGAGGAATGGACAAACCTGGGGTTTCTTCAACACAAAGAATAAAAGCTTCAAAAGTGACAGCTACCGAAATACCGGGTGATTCAAAATAGCACCTCTTGTTGGAAAACCCTTTACGTTCTCTCACCGGAGATCGTTGTTACCCTTAATCCAAATAAAATACTGGAATACATGCAGACCATAGGACTTTTGAAAGAACTCTAAGCCTTGAAGGGGGTACAATATATTCACGTGGATGGCAGTACATTTATACACCGTATAATAATAATAATAAGAGCCATTAAACATAGTAAATAAATAAAAAATGTGGGCGAAAAAGGCGCCTAAATATTTCCTGATCACTGATATCGGACATGAGTTATATAAGAAAAGTCCAGATAAAATTTTGAAAAAATTCAACTCAGCATATCTGATAGTCTGTGTCTGCCAACTTTAATTTCAATTATATCACGATTTTACTTGTGTTCAATTTTCGATACCATAAAAACTTGAGAGCTGAGCAACGTAACAGCTTCTGCTACGCAACCTGAGGTTTCTGTCTATCTACGTCACACGTGTAGCACGTCTTGGTACGTTTGCGGCGGCTTTCGTTGTGTGCGTGTGCCACCTTATGGTTTTTGTTGTTGTTGTTGTTGCTGTGGTATCTGTGGGTTTTGACTATTAATAGTTGGTTACCTTTGGGGCTGACAACTTGGAATACTTGCGCAAATGTTAAGCAAACTTCAGGATATAATATTAGTTGTTTTATTTTTTTTTTACGTTTTTGGAATTATTTTTAGCTCGAAATATTTACATATGCTTTGGTATGGCAGTGTCAATGTCAGCATATTTGAGGATTTGGAAATGGAAGTAGGTTAGCATCCTGGCAGGGGCTAATCCCCAAGCCAGCCAAGTGTGCTGGGATACTGACACGTGTCTGGCCGAGGCTGCCTTACTTATACTTTTTATTTAAATGTATCTACTTTTCTTTTACTTGAAGTATTTTTCTTCGAACAAAAGTCCCGAGGCATGCAACCGCTAAAATGTAAGTAAAACTTTTAAGATACAAATGTATCTGTGTGCGTGGTTATCTAAGTGTGTGTGTGTAAAATCAAATCAAACAATAGCATTTACAACAGTCGCAACTTAATTCCAGGAAAAAAGTTTTTTGTCATTTAACCCACATCAAAACTAGAAAACAAGTAAGTAAGTAAAAAATAAAAGATGACAACGGGCCGTATACGCAAAATATGCAAGTATATATATAGGATATATATGTAGGAATAAGCAGCTTAACCTTAAGGGAGTTTTAAGTGCAATTTGTGACCCTGACCAAATATCGTAGTAAATAGCAAAGCTGTTTAGTTTCTAATTTGTTTAGTTGCAGGTTGAAAAGCACTTAAAGTATTTATTTACTTTGTAAATTCGAGCAAACAATTTTCGAAATGTTCTTGGATTTTTTCTTTTATTTTTTTAATGTTTTTTTACCTCAATTATTGGGAAATGCTTTAAATAGTTTGAAAAATTTGTTGCAACCTTTTAAAGTAAGTTTTAAGCTTTATTTTGAGCTATAAAAATAAAAAAAATATTTAAATTTTAAGTTATTGAACTTTTAAAGTCGGCTCTAGTCCTAACTAACGCTTCTCAGGCTTCGCCATATTTTTTTTAAATTTTTTATGATTTGGTGTATGAATCTTTTTTTAAATCCTAATTTGTATATAATTTTTATATAATTTTTTTTTCAATTACTATTTTTTTTTATAATAAATTATTTTTATAATATTACTTTTATGCAATTTATAATTTACTTTTTATACCCTGTACCGTATGGTACCAAGGGTATATTAAGTTTGTGCAAGCCGAAAATGTATGTAACATATAGAAGGAGACGTCGGAGACACCCCAAAGTTACCTAAAATATGATCAGGGTGAATAGAGAAGTCGATATACCCATGTCCGTCTGTCCGTCCGTCCGTGTGAACGCCTAGATCTCCAGAGATGGTAAGAGCTAGAGTTACCAAACTTTCACATTAGATCCCATATTATTCCATAGGAGGCAAGTTTATTTTATTTTTTTGATATCGGGGATAAATTATATAGCTCCCATGGGGGTGTTTGAGACGACCTCGACAAAAAAAAAGCATACCAAATTTGGTATTCGAAAGTTTTTTATAGTTCCCAATCACTGTACCAAATTTGATCGAAATCGGTTGACTATATCATATAGCTCCCATAGGACCGATCGGCCAAAATAACTTTTTTAAAGAAAAATTCGCTATATTTCGTTTTTTAATAAAGATATCGTAGCCAGATTTGGCGTTTGGAAATTTTTTAGACCACTTTAAGCAATGTGCCAAATTTGAACAAAATCGGTTGACTATATCATATAGCTCCCATAGGTCCGATCTTCCAAAAAATCGATTTTTTAACAAAATTTGTTGTGTTTCGTTTGTTTGTTAAGATATTGGGACCAAATTTGACATTCGTGAGTATTTTATAGTTTCTAAGCACTGTACTAAATTTAATCCAAATCGTTTGACTAGATCATATAGCTCCCATAGGACCAATCGGTCCAAAAACACGTTTTTTATACAAAATTCGATGTGTTTTGTTTGTTTGTAAAGATATTTGAAATAAATTTGGCATTCATATCTTTTTTAAGGTATTTAAGCACTGTGTCAAATTTTATTAAAATCGGATGTGATTATATCATATAGCTCCCATAGGAACGATCGGTCAAAAAAAAATTTTTTGCTTAAAAATTCTTCTGTTTTTGGTTTTTTGTGAAGAAATCGAACTTTATTACAAGCTAGTGGTACAGGGTATCCTAAAGTCGTCCGCGCCCGACTTTACGTCCGCCATTTTTTATTTTTTTTTTGGTAAAGCAATTCAATATTATTATTTTTTTAGGTCCTACTTTGGTCCAACTTTTTATATAATATATACATAAATTGTTTATAGAATTGCTTGTATGCAAATTCCTGCTCAGCAAAATATGCAAGATTATGTAAATGACTTAAAGCGACACTCAAAACGCTGGCTCTTTATTTAATCGCTTGTATGCAAAGTGAAGAGATTTTTTGTATCAAATCGTTTTAGTTACATTGAAACAATTTTTAAACACATTAATTGTTTGTATAATCGTTTGTAAAATTAACTAGCGAAATCCAAATAGCTGCCTTTTTATTTGATCGCTTGTATGCAAATTTGTAGTGAAGAGACTTCTTATTAGGTCTACAACTTTGCTCCCGCCGTTTTTTTTTAAATTTAAAAAATTATATTAAAAAAAAAGGTATCTTTTTTATGTTACAAAGTATTGTCCGTCACTTTCCACTACTTTGGCCCATCTTTCAGGCAACAAACGAATCCCACGTCGGAAAAATTCTTCATCCTTTGATAAGATCGAAGAATCGATCCATTCTTTCACTTTTTCAAAAGAATCGAAGCACTGGCCCGCCAGGCCGTGTGCCATCGACCTAAGTAAATGGTAATCAGATGGAGCAACATCTGGAGAGTATGGCGGGTGAGGCAGAATTTCCCATTTCAGTGTTTCGAGGTAAGTCTTGACTACTTTCGCCACGTGATGCCCGACTCAAACGCATTAATTGCGTTCGATAAAGTGCACTAGTAATTTTTTCAGAAGGTTTTAGCAGCTCATAATAAATTACGCCAAGCTGATCCCACCAAATACACAACATGACCTTGGATCCGTGAATATTCTGTCGAGGTGTCGCCGTAGGAGTGTGGCCGGGCAATCCCCATGATGTGCGTCGCTTAGGGTTGTCGTAGTGCACCCATTTTCCGTCCCCAGTAACAATACGATGAAGAAATCCTTTTCGTTTTTGTCTTTCAAGCAGCTGTTCACAAGCAAATAAACGTCGCTCAACATCTCTTGGTTTCAACTGATACGGTACCCAGTATCCTTGTTTTTGTAACATCCCCAGCTGTTCCAGGCGTTTTGATACTGCTTGCTGAGTTACTCCCAATGATTTTGCTAGCTGTTCTTGAGTTTGGCACGAGTCTTCATTAAGTAAAGCCTCCAGCTCATCATCTTCAAAAGTTTTTTCTCTGCCACCGCTATGCCGATCTTCAACAACAAAATCACCGCTTTTAAAGCGCTGGAACCACTCGCGACACGTTCTTTCACTAATAGTATCATCTCCATAAGTACTTGAAATAACCCGATGAGCCTCAGTCGCCGATTTTTGAAATGAAAAAGTAAAATCTCCCGCAAATGACGTGAATTTGGTTTATAAGTTGACATATTTAATTAAGTGTAACTATACTATATTAGCAAAAATTAACTAATATCGATGTAAGGTTATATTTATCGATGTCAAAACTGATGGAAAACAGCTGTGATTTATTTATTTGAACTATTACTGGCTACTAACGCCATCCTTTTTAAAACGGCAGGAGCAAAGCTGTAGACCTAATACATTAATTGGGCAACAAATTTAAAAATTAAAAAATGGAAATTTGTAGTAGAAATCACTATTTCTTACATCAAATCGTTCAATTGTTGTTACATTGCAAAATTTGCTTACAAGCGATCATAAATGAATGGTTTCCATTGTGGAAGATAGTGCTTAATGGAAGGTAATTCGTGCACTGTGAACTTTTCGGTTCTTTTTTTTAAGTTCTTTTATTTTCTTCTAATCAATTTTGGTTTACCAAAGGAAATTCTCAAGGGAACACAAAACCGGTTCGTTGCAATATATTATAAAGGGTGTTTTTTTAGAGCTACGCAAGTTTAAATCATAATAAAACAAAGAAATATATTTTTAATGTCAATGAAAGTAAAGCTCATCTTTACTAGATATAAAATTTGATGATATTATTTAATAAAATTTTGAATACAAAAAATTACGTTTATTATGTCATACGAAAAATCAGGACTATTATAAAGTTATAGTCCAAAAACAAAATAATATCCATTAATTGAGAAAGATGTATTGGATTATACAACAGCTATCTCCTGCAGAACCTTTAAACACAAAATAGGTATCAAAGTACTAAAAATAAATAAAAAATTCAAAGCTTGCAACTCAATCCAGTTGATGTAAGAACCGTTTGTGAATTATAAGCTAAAAACACTTAAACAGTTGGAAAGTTATTGGCAGCGTAGTGCCAAAATTAAAGAAAACTAATATTTTTCAGTTTCTGATATTTCAATAAGGCGACTTTATATTATATTATTTTATATAAATATTATGGTATTTTATTTTGCATATAATTATTTTTTATTAATTATTTTGTTAAAACATTTTTTATTGGTTTTTTTTTTGCAACATTTACTAGATCTAATTTTCAATTTTTTTAATATTAAGTAATAAAGTAAATGAATATTTTTCATTAACTTTAAAACATTTTAATTTAAAATAAAAATTTTTTTTTTATAAAATCAAAATTTTATTATTTGTTATGAGTCGATGGCCCCAGCAGCTAGCACTCTTTTTTTTTAGTTTAAGTTGTTATATTATAATTTTTTTTATGTATAATAATTAATATGTATAAATAAAAAAAATTATTTGTTAATTCTTAATTGATATTTTTCCAATGTTTTTTACTAAATCAATTTTATAAAATATTTATTTTTTAAAGATTGCTCATGATTTGTATAATATATAATATAAAAAAGGGCGGACGTAAAGTTCGGGCGCGGACGACTTTAGGATACCTTGTATCCTACTAGCTTGTAATAAAGTCCGATTTCTTCACAAAAAACCAAAAACAGAAGAATTTTTTAAGCAAAAATTTTTTTTTTAGACCGATCGTTCCTATGTGAGCTATATGATGTAGTCATCCGATTTCAATAAAATTTGACACAGTGCTTAAATACCTTAAAAAAACTATGAATGCCAAAATTATTTCAAATATCTTTACAAACAAACAAAACACATCGAATTTTGTATAAAAAACGTGTTATTTGGACCGATTGGTCCTATGGGATGCTATATGATCTAGTCAAACGATTTGGATTAAATTTAGTACAGATGCTTAGAAACTATAAAATACTCACGAATGTCAAATTTGGTCCCAATATCTTAACAAACAAACGAAACACAACAAATTTGGTTAAAAAATCGATTTTTTTTGGAACGATCGGACCTATGGGAGCTATATGATATAGTCAACCGATTTTGTTCAAATTTGGCACATTGCTTAAAGGGTCTAAAAAATTTCAAAACGCCAAATCTGGCTACGATATCTTTATTAAAAAACGAAATATAGCGAATTTTTCTTTAAAAAAGTTATTTTGGCCGATCGGTCCTATGGGAGCTATATGATATACTCAACCGATTTCGATCAAATTTGGTACAGTGATTGGGAACTATAAAAAACTTTCGAATACCAAATTTGGTTACGATGTCTTCATAAACAAACGAATTATTCATCTAAAACGTTTTTGTCGAGGTCGTCTCAAACACCCCCATGGGAGCTATATAATTTATCCCCGATATCAAAAAAATAAAATAAACTTGCCTCCTATGGAATAATATGGGATCTAATGTGAAAGTTTGGTAACTCTAGCTCTTACCATCTCTGAGATCTAGGCGTTCACACGGACAGACGGACAGACGGACAGACGGACATGGGTATATCGACTTCTCTATTCACCCTGATCATATTTTAGGTAACTTTGGGGTGTCTCCGACGTCTCCTTCTATATGTTACATACATTTTCGGCTTGCACAAACTTAATATACCCTTGGTACCATACGGTACAGGGTATAAAAAGTATATATAGAATATATTTTTTATTACAAATTATTGAGTATTGTTTTGCATACTTTTTTTTCCTTAATAATTTTGTTAAATTTTTTTATTTTATTTTTATTATTTTCTGCTATTCTGGGTATATTTTTTGATTTTTGCTCTGTAAATAATTTGTTATAAAAGAAATAAATATTTTTCATAAACTATTAAATGAAATTTCAAAATATTAAAATTTTTTATAGAATGTAAAATTTAAATAAAATTTTTAATTTAATTTTCTTCATGATTTTTAATAAATTGATTTAATTCAATTTTTTTATGGGAATTCCACTTTGCTCATATTTTATATAAAATATAAAAAAAATTATATATTATTATTTTATATTATTCAGAATTTTTTATTTTCGTTAAATATAATTATAAAAAATTATTTAAATTGAAATTGATTCTATTATTATATATTATGATTTATTATTTTGTGTATAATTTTTGATTTATTTATGAGTGGCAAACAATTTGTAATAAAATAATTAAATATTTTTCGTTAAATATTAAATTAACCTTTTTTTGAGGCGGTAATATATAACATATATTACCTTTTGGTAGACAATATTGAATAAAAATTTCGTATATATAATAAATAAATTTTGTATGTTAAATATTATATTATTAGAGCAAATTTCAATAGTAAAAAAAAATTGGAAAACTGGAAGAAGGAATAGAAGTTAAAGATGGATTTTTTTTAATTGGAAAATAAAGATTTTATATTGGTATGATATTTTTATGTAAAATTATGATTTTGCTTTTATTTTTTATTAATACCATATGTTTGGCTTTATTTTATTTTTACTTAATTAATTTAAAAAAACATTATTTGTATTTGTCTCATTTTTATTTTTTTACTAATTATTTTTTATTATTAACTTATTTATGTTTTAATTATTTGTATTATTTTTATTTTATTTGTTTATTATTTTTTTATTTTTTTACTTATTTTATTTAAAAATAAAATTACTTATATGTCTTATTTTTATTTAAATTTATTTATTAACAAATATTTTTTCTTTAGGCCCTAAGCCATCCGCTATAAAAGGCATTGATGATGAAGAAATATATTTTCTACTTTCACCGCTTAAGGGTTAAACTGCTTGAACTGCTTGGAACCCAAATCAAAAACTTTATGCCAAAATTTCTGCTTTTTTTTTTGCTTACAATTTTTGCATACGCCTTGAATTAACTTGGACTTGACTGAGCTGAAAAAGCTTGACCGGCTTGCCAAAACTATTTCTGAGCCGCATAATGTGCACAATTTGTTACGCATGCCCGGTTTCTAGGGGGGTTGGGGGGTGGTTGGTTTCTGGTGGGGATCGAGCGGGGGGAAGAGCCGCCAACTGCAAACCAGCAACCGTTAACCGCCTGCGGTTGCCCACTGAAGTATCAAAAATCTTTTTGAAGTTAAGTTTGCCACATCAAACAGTTAATGTCTGATAAGGGGCAGCTAATAGGGGTGCTGAGACGGCAAGAGGAAGGAGTTGCAGCAAGGGTTTTAGCCAGGATCTATACTTACTAGGGTTATATCTGTTTGTTAGCACCAAAGGATTTGGACAAAAAATGTCTTGGAAGTCAGTGTTCTGATATACGTAAGACTTTATATTAAATGGAGTATTATGTAGGTTATGTCGAAATCCTAAGCGGTTGGCGATTTTTGCAGCTGGGACAAAGTTGTCGTTCCGTTTCTAAGCCGTGGAGCAGTAATCGCTATCTTCGGTCTGCACAGGTACGCCTAACTCAAGTAGGATACAGCAATGACCATAAGTTGTTGGCGTAAGAGGATTAATCTCCCGAGTCTCACTGCGCTTTTAGCCGCCGCCGACTTTAGGGACCTTCCCACTACTTCCATGTTCAGAACAGCATCCAAAGACGCCTGATGTGTGGATCGCAGAGATCCGGCAATGCCTAGGCAAGCCACCCTTTGCACTCTCTGAAGGTTGTTTAGGTGAGATTTGGTATTAGCCCCCTTCTACCAGACCAACGCTCTATAAGTAAGGATAGGTCTGACGACTACTGTGTATAACCAGTGAATGATATACGGTTGCAGTCGCCATTTCTTACTAGGTGTAATAAGCACCTAACGCTCTTGGAGTTCATTCTTTACCTCAGATGTTAATCCTCTTTCACGAGAGTTTGGAGTGCAGCACGACACCTAGATGACTTCGCCCCCATAGATCCACAACACCAGCTTTGTCTTCAGAGGATTAACCCCAAGACCGTTCTGTTGTGTCTATCTAAGGATGACGCCAAGAGGGGACTAAGTTAGAGCCCTAAGGTGCTATCGATTTTTGAAGATTGGATTCGAGTTCCGAAATATCAAAGTCGAAGAAAATTTTTTGAAAAATACATCAAAATAATTTACAGGGCTTATAGGGTTTTTAAGTCAGAGCCCTAGATTTGTAGCTTTCTTTTCAATAAATGGAGTATTTTGGAGGTTATGTCGGAGCTTTAGACCTTTTAAAGCTTGGATTCGAGATTTGAAATTTCAAAATCGTAGAAAAACTGTTGAAAAGTATATATCCTACAAATTTGACTGAGTATTTATTTCAGAGCTCTAAGTCGTTAGCGATTTTAGAAGCTTGGATTCGAGCTCCGAAATTCGATAATCGAAAGAAAACGGTTGAAAAATAAACATCAAAAAAATTTATAGAGTTTATAGTGTTTTTAAGTCAGAGCCCTTAGGTTCTACTGATTTTTGAAGCTTTGAATCGAGCTCCAAAGATACAAATTCTAAAAAAAATGTATGCCTAAAAGGTATTTTATATAAAAAAAAAAAATTTATGGGGTTTTTGTAGCTTATAGAGTGGCTAGAACTCTTACATATAAAGAGCAAAGCTGATTTTATCAAAATTTCAGAAAGATCTGAACACAAGAGCCTGAGTCATATGTACGCCCCAACCTCAAGATGGCGTCTTCCGAAATGTCTTCTTCTTTAAAAATACATTTGGATCGGAGTAATCCTTTCATTTTCTACTCTTTTACAGTGTATATTATAGTCGGTTAGATGGCGTTTGTAAGAGCTTGCCTTTTTTTTTGCTTTTTTTCACTTTATAATTAATTTTAAAAAGCTTTTAATGGCGGCTGGCAGTCATTTGGCTTAGATCCTGGGGGCCAAGCTTGTCCTGACTATGACAGCTGTTAGATAATCTCATATATGCTACGTTCGATTAAACAGCTGGCTTAATTTTAAATAGCAAGCTAGCTACTAGTGACGTCATAAGATATGATTTCTTATGAGTTTTCATAATTTGGCGCATTTTGTTGGGGCGGCTGTTTAACATAAATATGTGACAGGAGGAGTTGCATAAAATGGCTGCCAAGGATTTGTTCATATTACATATTTATGTTATGCGCAGCGTGTGTATGTATGTGTATTTGTGTGCGAGTGTGTGTGTGTGTGCCTATTTTATGACTGCCATAAAAGTTTACTTAGCGGCTGGCCAAACAATTTCAAAGGCAGGACGTAAGGACGAAAGGAGCTGTGGCAACTGTGGCAGAGAATCCACTGGGCGAAAAACGACCACAAGGCACCACCTAGCGCATAAAAGTCATCAAATAATTTGTTTATGTTGCCAAATGCTGCAGTCGCAGCCCGCTCACTGAAAAAAGGCAACGTGCCAGCTCTTTGGGGTCTCTCCAAACTCCGCTCACTCTCTCCGCACTCCACTCTCCCCCCGCCGTGAGTCATTGTTCTCTTTAATATTTCATGCACATAAAATGCGCGAGTGAGCGCAACTTCTACTCTGATATGAGAGCAACATTTTCGAGCATAAACTAACTGTACAATAAATTGTGTCAGCTGCAAAAGGTAACGGTACCCAGGCAGCCATTATAACAGCACCGTTGTCCGTAGTGGAGTCATTAAGCAAGTTGGCAGCACTTTTATACATACAAAATTGCAATTGCATTGCCTACTTTCGTTTTTGTGTGTTCCACACTTTAAGTCCTTATTGAAGCATATAGGGTAAAAATAATGAAAAAAAAAAACAAAAACAAAACACAATAACTTGGCTCATTTGAGCAGCCCAACCCGAGGAGGGGTTTCTGGGCTGCTGCTAACGTCATAAACTTAGACAATATATATAGTAAGTACATACTCCATATAGTATATATACGTACACAGCTGTTAGGTACAACATATCGTACACTCGAAGAAATATGCTAAGCAGACTTGGGTTGTTAGGTTACGTTTTTTATTTACTTGGGAGCTGTAGTGGGTGGAGTTGGATAAGTTTTAAAGTGTCCCATTGGGACACTCATATTGAGAGTATGAGTATTGAATATTTTTTGGAACTATTTGTTACTTTCAAGACTTAGTTTGAAGAAGCTGAGGTTATGGAAAATCTGCTTCATTAAGTTTAAATATGTATTAGCGCTTCTCTATGCGCCACTGGGAGTCGAGGATTACAGCAGAAGAAGACTTCCATGAGCAAAGAAGTAGCTCTACTTTTGAACCAGCTTAGTCGGGTTTTTAGCTTAAGGGGAGCATCCTTCAAATTTGATCGAAAAAATCTATACTTTTTTTACAAAAAATAAGAGATAAATATTGCAAGAATATGTATACGAAAGGACTATTCGATGCCATCGATATTTATAGAAATAGAGCGTCTGGAACGCACCTAACTGAAAGCTAAGTCGCACCGAAATCGCAACTAAGTCGTACCTGAGTCGCACCTAAGTCGCACTTTAGTCGCACCTGAGTCGCACCTAGGGGATTTTTAAAAACTATGTATAAGTGCGTTTTTCTCGGAACGAATTTTTTTTATCAGAACTTCAAACACAGCTCTTGATCGTTTGTTAGGATTCCCTTCATTTGAGTTTATTGACAATTTTGCTCCTTTAAGTTCAAATATAGTAGCTATAGTTATAAAAAACATTACTCGGGGTTTTTAGCTTAAGTGGAGCATCCTTCAAATTTGATCGAGAAAATTGATTTTATTTTTACAAAAATAAAAGTTACATATTTGTAGAATATATATACAAAAGGACTATTCGAAGCGCTCGAGATTTATAGAAATAGAGCGTCTGGAACGCACCTAAGTCATACCTAAGTCGGAGCTAAGTCGCACCTTAGTCGACCCTAAGTCACACTTAAATCCCACCTAAGTCGCACCTAAGTCACACCTAAGTCGAACCTAAGTCGCGCCTATGTAGTTCGTAACTCGCACCTAAGCCACACCTAAGTCGCGCTTAATTCGCACCTAAGGTACTCTCTAAAAACTTTAAACGCGTTTTTCTCGGAACCATTTTTCATCAGAATTTTAAGCACATGGCTGATCTATTGTTACGATTCCCTTCATATAAGGCATGTCTGAAAGGATATAATTTTTTGTATAGCTAGCTCTAACAATAAACCTGATAATTGTTAAATACGTTATTTTTAAATCAATCTCAAATCACAAAAAAACTTTTAAAAAAATAATAAGACAATTTTCGAACCTGCGCATTTCAGTAAGTTTTATTTTTGATTCGTCCAGATTTGGTATATCCATAGAGAATTTCATTAATTTTAATAAACCAGAAACAGTTTTTCTTTCATTTCACTACAAGAGGCTGAAGCCTAAAATTCGCGAACGATGTTTTGAGTGCAGAGGCAGACAAAAGCCGCCATTTTGAATTTCGTCGAGAATAAAATGTTCATTTATTGTACAAAACATTTATACATTTATTGTACAATACAAATCACATTTAACAATCAAAACCGGAACTCTTGTATTTCGTTTCATCATGGCACAAATAATTCTCAAACTTCGCTTTCTTTTAGACCAAATTTGCAAGAACCTTGCCTTAACTACTCTGAACGTAACTAGTTTTTAAATGGTTCAAAAATGTATGGACGTGGGAAAGAAAAAAAATGGTTCATGACAGCGTAAGGGCATCACTATTATGCTCCAATTATACTAGATTTGGAATACACATATTTGGGGTGGTTGAGCACCAGTTCAAAACTGAAGCTTGACAGAAGGATTTGTTTGAAGATTGGATTCAGATGCCCTTTATTTATAGCATATTTCAAAGGATAAATATATATATTTTTTTTACATATGTTTCTACATATGTTGTTTTGATATAAGAAAAAAGGCTGTAATAAGTAAAATAGGAGTAAAATTCCCTAAGCCAAAGGGCCAAAAAAAGTAATTTGTAAAGCTAATTTAACGATTCGTTTTAATTTAAAAACATTTAGAGCATCAAAAATTCAGATTCAAAACGAATCCGAATAAAATTTGCGGTTTCGGTTTTCGTAGCACGGATTTATTTGAAACTTATCTTGCTGTTTTTTTGTTTTTGGGAATCCTAAAACTATAAAAAGAACTATTTTATCACAAGTAGACCTCAATAAAAGTTGACTGTGATTTTGAAGTTCTATTCGGAATTTTTATATTGATTGGTCTTGGTTGAGCCAAATTGCTGGGTGCATCAGATCACCAGAGTTAAAATACAATATGACGAACGTACCATCCAATAGAAATTAATAAAAAATTAACAATAAAATAGAAATACAAATATATTTTTAATATTTTTATGTTTCAGGTAAAATGAGTGTTTTTAATAATGTTAATATATTTACAAAAATTTTGAATAAATTCGATCATTCTCTCAATTTTTTGAGATAATTTATTTAATGAAAGATAAAATATATTTAATATACTTAAAATATTTTGGTATAACATGCATTTTGCAGAGGTCCAATTACCAACAAAGAACCATTGAATAGAAATTTATAAAAATTAGCAATAAAATATAATTAAAACTATTAGAAGTACTGAATGCTCGATGCCTCAAAGCAAACTAAAGTTGCTCTGGAAATGTAGCTGCCTTTTATACTAAAATTGATCGGTTACTGTTTACAAAATGGGCCAAAAATAATGTCAATATATTAATTTAGACTAAGTTGGCAGCACTCAAACAAATGTTAGCGAATTTTTAACAGTTTTTATTATTATTATACAATAAATGTATTTATTTGCCAGCTAAATTCTAGGCTCACATTGAATATTATCGATTTATATCGATAAACGCATTTGAAATAATTTGTAGAATGTGAAAAATTTGCTGAAATCGGTCCTCATTTTGAGACAGCCAAGGATAAAGACTTACTGAGATTTTAAGTATGTTTTGTAGTCATTATTTATAAAGTCGGTTAATGCTTTTATAGAATAATTTGGACTTCGATATGTTGAATTAATTTTTGAACCTTTGCTACAGAGACTTGCTTCAAATGCTCATGGTTTTAAACTTACTTTTGAAAACAAAATATATGGAAATATTTGTTATAAGACATATTTATGGTAGTCCCTTTAGTTTGATTAAAAAAAATATCTCTCTTCTAATACCTAAAATCTATTTCTTCTTATAAATAGTAAAATTTCCGTGCTGTTTTTATTATTAATTTTTCATAATAATAAATAAATTTTTCTTCAAATTTTGGAAAAGATTTTTTTTTTGTCATATTTTCAAAAATTAATAAAGTAACTTAATTCTTGATTTAAGTTAAAGCTTTTATTACATGAACTGGAAAACCGAAAATTTATATATTTGGGTGGTTTTGTCGCATTATATTAAAGGAGAGATGCATTTGTTAAAAAGAAAAATGGGAGAAAAATCCTGGGAGCGTTTATAGCAGCAAGAACTGTTTCAAAGGAACTAGTTCGAGTATTCGAATAGTAGTCAAGTAAGTAAAGAAACTAAGGACAGATAAAATTAGAAAATATTTAAATGAATATTTATTTTTCCAATTGGCATGTATAGATATTGCGAATAGGTGTTCGCAATATCGGAATCAACATTTCGGGACACAAAATGAAGAGTCTACATCAGTTGCAGTAAGATTTTCTTGAGTAAGAAATGTAGAAATGTACCACTTAAATTTAGTGGTAAAAGATCAATGAGCAGAAGATGACTTTCCCAAGACTTTGGGCTAAGTCTTTGAGCTTCTTAGAGCAAACAGTATTGATTGAGCAACAGATTTGATTGAGTTGGAAACAATACCATCCCATTGATCCATATTTTAAGAGATGTTGTAGACAAACTTTTTGTCCTTTACCAACCCAGAAGTCTTAAAGCTTTATCAAATAAGCTTAGAGTTGAGAAGATTTCAAACTTCGTGAAATAAATTCCAACTTTAAGGAACAAAAGCAAAAAGACCGCTGCTGCACGGTTCAGAAATGGAAAGACAACTTTGTCTTTCCCGGAGAGGGAAGATTGGACGCAAAGATCCCCCTTTAAAAAAAAAATGAGCTGACAATCCATACTGAGAGCTCGAAGATGGATGAGGGCATAGGAGCAGGCAAAGTTTTCATTGCGCCTCTCCGAGTGGTGCAGCATTTTTCAAGCGGAGATATACGCAGTCTGGCAAGCGGCTAGACTTATTGACACCTCGGACGGAAGTCCAAGGGACATTGTAATTCTTGACGATAGTCATACTTCAATTAAAGCTCTGAGTAAGAGTAAACTGATCCGTATCACGACGTTCGCGTTCAATTGCATCCTTCACCACTGAATAACCCTCTGCTGGGTTGCAGGTCACTCAGACATCCTTGGTAACAAGGCGGCTGACGAGTGCGCCAGGAACGGATTAGCGCTGGAAGCTAACCTTGCTGTTACGAACATGAAAAGACCAATACAGGACGATGTATCGCGGCTGGAGCTCTGACGGAAAGAAAATGGGACATGGTGTCCGGTTGTCGCATCTCCCGAGCACTCTGGCCGAGATATGATCCAAAGCGAACATCTGAACTCTTACGCTTACATAAAAACAGGTCGAGGATGTTGGGGCCATAGCTGCAGAGGTGAGGAAGAGACAGAAAGCATCCAGCATATGCTATGCGACTGTCTGGCGCTTCTTAGAAGACGAGCACAGTTTTTGGTAAAGCATTCTTTGAGGATCTGGGTAGTCTAGCCTATGTGCTCTGGCTGCTTTTGTCGAATCCTCAAAATGGTTCTGCAACACGTGAGACTGTAAGCGATTAGGCAGGAACAGTTTTTGTATCACTGATGTATCAAAACTAAAGACTTCAACTAGTTTGCCCCACTTTAAGCCCTTTTTTGCTCAGTGTACTAGTTGCTACAAGTTTGCGGCCCTTTAACTTGACGCAGGACAGCCCAGATCTCTGCCTGTCAAACTCCTGTGCAGCATCCTTGCCCAGTGACTATTAAACGAGTTTCCCCCCCACCAAGCCATATTTGTCCTTATGCCAAAGACAAACTTAATTGACCTAAGAGCAAAAGAGAGAGAGAGAGTGTATTGTCTAAGTGCGAGTGCTGCTGGCAAGAATGAGATACAAATTGAGATACAGATACATTTGTAGCTGCAGGATCTGATGGCGATGCTGCTGCTGCTGAGGCTGCTGCCGACGCTGCTCTGCTCTGCTCCTGTAGCCCTTGTGATATCATATCAGACACGCAAAGCAATTAATTGACTTATTTATTAAGTTTATTGTGCATGTGTGTGCGTGTGTGTGCACGTGTGTGTGAGTGTGTGTCGTGAGTGTCGTGACTGTCGCCATCGCAACTTGACTATAACAACTTTACCGTTTGCTGCGCCATTTTTAATAGCCTCACACACACACACACACGCACACTTACACATAGCAGCCAGCAGCTGTCCGTATTATATATGAATTTTGTGCGTGTGTATGTGTGCGTGTGTTTGTGTGTGTGGCATTAAGTGTATTGAGATTTTTCGCACAAATTACTTGTCATTAGCGTCGAGGGAAATTTTATTTTATGATGACTTTTTCCCTGTGCCTTTTGCCATAATATTTAAGCTCAAATGAATTTGAGTGTTAGCCGCACCTACAAACACACACACACATACACACACACGCTTGCCAACACAAGCATACAGCATTACATGCTTCACATAACCAACAAGCATCCATCCAGACAGCTTCTATATACCATGTACTAGATACACCTATTTACATATGTGCCTTTTAAACATGTGTTGGTGACAGCTGTTCCCAAGCTTACAAAATATTTACCATATGTTCATTTTAAATTCTATGTTTGCTGGAATATACTAACGTATATATGTATGTATGTAGTATATATATATATATGCATCTGTGGCTTAAGTTAATTTTTTTTAAGAATAAATTTGGGAAACTAATTCGTAAGTAGATCAGACTAGTGTAGAAACAGCATTAGTTCATATCTCATTTTAAATAATCTGCTTTCATTTTGTTAAAATTATTAGAGTGAATTTCCCTTCTCAACTAGGAGAAATAGGAAATAAGAATTGCTTCTTCTTGCTGGACTAGAGCCTTCTGAAGCTGGTTCAAGCATCAAAAATTTTACAGTAGATACATGAATTTAAAGGAAATGTTATAATAACTGATGCCTTTATGGCTCATTTCTCAGCACGTCTTGGTTCCGATTCAGAAGAGCTTGTATGATGTATTTCAAGACCATTCGTGAGCTTCTCTTTTAGTTCCAATTCCAAAGAACTAAATGTGTAGCAATTCTTATCTATATTAAGCGTGTCTAATTTTAAATCATTGTCCGCTTGTCTTTTGGTTCCGATTCAAAAGAGCTTTACATTTATGATTGATGTATTTTTGGCGCACTCATCAGCTCCTCTTTTAGTTCCGATTCAAAAGAACTTTATGTAGAACAATTCTTAACCATGCAAGCAGAATCTATTTTGGAAGCATTGGTCGGATTGTCCTTTGGTTCCGATTCAAAATTACATTACTTTTATGAATGATGGATTTCAAGACCATTCGTGAGCTTCTCTTTTAGTTCCGATTTCAAAGAACTAAATGTGAAACAATTCTTATCCATATCAAGTGAGTCTAATGTTAAAGAATTGCTCGCTTGTCTTTTGGTTCCGATTCAAAAGAGCTTTACATTTATGATTGATGCATTTTTAGCGCACTCGAGCTGATGAGTTAGTTCCGATTCAAAAGAACTTTATGTAGAACAATTCTTAGCCATGTAAGCAGTGTCTATTATGGAAGCATTTGTTCGCTTTTCCTTTGGTTCCGATTCCAAATAACTAAATGTGGAGCAATTCTTATACATATCAAATGAATCTAATGTTAAAGCATTAACCGCTTGTCTTGTGGTTCCGATTCAAAAGAGCTTTACGTTTATGATTGATGCATTTTGATTTTTGCACTCATCAGCTCCTCTTTTAGTTCCGATTCAAAAGAACTTTATGTAGAACAATTCTTAGCCATGTAAGCAGTGTCTATTATGGAAGCATTTGTTCGCTTTGGTTCCGATTCAAAAGAATTTTATGTGGTTCTTTTCTCGGATGAGAAATCATGGATATGATAAGCGAGTCTTTTTTTGAAGCTAATTATTTGCCAATCATCGCTTAAAGTTTTCAAAAGCAACAACAACTTGTATAAAAAATAAGCCTAACCCGAAAGCCATACAGTCATTCTCTTTTTGGGCTTACAATTTTCGTTTTATTTTTCATATTTCAAAATGGCGGAGCTACGAGGTACCTCCATAATTTGTTTTAAGCATTTCTAGAACTTTAGGAGTAAGAGGCCTGCTATACTCAAAAGAATGACTTTTTTGGTCTTCGGCAGCCATCTTAGATTCGCCATTTTGTAGTTTTCCAAATTCTTAGCCTAGATTTGTGATGAGCGACCCTGAAAGCCCATGTTTACAGACCCAATTTAAAGTATTGAAAACAAAAATGTAAAACAAGTGCGCCATTTTGAAATCATCAAGGCACTACTACGTATCCAGATCATATCTGGACACTTAGCAAGTGACACTGGTCATGCCGCACTTATATATTCCCTTCCTTTGCTCTAGATCAGATCTTATGATCACTGAACTATTTTATAACAAGAAATTTTGATCTCTTCCCCCGATTCGGGAGACTTGGGCTGATGACAGCCCCTGTGGAAACCTTCGGTGGCAACAATGGCTTACAGATGAGTCCAAAACTGAGCAGGGTGTAGATGTTGGAGTCGTTGGACCCAACACCAGAATATCTAACGCTATGGGCATCTGGCCCAGCGTCTTGCAAGCTGAGATTCATGCCATAGAGATCTGCGCCCTTAGTATCCTTCTCAAGGAAACTAGGGTTGCTAACATTTACTTTTACGCAGATCGCCAAGCTGCTATTAGGGCATTATTATCCTGGAGCATCTCCCACAGGTTGGTTAAAGAATGCCCTAACTACCTTCAAGCCCTGTCCGCCCGGAACAAAGTCGTGCTATGTTGGGTGCCTGGTCACTCAGGAGTGGATGGTAACACGATTGCTGACGATCTAGCACGGCAGGGCGCCTCCACCCTGACTAAATCTCTTGCGCCGTTTTGTGGAATTGGTTGGTCCACAAACTCGACCATGATAACCACTTGGAGATACTGGTTCTCCTTACCGGAGCTGCGTCAAGCAAAAGGGCTTGTCAAACCTATGGCCATGATCAAGACAAAAGGTCTTGGCAGCGCGGACTTAAAACTCCTGGTTACATATCTATCTGTCCATCACACTGTCTGATACCATCTACAGAAAATTGGCCTATCGGACTCTTCAGAGTGCAGGCTCTGTCTAGAAGACAATGAAGCTGCCAGACATATTCTTTGTGACTGCCCAGCGCTGGCATGCGACAGAGCCTGTCACATGGGATTGGAACGGATAAGACCCTTCCATCTTAGGTCAATACTAAAAAAAGACCTACAGCTATTCATGAGGAAAGCGGAAAGCCTTTTGCTTTAATTTATGGGTATGGTACAAAAGATCTCACCTCTTTGTGAGGAACCCTTTTCGGGACAAAAAAAAATATTCGTCTACACATTTGTGTGTAGTTTGATCAAAATTGCTTCACTTTTTCATATAGCAGCCATACAAAATTGAATCCATTTTCTGCGCAGCTGAACTTAGCCATTTCTTGGCGTCACCTGCTTAAATTCACATCATCGTGGCTTTGTATAAGTAAAGTAGAAACTTGCGAAAATTTGATATTTAAAATCACAAAAGGTAAAGTTTTTTTTATTTTATATTTTTAGAGAATTTATATAATTTTTTTTATGCCATTTAAGTTTTTAACTGTTTTTATATCTTAAGTTGCTTTAAAAATTATAAAATTTCCAGCTCTTACTAACTTAAATCCGGATTATCCCAAAACTTACATTACCATCAACAATCAAATCATTGTCTACTCGTTAAAAATGCCTATAAAATCTTTATTTTACTGCCTTATTAGGCCTAAACCCTCCTTGGCAGCTTGCTGCCTAATAGATTTATTTGGCTAAAAACCCAACTATTATTAGCCTATAAACTTTACTTCTAATAGATTTATGTTATTTTAAATATTTACTATACGGCATAACATTTTTATTATTTATAAAAGTTGATTTTGTTGCCTTCTCTTCTTGTTGTTGTTGTTGTTGTTGACCAACAAGAGAAAAGACCAAAAAAAAAAAAAAAACCTCGGCTCTCTGGCAAATTGAAAGCTTCATTAATTATTTAGGCTACAGAGAGGCATAAATTAAGTCAGCAACCAGAAAACGGCAACAGGGCCCCAAAATGTAACCCCAAAAACAAGTTCCCTCCCACCCCTATTAAATTAGCCCAATAACCCGGTCAGGTCCTTAAATTTAGCTCCTTGGAGTGTAGGGGAGGGGCAGGGGCACATAAATCGCTGGCATTTTAAATGTGACCAAATGCTGCGGTTCCTGGGCAGGAAGTGCGCGCTTTAGCTCGCATGCGTGCCGGTTCCGGGCACCAACAACAACAAGGATAACAATAACAACAACAACAAAATGAGCGATAATTTTGATAGCAATCATTTAGCAGGGTCGCATTTTTAGGGGCTCCTTCTCGTAAGGCACTTTTGCCTCCAACAACAACAAATTTTGAGCATATTTTAATTTTTGTATGGCACTTTCAAATATTTTCTGGCCGAAATTGATTTTATTCTAAAATAATGCCTGAAAATTTTGATAAAAGTTATCTCTAAATTCCAAACTTCGACTTCTTTTCGGCAAAATTTAAAAAATCTTTCCTTATATGTGTTAGGAACTTCGGTAGCTTTTGATAAAATCTATAAAAAAAAAATACAGTCACTAAAATTAGTTTTCAGACACTTTCGAACTTAATTTAATATGACAAAACCAACCAAAAAAATTAATATAAGATTTTATGATTCAGAGTTCAAAAAAAATTAAAAAATTAAATAATTTTACAGAACTTAGACATAAAAAAACTTTGCCAAAACTTGAATCGCAATGAATTTATTATTGTAAAAAACTGAGCGTAGAACCGGCATGGAAATTTTTAGTATTTATATAAAAACATCAACTTTTAGGTATAAGAATATAGATATTTTTATGAGGCAAACTGAAGAAACCTATATTAGTCTTAATTTCCAAAAACAATCTAACTATTTCTTATAAGAAATATTCCCATATATATTTACTTTTTAATAAAAATCATGTTTAAAGCCAAAAGTATTTGAAACAAGGTTCTGCAGCATTGATAGACAATTCAATTTGATATATCGATAACCCAACATATTATTTAATATGTTAACTTTATAAATAATGTCTACAGATTATAAATATGATCTCAGCATTTATTCTGAGAATTTGATTATTGCCGAATAATGAAGACCGATTTCTGCAAATTTTTCACATTTTACAAATCATTTACCTATAATGTGTTTATCGATATAAACCGATTATAGCCAACTTTAGTTTAGACTTAGCTGGAAAATAAACATATTTATAATAATAATTAAAATCTGTTAAAAATGCGCCAAAGTTTATTTGAGTGCTGCCAACTTAGCCTAAATTAATATGTTTAGCCCCTAAACATTAAGTTGGCAGCACCTAATCAATTTTAGTATAAAAGGCAGCAACATTTCCAGAGCTACTTCAGTTTGTTTTGAGGCATCGAGCATTCAGTACTTCTAATATTTTTATTTATATTTTATTGTTAATTTTTATTAATTTCTATTCAATGGTTCTTTGTTGGTAATTGGACCTTTGCAAAATGCATGTTATACCAAAATATTTGAATATATTCAATATATTTTATCTTTCATTAAATAAATTATCTCAAAAAATTGAGAGAATGATCGAATTTATTCAAAATTTTTATAAATATATTAACATTATTTAAAACACTATTTTACCTGTAACATAAAAATATTAAAAAAAATATTTGTATTTCTATTTTATTGTTAATTTCTATTAATTTCTATTGGATGGTACTTTCTTCAAATTGTATTTTAATTGTGAAGATCTAATAGACCCAGCAATTTGGCTCAACCAAGTCCAATCAAGAAAAAAATTTCGAATATAACCTCAACTCTTTTTGGGGACCACTTGTGCTAAAATAGTTCTTTTTATAGTTTTAGGATTCCCAAAAACGATGTCAGCCTGGAGATCAAGCGCAGAATAACTCTTGCCAACAGGTGCTATTTCGGTCTCAATAGGCAATTGAGTAGTAGAGACCTCTCTCGCGCGAAAAAACTATCACTCTACAAGGCACTCATCCTTCCAGTGCTTCTTTACGGCGCGGAAGCCTGGACCGTGTCGCTAACTGATGCAGCTGCCTTGAAAGTTTTCGAGAGGAAAGTACTGCGCAAGTTCTGTGGTCCTATTCGAGTTGGCGATGACCTACGCATCGCACCAACCAGGAGCATGAGCTCTTCAACGACATGGACGTTGCTCAGCGTATCAACATCCAGCGGCTTCGCTGGCTCGGACATATCGTTAGGATGGACGAGGATGCTCCAGCTAAACGTGTGTTCGATGCGGTAGTCAGCGGCCGTCGGAAGGAGAAGAGCCGCCATTTTGAATTTCGTCAAGATCCAATTAGTGTACAATAAAAATCGCATTTAGCAATCAAAATTGGAAGTTCGTATGTATTTTCCTCATGCCACAAATAATTCCCAAACTTCCTCTTCTTTTGGGCCAAATTTGAAAGAATTTGCCCTTTATTGAAAAGTTTGGAATATTTTCAACCATACTTTGCTTACTGTGTGAACAGTTTCAGGCAATAGCCCATTTCCAAATTTCCAATAGCTTTAACAATTACAAATCCATTGTTCCACTTTGGAACAAATTAAATTTAAGAGAGCTCCGTACTGAGCTGCCGAACCGATAAACATCATAATCCTAGTTAAAGCGATTTCATAAAATGTTGTTGTTTCGAGATCTCTGAGAAGTTCGTAGAGACTCAATTAAATAAAAATAATTTCGCGTCAGCACAACATTAGAATTCGTCGGAAAGTTAAGGCACATATGTAAGTTTATCGAAAATGAAATCGCAGCAGTCGACAAAAAAATTTGTTTTCCGATTAAAATTGTTCGGTTATATCTAATTTTTGTATCTTAACGATTTTTAAGACCTACTGCAAAAAAAAATTTCTAAATCAACCGGAATATTTTTATATATCAAATCGATAATTGATAATTAAGCGCAATGCAGTGTATAGTGTAGTCGATATGTCCCTCCCGACTTGTTTACTTTTTCGTCCTGTTTTTTTTTTCGTTTTAAACCTCAAAACTTTGCTGGGGCTTCTGGCGGCTAAAGGGTCATGTACACACACACACGCACATAGACACACACACATTCCCTACCCGGAGGCACCCAACCCCCCTACTGCCCCTCTACTACCGCCCTGTTGAAAAGTTTTGTCGGTGGCCAATTTCATGCTGTTGGATTATTTATTTGAACTGATGTGCTTAAGAGCGGCACGCGAATGTTTTTCAGCGTACCCTTTGAAACCGCATCCTGCCGGTTCTTAGAAGAAGCCTTTTCTTTTGATTTTATGCAACGAGGGCAGGCTGTAAAGTAAGCTGTATCTTCACAGAGGCTTCGTGAGAAATCGTTGGTGAAGAATTTTTAATGCAAAATAAGTATACCGCGGCGGAAATAAATTTTTAGAGCACTTCTTGGTTTTCATTTTTTTGCTTACAAAATGCTGCCAAAACTTTTCAATCAACCCTCGCACATATATGGCTTTCTTTTGAGTTTTGTTCTGCTCGCTTTTGCCAGCAACTTGTAGCTACAAAAACAATGCCAAGTTAAAGTGGCAACAAACATGTAGGCAAACAGCCGTATAGCTACTTTTGTTGGCTACTGTAAGCAGCATGCAAGTGTTGCAAAAAATGGCGTCTACTTGGTCAGTTTGGCGCTGCAGCCATTTTGGCCAAAAGGATTTTTGCATTCTATTTGGACTATTTGAAGCTGCTTGGAGAGCTTTTTTAAATGGGCTTTCAAATTAAAAAAGTTTTGCGCTGGCAACAGTTAAAAATGTGTTTAGCAACAACTCAACTTGGCTGCTTAACTTGGCCAACTCAAAAACTCAAGTTGGCTTAGATCTCAACTAAGCCAAACAACTTGCTGAGCTACTAGTAAGCTCGCTTACGGCGTTCACCGGGTTTTGGGTGAGATAAAACATACCGATAAAGTTTTCCCAAAAAAAAAGTAGCGAACTTGGACAGCAATACATATTTCAAAATCATTCTAAATTAAGCTGAGCAGGTGTGATGCCTTGAGCGGTTTTAGTGGGCTGAGGAGGGACTTAGAGGTGAGATGCTGGAACTGCATTGCGTAAAACTTTTGTGACAACTTGTGGCATCGCGCAGAGCAAAAATAAAAATTTAAAGCTTTCTAAAGTCTGCAGCGTACAACTCGGCGTATGAGCAATATAAAATATTTGGCCTGCGCCAGCTTTAAAATTTGTAGCATACTTATTTGGGAAAATAAGACGACGGCAGCACTGCCAAAGTAAACTTTTATTTAGGATATTTACTTCCACTACTACGTATTCTGGACTCTTTAGTGGAGCATAGAGCCTCACCTCCTCTCGTGGATTGCCACCTTGTCGTGGTGAGAGGGTTTATTAGAGGCGATGAATCCAATAGCGATGCCTGCGATGCTACCGCTATCGGTGGGGCCACCCTTGACGGTAAGTTCGAGGAAGAGTCCTGAAGCTAAGAGCATCCCACAACAAACCCTGATGCCTTTTTGGTAGCCTAATTGCCATCAGGTAAGCGTCTGTTTCCCCATATCAGGGGCGGCTTCTAACTTGCGAATCTTTGAATCCGTTACTCATTGACACCCCAAAAAGATATCAGAATAACATGGAATACATCAATAAATGAAAAATTGCCTCCAAGGGGTACCCAACAATTATTGGACAATCCCCCTGCAGAGGGTTATTGAGTGGTAATGGATACGGTTGAGCACTAGCGTCGTGTTTCGGATTAGTTTACTCTTTATGGTAAGCGATGACATAGCTTTAATAGCAAACTGATTATCGATAAGAATTACAGTGTTTCTTGGACTTCCGTCTAAGGTGCAAATAAGTCTAGCCGCTTGCCAAACTGTGTATATCTCGTGGAGGCGGAATGAAGATTCTTTGAAAACTCTACAGAGAAGTTGCCTGCTTCTGTGCCCTCATCCATCTTCGAACCATCACACAGTGGGCCAGGCTGACCTTCTAGCGGAACTTTAGTAGCAACTGGCGTAAATCAAGACATATTCCATTGAAATTTTTAATTTAAGATATTTAACATATTTATAATATATTTGAACAAAGGGGACAAAAGGAATTCGAAAAGGTAGATATTAGTGTGAGGAGGTATTCAAAAGCTGTATATCCCTAATCGCTAAGTCTCTCATGTGGCAGAGCCATTATGAGGTATTCGACGAAAGCAGCCAGATCCGACTATGGGCATAAAGGCATAGACTACCCAGATCTTCAAAGTCATTTACCCTAAAACTGGGTGTCTCAAGAGCACCGGGATTCGAAGAAAGCGCCAGATCCGCTATGGCATATCAGGCAGCTGCGATCTTCTGATCGTCTAAGTCGCTCAGGCAGACCATACTGCAGGTTCGATCTTTGCAGCATCGTGCCAGTATCTATGCAGGTTACCAGATCTTCAAATCTTCTTTATCTGTAACCTAGCTGCTTCTAAAGTCGGCAATGTATAGCGCTACTGGATGCTCTCAGTCTCTTCCTATGTTGCAGTGCCGATACAATCCGTCACCTCCTAGTCCTATCCTTATGTAAGCGCAGGAGTTCAGATGTTCGCTTTAGATCATATCTAGGCCAGAGTGCCCGGAGATGCGACAACCCCCAGAGCTCTAGCCCAGAGCTCTAGTCGTCTTCCTGATTTGCGATACGACGTCCTGTAATGGTCTTTCTACGTCCGTAATCACAAGGTTAACTTCCAGGGCTGAGCCATTCCTGGCGCACTCGTCCGACGCCTCGTTGCCAGGAACACCTGAGTGACCTGGAACCCAGCAGAGGGTTATTGAGTGGTAATGGATACGGTTGAGCACTAGCGTCGTGTTTCGGATTAGTTTACTCTTTATGGTAAGCGATGACATAGCTTTAATAGCAAACTGATTATCGATAAGAATTACAGTGTTTCTTGGACTTCCGTCTAAGGTGCAAATAAGTCTAGCCGCTTGCCAAACTGTGTATATCTCGTGGAGGCGGAATGAAAGATTCTTTGAAAACTCTACAGAGAAGTTGCCTGCTTCTGTGCCCTCATCCATCTTCGAACCATCAGTAAAGATCGTCAGCTCGTTCCCCTTTAAGGGGGTTCTTTGGAGGCGGAATGAAAGATTCTTTGAAAACTCTACAGAGAAGTTGCCTGCTTCTGTGCCCTCATTCATCTTCGAACCATCAGTAAAGATCGTCAGCTCGTTCCCTTTTAAGGGGGTTATTTGCATTCAATCTCCCCTCTCCAGGAAAACTGCGACATAGTGTTTCCACAAAGTTTCCACTGGTTCCAGGCTCAGAATAACATGCAGACTTGCCTGAGGTGTGGAACGCATAGATTCGGTTATGTCTACCCTTTGAAGGTTGTTTAAGTGAGATTTGGTATAAGCTGCCTTCCACCAGCCCAACGCTCCCTTGGTAAGGATAGGTCTGACAACTGCTGTGTATAATCAGTGAATTATATACGGTTTCAGTCCCCATTTCCTGTCAAACGTCTTTTTGCAGATGTAATAAGCACCTAACGCGCTTTTCACTCTTTCGTCCAAGTTTTTCTTGGAGTCCAGAACGACACTTAGATACTTCGTTAGTAAGAATAAGCTACTAATTTGAGATAAGAATAATTTTCATTTCATTTCATTTTCAAATTGTAATTCTAGAGGTTTAAGCTTCAATCTTATTCCCTCTTGCTTACCGAGGTATAATTTAATTAATATGATTCAATACATATTTAGAATGGCTTAAAAAAAGGACTCCGATGAGAACTTTGGCTAGTATTATAGCCAATAGTTGCACTGCTTATAAACACCAATGAGTGAGCGAAACCCGGAACAGTCCCACAATATAGAGCAACAAAAGCAAGCAGAGCTTACCTAAACCACTTAGAGAGTGGTCTAGAGAGAGTGCTAGAGACATCCGGTCAGCTCTTAGTCACATTTATGTACATTGACCAGAACCCAAACTGCTTAGCACTGCTTTATTATTATATAATATACTATATTGTAGCCATAGTTGTTATTGTTGTTGTTGTTTATGCCTCAAATGTATTAAACAAATCCAATCCAATAATTTTAGCTCATGCATAATAAAAATGTGACAAACAATGTTCACACACACACATACACACGCACAAAACAACTCATACACACAAACTCACTGCTGTCCATGACAGTCGCACAGAGGGAGGCGGCAGCAAGAGGAGCCAGGGAGGGACACCCTTTAGCTCTTGTGTTTATTTTTAGCCAAAAATATTTTTATGTCCTACACTCACGTGCAACGCCTTTCGCCACACGCTTTATAAGTAAGTCTCGGGGTGGACCCGACAACCCCTCCACTCAGTCAGGAACAAAACCCTTTCCCTAAGATCTACCCACAAATGCTGACTAAGTGCCAACGTTCTCGTTAACGCTGACGTTGACGTCGCTGCTGCAGTCGACGTCGACGTTGACGTTAACAGCGCCAAAGTCGTCGTCGTCACCCTTTTTATGTATACCTGTTACTCATAGCGTGGGAAGGGTATATTGAGTTTATGAAACTGTTTGTTACAGATCGTAGAAAAAATGTGGATTGAAATCACGGAAGTCAAGTGAACCTTTTTTTTTATAAAAAAGTATTTGTAAAATAAATTTTAGGTAAAATATATTTATTTTATTTAGATTTTTTTTTTGGAACACAGAATTTTTGAAAACATTTCTCTACCAACATCAGCTTCAACCAGTTTCTAGATTCGATTGAAATAGCATCTACTAACTTAGTATAAAATTTTTTGTAGTATATTTTATATCTTTATAGCAAAAATCGCGTAAAGATAATTTTTTAGTTAATATTTGGATTTAAATTTTTTAGAATTGAATTTTTCAGCTTTCTGAGTTTCAGAAAATTTTTGTGGATAATCTTTAATTTTATAAAGAAATCGATAAGTTTTATAGAAAGTTTCTTTAAAAGTTTTCTATTTAAAATATTTAACAAATATTTTAAATTTTAATAAGAAAAACAAGAGAAATATTTTTGAAGCCTTTTTTTTTGGTTTGAAAGATGTTTGAATATTTTCTTAGTTATTATACGAAATTCTCAGGTTTTTTAAAGCTTGCTGAATTTCTGTTAATTTTTGAGGCTAATCAACAAATTTGTCAAGACATCAATAAGTTTTTCAGATGCTTTTGTTATGATTTTCCAATATATTTTATTTATTAATAATAAAAATCATGAGATAATATGTTTTTGAAGCTTTTTTTTTTTGTTGTGAAATATGTTTGAAAACTTGTAAGTTTTTATTCGAAACTTTCAGTTTTTTTGAGGCTTTTTCGGCTTTGTTAATTTTTGGAAATTTTTGAGGATAATCAAAAAATTTATAAAGACATTGATAAGATTCTAGATCCTTCAGTAATTGTTTTCCTCTTTTAATTTTTTATCAACGAAGTTCATGAGAATATATTTTTTAACCCTTTTTTTGTTGGTTTTGAGCAACGTTTGAATATTTATTAGTTATTTTTCGAAATTCTTAGGATTTTTGGGGATATCTCAATTCATAACTAATTGATGTAATTTACCAAAGAGGTTACAATTATCGATAAAATTATGAATTATTTTTATTATAATTTTCCATTGCTTGAAATTATTAATAATTATTAATAAATCAAGAGATTATATTTTTGAAGTCTTCTTTTTTTTTGGTTTGAAAAATGTTTAAATATTTAGTTGAAATTGAGGGTGAATTTGAGGATTGATTTTTCTATATCAACCGATGTGAGCAAATAAAGTAAACTATCGAATAAATTATGGATAATTTTATAGGCAAAATTGGGATTTAAGAGATTTTTAGATTTCACAATTTTCGAGCTCTAAAAGCTTATAAAGAAATCGATAAGTTTATAGATATTTCTTTTAAGTTTTATTCTAATTTTCCTGTGTATTTAATCATGAGAGCATATTTTTGAAAAATTTCTTTCTTATGAAAAATAGTTTAAATAATTTTTCGATATTCTTAAGTTTTTTGAGGATATCTCAATTCTAAAGCCAACTGATGTGAGCAAATAAAGCTATACAAATATCGATAAGCTTATAGAAGCTATTGAGATAGAACATTTTACTTTAAAATAAGTGATTTGTTTTGAAAACACTTTTTTATTTTAATTCTTGGAACAAAAAATTATTTAAATAATATCTGGATGCTTAATTAAACGATTGAAATAAACAAATAATAGAACTTTCAGTAAATTTCTAGATTGTTTCTATAATAATAATCTTCCAGTGGCTTTATTTTTTTTTAAATTTTGAGAATATATTTTTAAAGTTTTTTTTTGTTTTAAGTAATGTTTGACTGTTTGCTAGTTGTTTCTCGAAACTCTCAGTTTTTAATTTGAGGATATCTCAATTCCAAGCTAATCGATAATCGATAGTATATTTTCTTCAAAAAAGTTGATTTGTAACGGAAATCTTCTTTACTGAGTTTATGGAACAAATAAATAAGCTTTCGATAAGTTTCTAGATGCCAACATTAAATAGATGTACGCAGCTTATATATAACAGAGCATTTTGATAAGTTTCTAGATTCTAACGTTAAAAAAAAGTTATTAATATTAAAAAATATTCAAAAATATATTTTCAGCTGAAGATATTATTAAAATAACATAATAATAATTATAATAACATTTTTTTTATATAATGCTTTTGATAAAAAAAAATTATTATTATCAATAAATATTCAAAAATTGTTATTATTTTTTAAGCTACTTAAAATTTTAAGAGTTTTTGACCATATGTCGATTATCGAAACCCCCGAAAGTTTTAAGATTCTCTTAGGTTGCTAAAATTGAACGAACTTTTAAGCATATCTGGATCTAAAAGCTGTCGAATCTACGGAACCTCCGAAAAGTGTAAGATATGCTTGAGCATTTTTCTGCAGTTTTTTGTAAAAATTAATTTCGAAATATTATTTTTAATATGCTTTTAACTAATTTAGAAATCTCAAAATATAAGCCAAGTTTGACGATTTTCGCGCATAAATTACTTAAAAAAAGTGTACAGCGTAGTCGTTGCAAAATTTTTAGCCTTCTTGTTTGTACTTTTTTTACCATCATATTTTTATTTGGTTGACTTTGCCACGTAAATAAATAAAATTAATGCCCAGAGCATAAAATAAAGAAAGAAAGCAACAACAATAACAACAACAAAAACATGCAAAATGTTGTCTACTTAATTTTTTTTTGTTTTTTGGCATTTTTTTCGGCTGTTTTTTTATTTTTTTTTTTAAGGGTTCGCGTCAGTTTATTTTTGCGCGCTCTTTACTCAAACTGCGTGACTCGCTTTGTCCCACTCTCATTTATTTTTGTGCTCACACTGCTGTCTCGCTCTAACATTGCGTGTGTGTGCATTACGAACATTAATCAGTTTATCTATTTATATTATGAATTTTATTTATGGCTTGTTCACGGCCCCGTGTGCAGCGGGGGAGTGCTTAGAGTGGGGAAGAGTGGAAAGGAGGACAAGGAACAACAATAAATTTAACCCTATAAATTGCAGACTAATCGTTTAACACATAAAAAGGTATTAATAAAATATGGGTAACATATTTTTGATTTTTGGCAAAAAGAAGTTAAACTTAAGCAGTTGTTAGTAAAAGAAAACTATGTTGGCTTAAAGGAGTCAAGGCTTAAAATATGTTTATAAGGCTTAAGAAAATATATATAACAATATTAGAGTAGTATTTTTTTTAGAAACTATCTTAATGAGGCCAATTATGACATATGGTGTTTTGGTCTGGTGGCCAACACTTGAGAGAAAGAACATGGTTAAACGCATGGGAAGCATACAAAGAGCAGCCAGTCTCTGTATAAGCGGGGCAATAAAAACTACGCCTTCAGCAGCTTTGAATGTCATGCTGCACCTAAAACCGATTGATGCATACAGCAAACAGATAGCGGCAGAATCGGCACTTAGATTAAGGGAATGCTCTCTCTTAGCCATTAACAGAAAGGGGCATTTATACCACGAACCACAGATCTTTGTAACTCGACAGAGCTACTTTTAAACACATCCTTTACCACTACCTTCCCATCGAGAGAAGATTGGGATAATGGGGTAATAGACAGTGGTAAAGGAATTAACATATATATATAGATGGATCCAAGCTTAACGAGCAGGTAGGAGGAGGCTTTCACTGTGACGAGTTGAGAGCCAGTAGTTCCTTTCGGCTGCCGGATCACTGTAGCGTCTTCCAAGCAGAAATAATGGCTATTAAAGAAAGCCTACTAGTTTTAGAGAAAAGTGTTCTCACCGTAAGAGAAATCAATATTTACTCAGATAGCCAAGCGGCCCCTAAATCGTTAAAATCTCCCAAAATCACCTCGAAGACAGTAAAGGAATGTATCGAGGTATTAATTAAACAAGCACAATATTTTACTATAAATCTGCTCTGGGTTCCGGGTCATAGAGACATAGAAGGTAATTGCAAAGCAGATGAATAAGCTAGATTGGGTACAACAATGCAAATCCTGCCAGATAAGGCAAACACACCTATTCCATTAGCAACTTGCAAGCTGCTAATAGATAGATATACCATCAAATCCGTCAATGTCCTAAGGACTCAATCATCAACCTGTGAAATAAGCAGAATGACGTGGCCAGAATGGAACATGGGCCGCACAAACCGACTGTTAAAACTTAACAGAACTGACATAAGAAACCTAGTTGGGGTGTTAACAGGGCACTGCCTAAGCGGCACTGCCTAATCGGTAGACACGCCAGTAGATTGGGGGCGCCTTACAACGATTACTGCAGAAGTTGTAGAGACGCTGAAGAAGAAGAAACGGTAGAACACCTTCTATGCGGGTGCATGGCTCTGTGTAGAAGAAGGCTACAAACTTTTTATAAAGACCACAGGTTGGTTCAATGAGGACAGCGTAGAGTGAGGAGAGGGATAGCCCCGGTGGCATCACAAAGGACCTACAACAGGCCTAGATGCGTCTAATGACAGCCACTATACCTACCTACCTAATGAGCCAACTCTATCTAGTTGTGCAAAATGCAACTAAAAATTTACAGATTTAAAAAAATCATAGCATACTTTTGGGGGCTTCTTGTCAAATAAAGGTAGAAAGAAATACAGTCACTAAAATCAGTATGCAGACTCCTGCGGACTTAATCAAATATTACAAAACCAACTAAAAAAAATATTCGATTTTTTGATTCAGAGTTCAAACTGCAGAAAAGCGTTATTTCAGGAAAAATTAAGAATTTAAATAACTTTAAAAAAACTTTGCCAAAATTTGAATAGCAATGATGATTATTATTGTGAAAAACTTGGAATACAAACGGCATGAAAATCTTAAATATTTATATAAAAATAAAGTTATCAAATATCTTTTCTTTGGCAAAGTATATTATTAAAAGAAAACGCCTTTGCATTCATCATACGCCATGTTGTTAATTTGACTAGACTGCAACACGTTTTCTTTATAACTTTATTGGAGAAGAATCTCTTCATGTCATCTTATCTTCACTACAAAATGTCAGTTTTCAAATATCTTTCGATTCTTTGTCAATATCTAAATCCTTGCATTCATCATACGCCACGTTGTCAATTTTAAGGTATTTCATAAAGTTACATCAGTTAAAAATCTAATCTTCTCTTTAACATGTCAGCTATGAAATATCTTTCCAATTCTTGGCCACTCTATTTCATGGAAAGAAAAAAGCTTTGCTACTATCATACGCCACGTTGTCCATTTGAAGAGATTTCATCAAGCTTTGCTATTAGAACTTCATCAGTGAAGAATCGTATCTTCTCCTTAACATGTCAGCTCTAAAATATTTTTCAATTCATGGGCAGTCTATTTTTGCATTTATTATACGCCATGTTGTCAATTTAATAAGTTTTTAATCAGTTCTCCAATAAAAAAGAAAAATCTTTGCATCCATCATACGCCCTGTTGTCCATCTGATGAGATTTCATCAACTTTTGCTATAACAACGTCATCAATGTAGAATCTCATATTCTCTTTTTCATGCCAGTTCTGCAATATCTGTAAATTCTTTGCCAATCTTTATTATTAGAACAAAATTCTTTGCATTCATCATACGCCATGTTGTACATTTGATGAGATTTCAACAAGCTTGTCCATAGGAACTTCATTAGAGAGAAATCTCATCTTTTCTTTAGCATGTCTGTTCTGCAATATCTGTCAATTCTTTGACAATTTATATAATTAAAAGAAAAAACCTTTGTATTCATCATACGCCCTGTTGCCCGTTTTCTTATAAGCACTTCAGCCTATACTCTCGAAATCTCTGGAATTTCAATATCTTTGCTTGTTTATATCAACAGATATTGCGGTTTTAAGAGTTTAAGACTCCTTTTTTTGTACCTTTTCGATACTTTGCGTACTTGCTTTGGCACGCAATAAAAGCATTTGGTAAATACTCGTATTTGAACCTTAAGTAACGTCCTTGTATCAACCCAGTTCTGTTTCTCACTTTATAGTCATTACAATTGAAGTTCTATTCTATGGCCCAGCTGCATGCAGCTCGTATTTGGTTTTGACGGTTTTCGATTTTTCACACAGATACACACACACATACGTAGACAAATACAAACAATAACAGGCAACTGGCACATACAAAAGCAATTAAGCGCAACGAACATGTGTAAGGCACACACACACACACATAGATACACACACAGATACTTACACACTCTCTTTCTGGCCGATAAGATTATGTCAATGTAGTACATGATTTAAACCTTAGGCGCTACTTTGACTTTGGCCAAAGCAAAAGCGCCCGTATTGTCTGTCTGTCTATCAAACAACACCACCCCCGAAAAAAAGCCCTATTCCAAGACCCTAATCGAAATCGAAGTGGCAGATCCTACTGCTACCAAAAAGAGGGGCACCAAACCAACCCAAACCAAGCCAGCTGGTTGCTAGCCTGGTCAGAAGGCAGCTGCATGCTTTTACACTTTCAATGACCACTTGAATGTCAACAAAAGCTTTCAACTGACATATACAACCACTTAAAATAGAAAAGCACTGAATGACTACACACACAGATACACAAACACACACAGATACACAAGCACACACAGATACTCACACACACAGCTACACACACACACACTGTGCGTTTGTGTAAGCGTATTTGTTTTAGCCGCGAGTTAAAACAAGCCCCATTCCACAACATGCACAAATCGCACCACATTGCGTATGAGTTACATGTCCTTACGCTCGTCCTTTCGTCCTTTCTATCTTTGTCTATTTGTCTGTCTCTCTGTTTGTTTGTTTGTTTGTGTCATAAGCAATGCGCTCTACAATAATTCTTCTTTGTTGCCCAGCTTGCCCCAAGACTCTCTACCAGCCAGCTCTTGTTGCTTTTGGCCATCATTGTTGTCCCAGTCCCTATACCAATCCCAATCCCTGCATTCCAGTCAGGCGTTGCTTCTCATTTCTTCTGTTTTCCGGTTTTACTTTTTTTTTATTCTCATTCCCATTCTCATTTGGTGTTTTTTTTTTCTGCACATTTTTATGAGTTAAGTGCTATTCACAATGCCAAACAAGCGACGAGTCAGTCAGTCAGTCAGTGTGTCAGTGTGACAGTTTGCCAGTGTGACCGTTTGCCAACCAATGTGGCCCATGTTACTGCCCACTTATTGTGCTGTTGTTGACGCAAATCCTCTTAACTAAATCAATTTTCATTTGTGCTTGCGTGTGATTGTCTCTCTCTCCGCGTGCGTCTCTTCGCTCTCCCACTCACCTCACCTCACCTCGCTCTCTTTGTGCTTGTGTATGCGTGTAAGCGCTTCCCTTTGAATGCCCTCAAGCACACATATACGCACACACACGTGTCTACCCTCCTCCTTCCAGTAGCCAAAAATAATTGTGTTGGCTTTTTTTATCTTGCATCTAGTGTTGGTAAATTCCTTTTAGGAGAGGTTTCTATTTTGGAGGTTTTTGATTAGACAATTGTATAGTTTACAGCTGACAGTGTTGCAAGCTGCAAAAATTTTTCGTCTTTTGTTTGGAGACGCTGCAGCAGCTCTTCAAGTCAGCTCTGAGTTTTTGCTAAGAAATTCTGCCTTTTTAAAAGTAATCTACTACAAAAAAAGTTGGAAATTAATTGGAATATTTCTTAGTATCCCAAACTTGCCGAATTAAAAAAAAAATTTCCACATTCTTATTATTTCAAATTTCAGAAAAGCCAAAATGCTTTTTTTTTAAGGTTAAGGTTTTTCTTCCTATCATCTAATTTAAAAAAAATCTTATCCAAAAACTATTATGAATGGGGAAGGCGCTTGCTTATCTAGCTTATTCATTACAACAACAAAATTTCCAGTGTTGTGAAGAATGTAATTTTATCGGAAGTTCACGAGGGTTAAACTTTTGAAAACAGTGTCTTATAGCAATCTTAAACAGAAATTTTGCAAATCTGTTGCAAACGCAAGACTTTTTAAAGGTACAGCTTAAAATTTTTGTTCAAAACGCTTGTGACCCTCATTTTCATCATCATCTTCATTTCCATTAATATAAAATATCCCATAAATTCTCCAAAAAATCTTCATTATTCAGTTGTCGATTAGTCGATAATTATTCATAATATCCCTCTCAAAGTTGAGCAAAAAAGTCCTTTCTCGACTTTTTTAAATTTTTGGCAAAGTCTTTCAGTAAAAGTTCCCTTTTCCTAACGAGTTGCAAGCAAGTTCATCCAACACTGCTTGGCAGCTCAACTGCTTGTTTTTTATTTCCACTTTTTCATAGAATATGCAACAATTTAGGAAGTTTGATATTACATTCAGCTTAAATATTCCAAAAAGTGCGATAATTAATTTTGTTTGCAACGTGCAACAAAAAGTTGCATGGAAACGTTTAAGTAATTTGTAAACTTGTTGGCCCTTATTGTTTTTGTTGTTGTTTTAGTTGTTGTTGTTGCATGAACAAGTTAAACGCTATAATTGATACAGTGCACTCTCTGGATTGGATTGGATTGGATTGCATTGCTCTGCACATGACACGTTTACCTGTGCAGCTTAATTAGCACCTGACACTTGCATAGACACTAGATACGATATGAGAGCACCAGCTGAGGAGCAGGCTGTGTTCAGGAGCGTCGGCTGGATGGGTCAGGGGGGTGTGAAAGCCTCAAAACGTGGCATGATGTATGTGGCTGATGTGTGCGCCGCCATGTTAAAGTAGCTGTTGATGGATGAAGCAGCTCAACAACATTTTGATGATGCACAGTGGGCCAAAAAGGGCATTTAATGGGAATTATTTTAAATGGGAATATTCTGTAAATTTTTTTTAGCTCTGAATAGTGAGTCCAAAATATGTCTTATTTATGTTATTTTTGTTTCTTATGCAGTTCTTTCCTTTATAAATTGGAATTTATTTCTTAATTTTTAAATAAAATAAATCAATAAACGCATTAAAATAAAGTGAATTTATTACAAAAGAACCCAAAAATAATATGGAGTTGGCTTTATACAATATAAAAAGTGATCAAATGAGCAGTTTGTATATTCTAGCTCTTATAGTTCACAAGTTCCAAGCGTTCATACAGATGATAAAAAATAGTAATCGTTTTGTCCGCATGATCCTTTCTCACTTAGATACCGCTGTTTGTGATAAAGCTTTGTGACGTCACTGAGCCGCTTACAGAAACGAGAGCTAAAATTTGAGAATATTCGCTAGACTAGATAGTCAGATATTACCTGGGCCCTCTCAACCAAAAACCATGCTTCAATTCTTTCATTAGACTTTTGCAAAACCTTCGAAAGAGTTGGCATCCACTCTATTCTATACCAACTAAAAGAACGAAAAATTGGCCCGAAAATAATAAATTACCTACGCAAATTTTTCTCAAATAGAACCAATTCCGTGTCAGTACACCAATACCGATCCCGAAGAAATTATTGAATATCATTGCTTCACACAAACAATTCACCTTTTGCGCCTAAACAGAGGATTATCAAATTTTTGGGTAAATTGCTAAACTTCTTAATGATATTTTAACTTGGGGAATTTACTCAGGAGCCCGACTATCCATAGAAAAATGTTAACACATCTATATATGCAAAATAGCCCGTTGCCAATTTCATCTCACTTCTAGTATCTCCCTACTCGAAAGAGCTAACTCAATAAATATTCTACAGATTGTTTTTAATCTGATATATAAAATTCCAGTCTCACAATGTTAGTGCCCATACTCCTTCGAAACGGCTGGACCGATTCTCATGAAAATTTGTGTGCTTATTGGGAAGGTCTGAGAATCGGCCAACATCTATTTTTCATACCCCTAAGTGAAAAGGGTTTAGGTTGGCATTGTGTACATTGGCAGATTAATGTTAATGGTTTTCGTGTTACGGGTGTTCTCATAAACGCGTCAATGAATTTCAAATATGATTTTTGCGTGTGTTAGTGGTTGTCAATATGAAGGTTTTAAGCTTATTGAGATGTATATTAGGTGTATTGCTTCGTGAGATATACGCATTTTTGTGAATATCCTGACTATAGCATAGTAGAAAATTGTTCAACACCGGGTATTGGACATTAAATGCAGACAGAAGCGTAGTGGCAATGGGGTTGAAATATTGTTTTTGTGAGGCATGAAATAATTAGAGATGCGAGCTCTCTTAATAATACTTAAGTTCGTCCATACGGCTTTTCAGAGAGTCATGAAAGTCAACTAATCCAAAAATCTTATGATTGTCTGGATAAGCTAACTAGAGCATCTTACGATGTTTATACCCTTTAAGAGTATACAAAAAGTTTGGCCAGGACGACGTCAGCCGGGCTCACTAGTTGATATATAAAATAAAAACTAGTTGAAATATTTTGATTGTGTGGAAACTTTAATTTGAGGAAGATTTCTTAACTTTAGAAAAATTTTGTATTAATCTTTTTTTAAAGAAAAACCCATCGAATTTATGAAATCCAAATGATTTTAAATATTTCGTTGAAGTGGAAATCTTTATTTGGGAAAGACTTTTGAATTGAAGAAAATATTTTGATAAAATTTCTTAAAGAAAAACCAACAGACCTAACGAAATCCGCAGACCTAATGCAACGACAACTTAGTCGCAGTTTTCCCGGAGAGGGAAGATTGTATGAAAAGAGCCCCCTTAAAAAGGAACAAGCTAACGATCTGTACTGATGGTTCGAAGATAGACAGGAGTAGACATCTGCTCCGAAGAGCTTTTGATGCAGCTTTTATTCTGCCTCCCTGACTGGTGTAGCGTTTTTCTGGCTGAGATATACGCAGTCTGGTAAGTGCCTAGACTAATTGGCACCTTGGAAGGAAGTCCAAAGAACATTGTAATTCTTGTCGATAGTCAGGCTCCAATTAAAGCTCAATCATCGCTCTGGTGGAAAGAAAAATGGACATGGTGTCCGGTCGCCGCAACTCCCGAGAACTCTGATCTAAATCGAACATCTGAACTTCTGCGCTTCCATAAAAACAGGACTGGAATGATGGTAGGCGTTGGAAAAGCGAACCGCATAGGTAATATGCCTGAGAGGTTGCACTTTCCCCATTACGACTTCTGTCGCAGCTGCAGCGATGGGTAGGAGGCAGAAAGCATTTAACACCTGCTACGCGAGTGTCCGGCGCTTCTTAGAAGACAAACCCGATTTGTGGGTAGATCTTTCTTTGAGTAGCCTTGCCTATGCGCCCATAGGCGATCTGGCTACTTACGTTGAATCCCCCAAATGATTCTGCAACATGAGAGACTCAGGCGATTAGGGATGTACAGTTTTTGATCCTCCTCTACAATCCCTCCCTTTCTTCAATTCGTTTCGTCCCCTTTTTTCAATTAGGCAACACAATGATTTCATGGGTGATCCCATTCACTCTTAGCCGAACCTAACCTAATGAAATTCAAATGATTTGAAGTATTTCGATTATATGAAAAACTTTATGGTTTATGAATTGGAAGTATATTTTTTATGCAAGAAATTACTTTTAAATGAGCTGAAATAATTTCTATATAAAAAAAATCCCGCTTAAATGTTTCAATCAAGCGGAAAACTAAAATTGGGGAATATTTTTTAAAAATTTTCTTTAATATAAATTCCTTTTTTTTCAAAACCAACAGACTTGATAAAATACAAATGAAATCGAAAACGATTATTTTAAGCTATTTTTTAAATTTCAAACATAAAATGGTAAGCATTTTAAAGCTATTAAAAAGTGTCAACCAATGTGCACATTTCGACCACTGTGCTACGTAGTGATTGCTTTAAGGACGTTGATTGCAGCGGGGGTGTATGCGGCTGCGGGGTGACAGGCAATTGTAAGCGTCAAAGCGCATTTGATGCATTTAATGACAAGTTAATTTGCGTGCCTCTGCATGTATGTGTGCATGTGTATCGGTGTGTGTGTGCGGTTGCTATTTTGGTATTAGAAATCAACATAGATACACACACACACAGCAGGCATTAGCTTGTGGATGATAGGGGGCAGCAGGAGGCGTGCCAATTTAATGATCAAAATGCAATTAAATGAGCTGCCAATGTCGTTGACTGGTCTCATAAAATATCAACAACTACATATGTACATATACGTACACATATACACAGATTGTCAAGTGCTTGGAAACTATCACACAGATACATACATGTACATAGCCATGGCTACACGTTTTATGTATGTGTATAATGTAGCCGCAGCTGTGTCCACGGACTGGTTAAATAAATCCATGTTCGTACAATTTTGGCCACTTGTGTTCGAGCCTAATGCCAGTCAGTGCTGGTTATCGGAAATCGGATATCGGAAATCAATTAGGCGACACGCTTAAAGGACATTGAACACATTAAAGTGAAATATACCAATGTTGTTTAGTTCGGGCTGTTGAGGTCAGAGAGTGGCTGTCAATATTTTTAAAAGCCTTTAAAAAGTATTTCAGTCTATGGGCTGATATTGTGTATACGTTATACGAAATATATTTGATGAAAGGGGGCTAGAGGGCTCCGAAGCCTGCTTGCCCCTTTAGGAGGCTATGTTGGTAGCCAATATGTTTAAAAGTCTTTAGAAAGTAGTTAAGTCGATAGGCTTACATTGCGTATACGTTATGTGTAATTTTTATTTAAGAACTAAAATCCGTATGTCAAATTTTAATAGCCTGTATCAGATTCTTTAAAATGTTCCATTATTGGAACAGCTGACACATAAGTACTTAGCTTTTTAATTAACTTAGCTTTTAATGAAGCCTAAAGGGACTCCGCTACCTACTTGCTTTATTATTTGCCATTTTTATTTAATTTTCTTATTTAAATCAAAGTCAAAAACTTCTTAACAGTGATCTTCAAAAAAATCGTATAAAAATAATTATTCCTTCAAAGCTTTCAACCAAAAGCTAAAGATACAAGAAAGAAAGAAATCGACAGATAATTAACTAATTGTCTGGCGCACACACACTCAGACACAAAATACAATCAGATAATCAGCTGGCAACAACTCAAATCAAATGCAATTAAACTGAAATAAATTCCAATTCCAACCTGAAGCAACCCTGGGGAGGAATCTTTATCTCTCTCTCAATTGCAGAACTTACACCATTAAATAACCAACACTTTGGCAAAGAGCGTGAAGCGCATATCTTTAGCAAATATTTGCTTGCACTTTCTTGTTCATTTTTGTTCAGTTTTGTTTAATTTTGTTGGTGTTTTTTTAACTGCCGCCCTCTAGCGGGTGTGTTTTGCTTGTTTATCAATCATGGCAAGAAATTCAATTAGCACAGTACGAAAAATTCTAGCAAAGAGAGAAATAAATAAAAAGCAAAGTGTGGCACGAGAGCGGAGAAAGAGCTAAGAGTGCTGAAAGTGAAGAGAGTAGAGTGAGAGGGGTGCGGTGAGTGAAGAGCAATGCTTGAGTTAAAAAATTTGTGCAATTTGTGCAGTTTTTTGCACTGACAACTTGCACATTTGTTCTTGTCAATTGCCAGCGTTTTAACCATTGCCTCTGCTTTGCGCTACCCGGCACTCAACTAGTGACGTCAGCAGTGGCTTAGTTGGAGGGGATGCAACAATAACGTGAGCCCTAAAAGTGAGAGTGTAACGTTTTTGATGAGATTTGATTTAAAGGATTTGCCTATGATATGAATATAAGCATAAATATTGAGGCATCAAGAATTTCATGTGATAACTTTAGATAAAAATCAAAGAAATTCGGGGGAAAAGCGATCTGTTTTATGGGAGCTACACGATACTAACAAACTATTTTGATCAAATTTGGTACAGTGATTGGGAATTCAAACGAAAAATCTTTGGAGGAATACAAGTAAATGGAAAAAGGAGACAACGATACAACCATGAGTTATACATATAGCCTAAACGTTCACCCCCTTAATAACATTCCTTAAAACAAACCGACTACGATGGACTGGCCACATATGTTAATAAGAGAGAATGATAGCTATCCTCCTAAACGAATAACGCTTAAACAGTGTGTAGGTAGCCGGAGAAGAGGTCGACCAAAATTGAGACGGTTGGATGGGGTCGATCCAGATGCTGAGGATCTAGGAATGAGTTGTTGGAAAAAACAAGCCCAAGATCGCGTAGAATGAAGGCGAAAACTACAACAGGCAAAGAACCGACCAGGCTTTTCTCGCGAACGATAATGACTATAAAAAACTTTCGAGTGTCAAGTTTGCTCATCTAAAATAGCTGGGGGTTTTCGAGATCCTCTTAAGCACTCCTATGGGAGCCGATGTCAGAAAAATAAAAGAAATGTGTTTTCCCTGACATAATATCTGAAACTGTGGATGTCCTAGATCTTACAATCTTTGAGATCTAGGCGTTCCTAAAGACAAACAAACAGACGGATTGAGGGACATGGGTATGTGGGCTTCTCTAGTCACCCTGATAATATATTAGGTAACTTTGGGGTGTCTCCGACGACTCCTCCTATATGTTACATACATTTTGGGCTTTCACAAACTTAATATACCTTTTGCCAATCTAACGTTCGGGCGAGCTATTTATACTCTTAAATCAACTAATGTATAATTTCAAAATGGCGTTTTGAAGATGGCCACCGAAAAACAGAAAACTCCTTTCAACTATAATACAATTTAGGTATAAAAACATGGGTTTTCGGGAATAAAAGGAATGAGGAGTTACTTTGGTTTCCTCTCCCCACCTCTTCATCTATTTCTTTACAACTTTTTCACAATAAGACAACAAAATGTATGGACCTATGGACTTCATGGTCTCTGGGTGAACTCAGTCGCACATTGACCAGCTAACCTAACCTAACTTTGCTTTGGCAGCCAATGTAGCTCCATCTTTTTAACTTAAGGTGGATCTTTTAATTATAAAAATCTACAAAATTAAACAGATAAAAAATTCTACATTCTATACATTTATCGAACACGTGCAGGATGCAGGATCTCGGGGTAAGCCTGGCCGACATACTGCAGTAAAAAAACTAAGGAACTTTGGTGTCTAAATAGATACTAGTGCTCAACTATCATCCGTGCTATCACAGGACACTCGCTAGTGGGGAATCATGCATCCAGGCTGAATGTTCCCCACCATGATTGAGTGGGCTTGACTTTTGTAGACGCTTTTTTGACTTTTGTAGACGCTGTGGCGATGAGGAGGAGCTGGAGACAGAGGAACCCTTTTCCTGTCACTGCCCCGGGCTGGGCAGGAAAAGATTCTGGTTTCTTAAGTCACAGTTTCTTGATGAATTATATCAGTTCTCCGAACAGAGTCCAAAATGCCTAAAGTTTATTCAGGCTGCCGGATGGCCTCACCTCATATAGGGGACCTCTTAAGTGGGGAAGAGTGGTGAATATTCTTGACCTGAGTTGGGACGTCAGTCCCAACTGCCACCTTAACCTTCTCGTGGGGTGGCGGGATTAGAATATCCACCTCAGTCTTCCTCTGATTGTCGTAAGAGGCGACTAAATGGGGATCGTCAGGAAATGGGTGCGTGGCGTTTCGAAGGCAGCGTCAATGTTGGTCACATTCGACTGGAGAGTGGATGCTGGCAGGAAGTCGTATTTATGCGGCGTCGGCGGATGATTGAAACACGGATTCCCGTGGGGTGGCAATATCCCCTGCTTATCGTAAGAGGCAACTAAATGGGGATCGTCAGGAAATGGGTACGTGGCGTAATGCTTGAAACACGGATGGCATTAACAAGAGGTGTCAGATGGGTGACCAGTCCCGGGCATTTGATGCCAAAACTGGCGGGGTACCCAAAATCCGAGTCTATCGGGACTGAAAGGCGAGAGCAAACCAAGCCCTTAATTTGGGTTCCACGGGCTGAGTATGCGTCAAAGCATACTCATTGAGGTCGGCCCCCTTGTAAGAGTATCGTGGTGGCTGTGGTTGAAACCCAAATCGCGGGTAGAGTAAGCTTGGCTCGGCGTGGTGTTGCGATATCAACTGGTGCCGCTAGCCATAAATCAGAAGGCATGATAGATACCTCTCGCCGCTCACCTAGGGGGAATTTCATGCCCGAAAACATGCTTTCATATTGGTACCAAAGAAATATCGGTCTCGGCTGATACCTCTGAGGGGCGTTAGCTGGCGCATTAATCCAGACTCATTGTGTCTGCCGTGGCCTTAATCTTGCAAAGGAACATACCACGTTAAATAAAATCCGGAAAGATCCGGAAGATCTGCCACCCTGATCTAACTTAACCTACATTTATTTAAAAATTTCCTCCTTTTAAAGCTTTTCTCCAAACATTTTTTTCTGTTTAAAGAGCCTCAATTAACAACCCCCCTTTCTACGTCACTGGCGGGCGACTCTCCTCGCCTGATAGTCTATGTGTCTCTTTGGTTGTCTCTTGCGTGCTCTCTTTTGGTCTCAACTACTGTCTGCATGTGGCTTTTGTTAATTTCATTTGACTTTCAAGCATTTTAATTATGTTGACGTTGGCGCCGCAGTCGCTGCTGACGGCAACGTCAGCGTCACCTTGACAGCTTTTGTTACGCTTTGCGAGAGGAGTTTAAAACAAATGTCACTCTTGAAAATTGCAATTGCATTTAAATTTTGTATTTTTTGTGTTTTTTGAACGTTGATAAAATAAACACGCAATTAATTGTGGCAAACATGACAAACGTTGAGCTTTCAATCCGACAATCTGACAATTTGACAATATGACAAAAACAGCAACAAGCATCATAACAACAACAAGGAAAACAAAACAAAGAGACAGACAAAAAGAAGCAGGACTCACAAACAGACAGACAGACAGACAGTCATACATTGCTTACTGCTGAGCTGACATCCTGGCAGGCAGTTAAATTTTTAATTTATTGCTGACATTATTAAAATTCCATGGCAGATAAATCTAGTTAGATATATATACGGGGGCTTTGTCGAGAATCATTCACTCAAAAATGGATGTAAATGTAAGGATAAAAAGTGAAATCAACAAAATAAAATCGAATATGGCGCAAAGGAACAGGCAAAGTGTAACAAAAAGTTGGCTAAAAGTTTATTTCGGGCGCTCACAAAGCTCTTATACTCTTTCTTTTGGGACGTAGCTTTTAATCCATCAATGGAAATATGGTCTTAAGGATCTTTCCAAGTAGCGTATTAACTTAGAACATACGGGGCTTACCCCGCATACAAATACATATAAGAGCTGTACCCACAGGGCATTTTTTTTTTTTTTCTAAAAACCATACACCATACCCTAAGATTAAAACAAAGGGCTTTCCGCTTTCCTCATGAAAAGCAGTAGGTCTTTTGTTGGTATTGACCTGAGATGGAAGGGACTAATCCGTTCCATTCCAATGTGACAGGCTCTGTCCCATACCAGCGCTGGGTAGTCACAGAAAATAATTCAGGTGGTTTCATCATCTTCTAGACAGAGCCTGCACTCTGAAGGGTCCGATAGGCCAATTTTCTGTAGATGATATCTAACAGTGCGGTGGCCAGATAGGTAAACTACCACAAGTTTAAGGTCCGCTCTACCAAGACCTTTTGTCTTGATCGCATCCAGAGGTTTGACAAGCACTTTTGCTTGACGAAGCCCCGGAAGGGAGAACCAGTATCTCCTATGTTCTCCGTCGGCCCATTTGTTAATAATGGTTTTGATCGTGGACCAACCAATACCACAAAACGGTGCAGAAGATGTAGTCAGGGTGGAGGCACTCTGTCGTCCTAGATCGTCAACGTTCGTGTTACCATCCGTCCCCGAGTGGCCCAGGCACCCAATATAGCACGACTTTGTTCCTGGCGGATAGGTCTTGGAGGTAGTTATGGTATTCCTTAACCAGGATGACAATGCCCTAATAGCAGCTTGGCTATCTGAAAAAATGCATATGTTTGCGCCCCTAGTTCCCTTGAGAAGGATATTAAGGACGCAGATCTCTATGGCATGAATCTCCGCGTGAAAGACGCTGGGCCAGATGGCCATTGCGGTAGAGATTCTGGTGTTGGGTCCAACGATCCCAATACCTACACCCTGCTCAGTTTTGGACCCATCCGTGAACCATTGTTGCCATCGGGGGTTTCCACAGGGACTGCCATTAGCCCAAGTCTCCCGACTAGGGAGAAGAGATCTAAATTTCCTGTTGTGGAAAAGTTCCGTGATCATAAGATCTGATGTAGAGCAGATCGATACGTCAGGAACAGAATAAATAAGTGCGGCATGACTAGTGTCACTTGCTAAGTAATGCCTCCAGTTCATTAGTTTAACCAGCTTTTAGTTTACTCCGCAGCTCTTATAGCTCCAGTAAACCGTAAAAACTTTTTGCGTTTATAAAAATATCATATTCAGTGGCTCTTTTCCAATGTATCTTTTTTTGTTACAAAAGTTTCCAGCGTACATAAAATATTTTACAACACTATTCGTGTAGAGTATAAATATTGAAAGAAGCAGCGACAGCAGCAAAAGTCAAAAATGCTGACGCGTCAATGTTTATTTTTTTGGTTGGTTTTTTTTTGGTTTTTTCGGGAACCCCATATGCAAGAGCATGCTGGGCAGGCTGACGCACTTTCAATCAATTCATCAGTCACTCAGTCAGTCAGGCAGGCTCTTGGTCGTACTCGTAGAGTAAGTCACTCAGTCAGCCAGGCAGAACTCTCGCCGGAATATTACAGCTAGGGGTTTGTCAGAGAGCTGCTGGCAGGGGAGCGGGCTTGACAGAAAGGAACTAACGGCAGGCGGCGACCATGCAGTCAGTCATTCAATCGACCAATCAATCATATGGAATGACAGTTACGTCAGCTTAAGTCAAACGAAACAAGTGAGAGAGCAACGTTTGCCACAGCAGCCGGCAGCTTACCGAACGACTCTCACTCAACTGAGCTCAACCCACCTCAGCTCACTCTCGCTCTCTGCTCCCGGGTACTGCTTTTTTGAGGTGGTTTAGGTGCCCCCACATACACATGCACATTGATTTATAGGCTTGGGCCACAAAAATTGAATGTTATTGCTTGAATGGCCGCAATTTACTAAAAAGCCGTAGTCGGTCTAGTTCCCCCCCTACTGCCTGCTCCAGTTATTTATGAGCATGTTTATTTATTAGAGTAGCAACGTCTGTGAACCCAAACAATTTCATTCTCACTGACACTTGATAAAATTAAACCTAAATGGCCAGCAATTTTGCATTTCGATTTGAATTTAGATTTCGAGTTTGATTTTGGTCCAGGTACTTACCAGTATATAAACAGCAAATGGCATTACAACTACGGCGACCAGTAGATCGGCTATGGCTAATGATACTATAAAATAATTCGTGACTGTTTGCAGCGAACGTTCGCGACAGACGGAGAGTATGACGAGTATATTGCCGAATAGCGTTAAAATGGGAAATAATATTAATATAAGCGCCCAGTAATTGTGGTCCACTGTAAGTAAAAAATTAAAAAAGGTGTAAACAATTTGATTTGTTAGTTTTAAGCACACCCTATTTTACTTACCAACTTTCAATTCATGACAGGATTCCGTTGTTAGATTGACCGTTGCATTTGTGCAGTTCATTCGATAGTTCTCAATATACAAGCTCGTCATGTTCGCCGTAGAGCCCGTTTGCTCCAGTATATTGCTGGCCGTTGTGCTGGTAACTGTTGTGCCCGAAACCGTGCTACCATTATAGTTAGGAAAGTAATCGTTAAAGTTCTCTAGCAGCAGCATGAAGGAGCTGCCGGTGCCGCCAGCGTTGCCGCCAACTGTGCCACCGCTTCTAGCTGCACCCACACCAGCACCCGTACCGGGCAACCATATGGCATCGCTATCATAGCTGCTAGCCGTACGATTAGCGGACCCCGTACCGGCTGTGCCCGTCGCCTCAGCTGCTGTGCGCTGCAGCAGCTCATTGGCCGCCTCAAAGCTGCCAGCATTGAAGCCCAGGAGACCATAGTCTGTGTCAGCATTGTCCAGTGCACTCTCCTCGGCGCTGTCAATGAGCGCTATATCCGCATCATTGGAGGACTCCCCGCTAAGTTGCTGTTCCACAAAGTTGCGCAGTGCGTAGAGTCCGTTACCGCCGCTGTTGTTGCTGCCACTGCAAAGAGATAATGGCCAGGAATATGAGAAGTGAGGGTTAGACAATGAAAGCTTGCTCCGGAGGGATGTAAGGTCAGTGGGATTCATTAAAAAAGAGGCACATTGTTGTACAACGTGCAGCTGAAGGTAAAGTCTAGTTAGTTGCTTGGAAGAGCCTCGAGGCTACTGCCGTGTGCCGTCAGTCAGTGTGCAATGAAGCGCCTCATTAATAGGCCAAGCTAGATTTTAAAATAGCAGGATGCAAAGACCAGGCAGATTATTTTGGGGAGCGAGCGAACTGGGTGTCCCATAGAAGGGTGGTCCATAGAAGGTTTATGTTGTGCGGCTATTGATTGACGTCGTGCGAAGAGTTTGAACCTTTGTTGCGTTCTAATTAGAAGGCATGGAGCTTAGGAATGCTTGAAAAGGTTTTTTTAAAGAGAAATCACAAGGTTGGAGCTCGAAGTGCTCGAAAGTGACTTACACAAAAGTCTTCACAGACAATGTAACACTGCTTCTAACTATCTGTAGCGAGTCTAGCACTTTTGGGGGCCTCTCCATGGCAGGCAACTATGGAAATGCTTGACGCATAGAGCAGTACTGCCACTAATTGACTTTATGTCAATTTATGGCATTGATTTTAGGAATGCTTGAGACGGTTTTAATACGAGGTATTACTTGGTTGGAGCTCGAAGTGTTCGAAAGGATCTGCCTTTCTAGAAAAGCACAAAAGACTTTACAGACCATGTAACACTGCTCGTAACTCCCTGAAGCGAGTTTACGACTTTTGGAGGTCTCTCCATGACAAGTAACTAGTGAAAGGTTTGACGCATCGAGCAGTACTGCTACTAATTGACTTTATGTCAAGAGTTGGAAGTGTTGGAATGGATCAACCTTTCTAGACTAGCACAAAGAATTCTACAGACCACAGGTCTCTCCGTACATGTAACTAGATCGAAGAATTTCAAATTGGAACAGCCTAAGAGCTGACAATCAAATACGCATACAAAATGAACTCTCGCAAACTTTTAAAACAAACTCTGGAGTGAGCTTGAGCAAGAAAAAAAAAGAACGTTAAACTACGAACATCAGATTTGAATTCTTGGTCCGTTAAGGATAGATCCTTATAACGAAGAGTTAGAAGAAATATCCAACGATTCAAGTCTAGCTGCGTTTGCCAAGTCACAAGGACTTAGGTGGGTCGGATATGTTGCGAGAATGAGAAATCCAATGTTGAAAAGAACCTTCTTCAATCCACCAGATTAAAGTATAGTTGAGCGACCCCGAGCCCGTTGGATAAATGCAGTGAAAGAAGATCTGGAAAAATTAAGCGTCCTAAACTGGGAAGAGGTGATCGCCGGTAGCGATGTGATAGAGTACTCGGTTTGCTAACCGAAGGTTGGTGGTGCGATTCCCCGCAGGAGCAATGTTGCATTTGCCTAGCAGTGGAATCGCTAGCTCAAAGACGCAATATGGCAAAGAAAAATCTCTGTGAATTCAATTCCCTGTTCTCTTTGAAGAGTTTTAATAGAGACCTCCAGAGGCTTGGAGGAAACTAGAAAGGATAGTGTTTATTAAAGAAATATTGTTCAAAAGGCCACAGCTGAACTATAGCTGTAGCGATAAGGATGCTGATGACTAGAGCTGACAGTGGGTAGGTTAGGTAATGTTAAAGTAGTTGCCTGTCCTGGAGCTGCACAGACCTGATGTCACAGGTAAAGCTGTTCGAGAGCTGACCAGGAATGCCTTTATAGCTACGTATATAGACATTAATGGCCAACACCGGTTCAGCTCTCCAGGTGGCCAAGACACCCGCTACCTACCTGCTGTTGTTGTTGCTACTGCCGCTGCTGCTGCTGCTACCCACGCCAGCTGCATGCTCCAACGTGCTATTGACGCTATCGGCGTCGAGTGTTAGCCAGGCTAAGCCCGAGAGCAGTGTCTCATTATGGCTGCCACTGCTGCTGCCGCTGCTGTTGCTGACAGCCACCGCTGCCGTGGCACTGGGCCAAAGATGACTCTCATCCAGATCTTCGACCATGCTGCTGCTACTGTTGTCCGAACCTATGCCCAGCAACCAATCACTGATGTCATCGATTAGCGCATAGCTGGAGCTGGTATCCGCATCCGCAGCCGGATCTGTTTCCGCCTCTGCTGCTTCTGTCTCCTGCAGCGCATTGGCGACATCGTCATAGAGCTGCAGATAGCTGGCGGGTGTTGTTGCTTTGCTGGCGTCAGCTGCGGCGGGGGCAGCGGAATAGGCGCTGCCGCTAGCAGAGTCTGCAGTTGGCAGCTGGCTGCGATTGTAGAAGAGACTGCCAAGCAGTTTGCTGGCCAGTGCAGCGGCTGTGGTTGTTGTTGTGGTTGTTGTAGTTGTTGCTGCAGCCATATTGCTCACTCACTCACTCGGTTACACGCTGTCCTTGTTTAGCGCCTGTGTCGCGGCTTTGAGCGCGCCGCTCGCTTGTTTTGAAACGTTCGCTGCATTTGTTGGCCTGCTAGAAAGAGATAAACATACAAGCAGTTGATTGAAAATGCATTCAAGCTGCCAACACAATCACACACATACACACAGGGAGACAGGGTGACAGAGTGAGAGGCAAACACTCGCACTCAGCTAATTGGCGCTGCCTTTCGCACAAATGCAATTATCTATGTATCCATTGACTTGGCCGTATGTTTAATTAACTCTTTAATGAATTTATTGCCAATTACTCGACAAAAAGCAGCGAAAATTGTGTAATTTAATTAAATTAGCAAAAGGTTTTTGTGTCGCTTTTACACGCTCTCTCTCGCTCTCTCTCTCTATCTTTCGCTATCTCTGCCCATATCTCACGCTCTCTACACAACTCTGCTTTTTGTCGCTGTTTGTGCTTGGAATCTTTTATGCTACTCGTTTTGTAATTTTCACTTTGTATCTGTGTGTATCTTTGTGCGTCTGTATTAGTATTAGTATTTTTGTGCAAGTATTGAGTTCAGCCACTGATTAAAGCCAACTGGCAGCTTAGTTACTGACCATAATTAAACCACTGCTTGTAGTCCCAGTTGTCTGTTCTAATGAGTATTTACTTGACACCCCCAACCCGAACATAGCACTCTTTCATTAAATTGATTGCCACTCGATAGTCAGCTGCGCCACAGCTGACTTGTTATTGACGCCATTGCCGCCATTGCTAAAAGTCGTTGCTGTTGTTGTTTTGTTAAAAATGTTCACTGATTAGTCAGTTGATTTGTTTGAAGTGCTCTGGCTCTTCATTTGTTTGTCACAATCTTGGCATCAATTGGACAACCAAAAACTTGAAGCAGACATTTTCAAGTCAGAGACACAAACGAAAGCAACAATTCAAAGCAAATTTCGGCACAACTCAGTACACTCAGAGAATAAAGCATATCTGAAGACTTGAACGATAAACGAAATTCTTAATTTCATCGCAAATGAAGTTATGTAGCAGAGGGAGAAAAAATCGGACTGGGAAAAAGCTGCAGACAAGCCGAGCTACTCCCTGCTTGTTATAAACATGGAGCTTCAGAGACATTGGAACAAACTTGACGTCACCTTTAAGGCCCATCAAATTGGGGAATCTAAGCTCAGGCTTGAGGTCTCGAGTTGCAGAGCAATTTTCGGACTGGCAGCAGGCTCCACAGAGGCCAAGACACTCCCTGGTCTAATCTAATCTAAAAAGATTCATAAAAGAATCTTTCAACTGGGCCAGGATTCCTTAAGCATGCTGTCTAGCTAACTTCCGGGTGTGGTCCAAAAATATCGGAACAATCTTGACGTCACCTTTAAATGCAGTAAATTTGGGAAGCTAATCTGACTCTTGAGGCATCGACTTATAGAGCAACTTTCTCACACACAGAGTACTTGGACTGGGAGCAAGCTCCAGACAGGCCAAGCTACTCCCTGCTTGCTATAATCTAAACAGATTCATTAGAAAATCTGTCTCCAATTGAGCAAGGATTTTTTTAGCATACTGTCTAGCTAACGTACGGGTGTGGTCCAGAAACACCGGAACCAACTTGACGTCACCTTTAAATGCAGTAAATTTAAGAAGCTTACCTGACGCTTGAGTCTTTGACTTTCTCACAAACAGACGACTTGGACTGGGAGCAACCTCCAGACAGGCCAAGCTCCTCCCTGCTTGCTATAATCTAAACAGATTCATTAGAAAATCTCCCTCCAACTGGACAAGGATTTCTTCAGTGCACACTCCAGAGACATTGGAACAAACATGACGTCACCTTTAAGGTTCATGAAATTGCGGAAGCTAAGCTCACGCTTGGGAACTCGACTTGTAGAGCAATTTTCCCACAAAACAGAGGACTCGGACTGGGAGCAGGCTCCAAACAGGGGAAGACGCTCCCTGGTCTAATCTAATCAAAATAGATTCACTAGAAAATCTGTCTCTAACTGGGAAAGGATTTGTTTAGCTTAATGACTTCCTGACTTACGGGACAGTGCACGCTCCAGAGCCATCGGAACCATCTTGACGTCACCTTTAAATACTGTAAAATTGGGGAAGCTAAGCTGAGACTTGAGACCTCGACTTCCACAGCAATTTACCCACAAAACAGAGCAATTATTACAACAATTACACTCTTGTTGCATTTTGAAAAAGTCGTTTAGGCTAATTGTGTGACGTCAGCAGCACTCACTAAGTACAATTTTTTTTCGCTCAGTGTATTATGTCCACAATCGTCCAAATGGGAGTGAAATTTATGCTGCTTGTTTTTTGCATGAATTACGTTGAAAAGAACAAAAACAACCTCAACAACATAAAGAGAACAAATGCCGACAATGTCAACGATTCAGCTCAACTCAACTAAAGTCGAGTAATTAATTTCACTTTCGCTTGAGAAATGCTTTTGAATATACTTATACAACAAATACAACGACAAAATGGAGGACCAACCGCACGCAATCCATAAAGTCCAAAGTCCGTCAGCTGTACCCCCCTCCCCACAAAGGAACCAAAGCCAAAGAGAGCGGCTAAAGTGACAGTATAGTAACTCTTGAGCACTTTGGAGCCAGTCCAACAGTTAAACAGTTGAATAATTGTAAAGTCCTTCATCAGAAAGAAATGGTATAATGGTTTGTGTAGTAGGGTAGGGTGGCAACACTGGCGGTAACAAAGGGTGTTATTTCCTGTCAACCGCTGCCGACTGCCAACACAAATTGTTGCAAAAATAAGTCCAAATGGCATGCTAACACATAATTTGGACTAGCTTCCAGCTCCTGCTCTCAATATCTTACTCACAATTTTGTTATACTCTAACCAGAAGCATTAGGGTTGCACTGGCTGAGAAGAAAATTATGACGTACATTGAGACTCTTGAAACTTTTTTTGGAAAATTCTTCTATTACAGAAGCTGCTCGAGTCAACGCAACTTCCTGAATGTTCCTTACAGACAATATCCTTACCCTTCTTGGTGTTTCTCTTCCCACAACCAAAACCATATTTAGCATAAAAATAACTTATAAGGTAAACACCTTTTTTTCTTTTTCTTTACATTGCATTATATAATATATTTAACAGATGTTTTATTTTTAAGATTTCCGAGAAGTGAAAACTGGCATCTTTTATACTTAAGCGTGAAAACAAAATGGCTTACAAGGTGCTATGACTTAACAAAATACGTAAGAGCATTACATAACAAATTAACGTACAAGCACATGACTTGCCATTACGTAGTAAAATGTGACGTAACATAACCACGTTTATGGAAAACATTTCGAATTCTTTTATATGCGAATATAGTAATGCGTGGTATGCACATGACAAGGCAATACGTAAAACGTGACGTAACAGCGTCACCATTACGACAAATATGTGGGACCCAAATGTTATTGCATAGAAAGACAAAAGACACCTTAAGTTCAAGTTGAAAAGGTTTCCAGCAAGCTGACAAATACAATGAGAGCCAGGTGAAGTATAGTGTGACCAGATATTAGCAATGATATCGTGAATTATGTCTCAATAGCTGTCAAAGATTGAGCATAAGTCTTAAGTCAACAAGCAGACGGAGTTTGGGTGCTGCGTATCTGCAGAGTACCCAGAAGAGTGGAGTGGATGGTGTTCAGCTAGTCTACCGTTGGATTTAGCTCCACATCCGAATTAGAATACCTGAAGATGCGCTGTTCCATATGCCTTTTTCTCATAGAGATATGATGTCGAGAGAAAGAACGGAGCAAGTTGAGAAAGGTAGCAATGGAGCAGACTTTCCCAAAGATGGATACCTGTTCATTTCCGAGAGCGAATGAATGAATCGAGCTCTGTCTTAAATAGATCCAAGAAAGTTTTCCAAATGTACAAAAATTCAATATGACCGTCTTCTATTAGCGTCATGACGTCAACTTCTAAAAAAACAGACCAAAGGTAGAAAATCTGCAGCAGTTCGTGGACTTCAATGAGATATCTCTCCAATTTGGATATGACGTCAAGAGAAAAATAGGAGCAAATTGAAAAAGGAACCAAGGAAGCAGACTCATGCAAAGATGGATACCTACTCTTTTCCGAGATCTAATGAATATATTAATTAATGGATACAAGAAAGTCTCCGAAATGGACAAGAAGAAGGCACGTGACGTCAACTACTAAAAGAACTGACCAAAGGAACAGAATCTCCAGCAGTCCCTGGAGCTTTGATTTCTCTTCAATAGAGATATGATGTCAACGGATAAAACTGAGCAATTCGATCCCGGAGCGAGTGAGTACTTTGATTTATATATCTAAAATGAATAAAAGAAAGTTTACGAAATGAACAAGAATTCCATATGGCGGTCTTCTTTGAGGGACGTGACGTCAGCAACTAAAAGAACAGACCAATGGAGCAGAATCTTCAACAGTTCTTTTAACTTTGTTTTCACTCTAATAGAGATATGACGTTAACGAATGAAGCTGAGCAAGTGGAAGAAAGGACCAAAGAACAGACTCTCGTTCAATTATATATCTACTCAATTCCTGAAGCGAATGAGGCCTTTGACTTATATATCTTAAATGGATACAAGAACGTCTCCCAAATGTTCAAGAATTCTCTATGGTCGGCCACCTATAGATATATTGTTAACAGATAAAACTGTGCAAGTGAAGGAATAGACTATAGGAACAGTCTTTCTTATAGTTGAATAGGTCGAGTTCCATTTTAAATAGATCCAAGAAAGTCTCTCAAATGGAAGAATTCAATATAAGGGACATCAACTACTAAAAAAAAACGCATAAGCGGAGCAGAATGTCAAGCAGTAAATGCAGTGGAAGAACGGACCAAGGGAACAGACACTTTCGCAGTTGGATAACTGCGCAGTTCCCGGAGCGAATGAATATTTTGATTTATACGTCCTAAATGGATACAAGATAGCCGCAAAAATGGACAAGAATTCTCTACGTCCGCCTTCCTCTCTTATGGTAAATGGATACAGAAAAGTCTCCCTAATGAACATGTGTTCTCTATGTACACCTTCTAATAGATTCAATATCAACAGATGAAACTGAGCAAATGGAAAAAAAAAGACCAAAGGAACAGACTCTCGAATACATTGACTTCTACCTTAAATAGATTCAGAAAAGTCTTTCAATTGGGCATATGTCCGCCATCTATTAGAGACATAACGAAAGCTACTAAAAGAACATACCAATGAAATACAATCTTCAGCAGTTCCTGGAGCTTCGATTACTCTCCAATAGAGATATGACGTTAACGTATAAAACTGTGCAAGTGGAAGAAAGGATCAAGGGAACAGACACTTTCGCAGTTTGATATCTGTACAGTTCCCGGAGCGAATGAATATTTCGATTAGTATATCTTTAATTAAAACAAAAAAGTCTCCAAAATGAAAAAAAAAACTACAGAAAATATTTGGTAAGTGGAAGAATATGCCAACGGAGTTCACGCAGCTCTATATCTGCTCATTTCCGGAAGATTCGATTTCTATTCTAAAAGATGAAAGCCTCCGTAATGTTCAAGAACTCACTATTCAATAATTTTTCATATTGATATGACGTCAACAAAATAATTTAGCAAGTGAAAGAACGAAGAGACATGTTTATTTCAGGGAATACTTTTTCTGTATACTCAATGTTTAGAAGAAATTCTACTAATGAACATAATATGACACCTGAGAAAATCCATTACAAGATTTAGCAACCAAATCCAGATAGTAGACTCACATTGAAAAAAAAAAAATGTTATTCCGTCATGCCTCCCGTATTCTGGTTTCCGGCAGGCCCGTCGAGAGGGTGCCAAGTGGAGGAAGAGATTTCCGCCGGCTGGGAGCTTTCTCAGGGGCCCATTGTAATTACTGTCGTATTGTCGTGAGTCAAGCTAAAGGTGTAATGGAGGTGTCGGTACATCAACTCCCACCTGGCCCACATTTTTTCTTTACAAAAAATAGAGCTCACATCCTAGCCCCCTTTTCAAAGTAACATTGCCAATACTTCTATATTGGCTTATTTATTGTATTGCCTTGATGTATGCTTTGTTTAGACATTAATGGCCTCCAATACGCTTTAATTTTTTTGTGCCCAAAGTTTTTGGTACCATTTTGAGGCAGCCACAAATAGTACCAACAATTTTTTTATTATTGTTATGATTGCAGGCGCTAATTGCTCGAGTGCGAAAAGTGACGGAAAAGCTGAAAGCCGTAACCAAAGTAACAACCGGCTCACTTAATACATCCACTTCCGGGCGTGAAGCGTCATCGTCGTCGTCGTCTCCGTCGTCTCCGTCGTCGTCGTCGCCGGCTTCGTCTGCGGCTACGGACGTAACCCAGCCAGGATGTGTTGCCTTAGCCACAACACTCAATAAATCAGCAAGTGTAATTATTTTCGACACCGCCGTCAGGCGAATGCTAAAAGTCGCGTGCACACACGCCAGTAACAATCTCTACAAGGACTATAAGGACGACAACTAGAACTAGCCCACCCCCCAAACAGGAAGCGCAACAAGAAGAGCAATTAAACAAAGTTTGGCAACAACATTTTTGGCGCTCGTGCCAAGGTCAAAGGACACGCATCAACTACACACACACACACACACATGTGTGAGAATTTTGGGCTGACATTTATGTGCAAATTTTTGGAATTTTGTTGCATGAATAACGGCGCATTCCTTTGGCTTTTGACGCGCCTCTAATTTACGTCTGACATATTTGTTAACTGACATTATCCCTGCGGCCATTTGTTATAATTATGAACTTGTCGCCATCAATATAAATAAGTACCGACTAGTATCTGAAAGTTTGTGTTTTTTTGACCTTCGGCTTTGTGGAGTGGGATTTGCCACAACTTTTGTGCGCTTATAAGTGAAGGCAACACTGCGCGACAAATAAATTTTGACAAGAAAAAAATGAATACAAAAAGTCTCGCGAATTTTAAGTTTTCGCGGGTTTTATTCGAATTTCGATATTTTTGTGACGTTATGTTGGTACTCATGTCTCTCACTTACGCCGACAAGCTCGGCCATTTTGAATGTTCACTTAATTGTTGACAGCTGCTTTGCTTGCACGTGTTTTGGCTCGTCTTCGATTTTGTACCTATCCAAAAAATGGATCAAAGAACCTGCATCAAATTTTGTGTGAAAAACTGAAATTAAGTGCGCGGATGCATTCCGAATGTTGACTGTGGCATACGGAAAAGCTACCTTGGACCGAAGCAACGTTTATCGGTGGCACAAAATGTTCTCAGAAGGCCGAGAAGATGTGAACGACGTAGAGCGTGCCGAACGACCGAGCACACACGAAAAAATTTATGAAGTGAAGAAAAGGAGAAGAAGAAGTTAGAGAAGTGGCAGAGGACCTAGACATATCGATTGGCTCGTGTCATTCGATTTTTATCAAGGATTTGGGCATGAGAATTGCTCAATTTCGACCAAAAACAGCATCGCATGAACATTGCTAATGAGATGTTGGACTCTGTCCGCGACGACCCAAATTTGCTCCAGAGGATCATAACTGGTGACGAATCGTGGGTTTATGGTTATGACGTGGAGACCAAAGCTCAATCATCTCAATGGAAGCTGCCGCACGAACCAAGACCAGAGTCTTGCTTACAGTTTTCTTCGATTGCAGGAGCGTGGTGCATCATGAGTTCTTGCCACAGGGTAGAGCGGTCAATAAGGAATGTACCTGCAAGTTATGCGCAATTTGCGCGAAGCAATCCGTCCAGAAACGTCCTGATTTGTGAAGAACGCAAATTGGCTTTAGCACCACGATAAAGTCCCTGGTGCACATGCGGTGATTGTGCCATCGGCCAAACTAACGAATAGGCCACAGCCACCGTATTCCCCAGATCTGGCCCCCTGTGACTTTTTCTTGTTCCCTAAACTGAAAAGGCCCATGAAAGGACGACGCTACGCTACGATTGACGAGATAAAGACGGCATCAAAGGAGGAGCTGAACAAGATACAAAAAAATGATTTTTGAAGTGCTTCGAAGATGAGAAAAACCGTTGGCACAAGTGTATAATATCTCATGGGGATTACTTTGAAGGGGACAAAATAGATAATCATGAATAAATAAATAATTTTTGAAAAAACACAAAATTCGCGATACTTTTTGAACACACCTCGTAAGTTGTTTAAAGCAAAGTAGATGAGCTTCGTCGAAATGACGACGCGCAGTTTTTAGTGCTTTTTGGTATATTTAAAAGCGTTGTGCTTGCGCATTTTCGTTATAGTTCTAGCTGTTAAAAAGTTGTTCGTCGTTTTGACGAGGCTTGAAATTTGTGTGATTTTTTTGTACAGTCTTCATAATAATTTTTTTTTTTGTAGTACTTACTACTACTAAATCTGGCGAAAAAAAATCCAACTTGGCAACACTATCCCAATACTTTTGACGACTATTGTACAAAAAAATAATTATGGTCAGCACGGACTCTATCAATTTGATATGCTAGGCCAGACCATTAAAATGGCCAACGCTTACCGTTACGCACACACACTCACACTGACACACACACACGCAAATAGCTACACGCACTCACACACATAAATACGCAACGACTTTAAGCAAATTGGTTTCAGATTTAGTTAGCGTGTGCGTATGTCTGGGACATATGTAGCCCTACGGGCACACTGGCCAGAAATGTCGAGCCGTCCGTCCAGTTTTCCGTTCCATTCCGTTTTCGTTGTCGTTGTCGTTATGTCCATGTATGTGTGCGTAGCTGTATCTGTGTTGGCCCGCGGCCAGAGAGCAGCTGCTGTCAAAAGATAAATTTTATAGCCTTGCCGCCTGTTGTTGGTCTTGGTCACATCGTGTCAGATTTGTGACGCTGCCATTGGGTTAACTCGCTGGCCTTCGGGGCCTAAATGGGTTATACTTCTCGGATACATTAACTACGTGTGTGTGTGTGTGTGTGTGTGCGTATACCAACATATGCATAGGTAAATGGAGTGCATAACTTGTTATGTAGTAGCCTAAAAGCATGCTACCAAACGGAAGGCATTTAAACTTTTGGGATTCCGGTTTTGCCACGCACTGTCAGCCAACAACTATTAATAAACAAAGGATCACTCCTAACTCGTGCTGGCTGCCATACTGCCAAAAAAAAAGCAACAAAATGTCGCTCTTAAGCCCCGCTTCGATATGCTTTTCACTCCAAGTGCCGCCGTCATGACATGGCCAACTTTTTTTAGCCAAACAAATTTTTTCTCTTTTTTCTTGACAGCGCTTTGATGTTGCAGCGTCTTGGGTCCCACACGCACACATCGACACACTCACACACACACACACACTGTCAAAAGGTTCGACGTGTAATCATGACATTTGATTATATCTATTAGTTATTGAAATGTCCAACAAAATCCCTTGAGTAATATTTTATGCCTTCAAAAAACCAAAAAACGACAACCCAAAAAAATGCGAGAAATTGAAATTTACGAGCAAACTTTATGAAATACATACAAACAACATTGCGTATGAGTTATGTGCTGTGGCCAAAAAGGGTTCTTCTTGGCTTGGAGCAGGGCGGGGTGTAGCTTCTAGCCAAATTGACAACAGACGTTGCGTATAAGCCATTTTAGCCACAGTAGCAGCATTTTGTTGGGTATATACACTCACTTAACCAAATAGCTGCAGAAATATTTATGGCAAAGTTTTTGTCTTTTTTTAAAGAGTATGCGGAGAAATTTATCGGGCCTGCAAACTGCAACAATCGATAGTTTTTCTGGGCTGCAAGTTTAGGTCATACTACTATCTTAGCTCTAAGACTAGTCCCTAACTCAAAACAAACCTTTTTAAAAATAATTATTATCTGTTAAACACTCGTAATCTTAAAATATCGTATCGAAAAGCAAAAAAAAAAATTAAAATGTTAGTCAGGTACATTTTTACAAAGTTACGATGTTTTACGATTTCATTAAATTTTGTAACATTTTTTAATGCTAATTAATTAAAATACTTTAAAAACCAAAGTCCTTTAAAAATTCTTTACTTAGCATATGAAGCAAACAAATTGAGGACCTGAAAAATATGAAGCTATACATTTTAAACGATATGTTACGATTACTAACAATTTTTAAAGATTTTTAACTTTTTTCTTGTACAAACGAAGTTTTTTAAATATTCTTGTACTAAACCATTAAAAAAAAAAATTTTCTTAAAATACCAAAACGAAATGATAAAAAAGCATAAAATATTAGTCAGCCACATAAATACAAAGTAACGATTTTTTACGATACTTTATAAAATTCTTTTTTTTAAATTTTTTAATGTAATTTATTAGAATTCTTGAAAAGCAAAGTTCTGTAAAAAAAAAAAATTCTTTTTTCAAATTTGTAACCAACAAGCAAAAATTGTTTACGACCTTTTACGAATTTCTTTATCATTTCCTAAAATTTTTGAATATATTAAAATTTATTAGATATTTTGAAATAGTTCCTTAAAAGTTCACTACTTAATAAAAATCATGCAAAATATAAATTAAAGATTTTTTAAAGATTTGCTCAGATTTTTTACGATTTCTAACGATTTTTTATTAATTTTTTGTACATTCAAAGTTCTGTACATATTCTTAACCAAACAATAAGGAAAAAAATATTTATGCCCCGATAAATATTTAGTATCGATTTTTTAAGATACAGTTTTTGTTGTTTAACTCTTACCGATTTTTGTCAATGTTTTTATAATTTTTAGCGATATTATACATAACAAAAATAGGAAAGGCTAAATTCAATTATTTTAATGGACTTTAAATCTTTGGACTCTCCAGATTTCAAAGATAGCTGCAAAACTTATGTGTTTTGCCATATGTAATATTTGACTGAACCGATCACAAAAATTTTCAGAGATGTTAGGAGCTAGATCCTTTATTATTCCATAGGTGACAAGTTTGTTTTACTTTTTTGATATAGGGCTTATATTGTATAGCTTCCATAAAGCTGTTTCGGAGGACATCGACAGCAGAAGTCGATGACCCCCTAAGTTACCTACAGTATGATTACGGTGATCATATCTATGTCCGTCTGTCAGCCTGTCCATCCATAAAAACTTCTAAATCTCAGAGGTGGTAAAAGTTAGATACTCTATTATTCCAAAGAAGACAAGTTTGTTATACTTTTTATATAGGGGTATACTATATAGCTCTCATTAAGGTGTTTCAGTGGAACTCGACATAAAAACCAAACGATTTAGATGGATAATTCGTTTGTTTATGCAAATAGCCTAATCAAATTTGTCATTTTAAAATTTTTTTGAAATTTTTGATAAAAATTTTTTAACTATATCATATAGCTCCCCTAGGACCGATCGATCGATCAGAAAACCGTGTTTGCTGCAAACTTCCTTCTGTTTGACTTGTTTAGGAAAATATCGTAAATAAATTTGGTACCTGAAAGTTTTTTAAAGCACTGTACCAAATTTGATCAAAATCTTAGGACTATATCATAACCGATCGATCATAAAAATCGTTTAGGGCATAACTCAGTTGTTTTTAAAGCTATCGCAAACAAATTTGATATCTAAAAACCTTTTAGAGTTTCCCATCACTGTAACAAATTGGATCAGAATCGCATGACTATATAGTATAGCCCCATCGGAGCAATTGGTCAACCTATTCGACTTTTTTTGTTTTTGATTATAAAAACATCGTAACCAAATTCGGCAAAGAAATATCTTTTGAAGTGCTTCAGCAATATATTGGATTTGATTGCAATGTATTAGTACAAAACCGACAGATCGATCGATCCAAAAAATAAATGTAGTTAGGGCAAAACTCAGTTGTTTCTAAGGCTATCGCAAACAAATTTGATACCTAAGAGTCTTTTAGAGTTTCCCATCATTGTAAAAATTTTGATCAAATTCGCATGACTATAAATTGGTCAAAAAAACGTATTCGACTTTTTTTGTTTAGTTAATAAAAACATCGTTACCGAATTCGGCGAAGAAATATCGTTTAGAGTTCTTCTGCAATATATCGGATTTTATTGCAATATACTGGTCTGACTGATCGTTCAAAAATAAGAGAGTTAGGGCATAACTCAGTTGTTTCTAAAGCTATCGTAAACAAATTTGATTCCTAAAAGTCTTTTAGAGTTTCTCATGACCAAATTTGATCAAAATCGCTTGACTATATAATACAGACCCATCGATGCAATTGCTAAAAAAAACCTATTGGACTTTCTTTTTTTGGTTAATAAAAACATCGTAGCCAAATTCGGCTAGGAAATTTCTTTTGGGGTACTTCAACAATATATCGTATTGATTGCAGGGTATGCCAAAGTCGTTGGCCTTCAACTTTAGCGTACATCACAATTTTTTATTGTGGCTTTAAACAGCGAATTTTAATCGTTTTAAATACAATTTTACACCACACACATTTTAAATTATTAAGCTAAAGGACCTGGTAGCCACGGCTTATAACATTTAATTGTTAGTTTTTATTTTTAAATTTAAGCTAGCTTTATATAAATAAATAAATAAGTATATATCATCTTAAAGCTTGAATCTTCTTCTTTCCAAAACCGTAAAGCAATCGAAAATCGGTTGAAAAATGGCGACGTTGTAATTGTGGGAGTGATCGCAGTACCCGAAAAACGGTTTTTAAGCAATATCTTGCGATTTTGGGGGTGTTAGACAATTTTGAAACATACTATCGTGATCTACTCGTTAAGACCTACAACGTACACTAAGTCACTTGAAAAGTTCTAAATCACTGTTGGACAGTGTTATTTGTTAAAAAATTGTTTCACAAAAATAATTCCTAAATTCATCTAGAATTTAACGAAATTATTGGAATATTTAGTAGATTACATTTTCAGTGTTGGAATGATGATTAAAGTTCCCCAATTTTAAAGGTAAATTTAAAATGAAAACCATATGCTCAATAAGGGGCTTTTTAGTCATTTTAAGTAAATAAAGGTATTTCAATAAAATTATATTATTTTAAGTTTCAATACAAAAATTTAACAAACAGAAAAACGCTTTTAATGTTTATTAAAGATTAACTAAGTCTGGATCCCAAAAAACTATTCAAAACTTTATATGTATGTTCAAAACATGTATCTATCGTAAAAAAAAGATATTTTACAACGACAGCAAAGAAAATTGATAAAATATTAATTTACGGTAAATAATATTTGCACAATACGAAGCAAATATTTTGCGTACAGAATGAGAAAATAAGTTTTCTTCTCTTTTTTACTGTTGTCTGCCAAAAAAAAAATATTTGAGGCAAATATTTGCCTTAGTGTGATTACGTGAGCAAACTAAATACTTTGCTCAGTACTTACAGTTCAGTTCAAAGTATGGATACCCCTTTAAAAATAGAGTTTTATCGAAAACACATCAATTTATCAGAATTTTCTTGGAAATATAAGATTATGGCGTATTTAATTCTACATACTATTTAGTAAAAAAAAATACAATAATATGAGCTAAGGCGATTTTCTTGAAAATGCGTCTTTTCAAACTCGATCACTTTGAAACATATTCTTAGAATTCTTTGAAATTCTTGTGAAAAGTTTGAGTGGGACAGCTCCCTTAAGCATAAGCATTATAAAAAAAATACTGTAGTTTACAAGCATTTCTTAAAATAGAAAAAACATTTTATTTCCATCGAAAAAAAGAAAAATACAAAACAGTTGAATTTTATTATGAATCATGATGACTGAGTTTAAAATAAGAACTTTTCTAGGAGTGTCCATATTTTTGCCATCCACTGTATAATTCTTCAACAAACAGTGCAAATATTTGTATTACAGAGAGCTGGATTTAGATGTATAAAAAATTGTTTGCAGGAAAAAGTTTCTAAAAACTTTGCTCAGCAAATATATTTTGTGAAATAAGTTCTTCCGCAAACTGAGCATTTTTGCTAAAAATTTTGATTTACAAATATTTGTTCAAGCTAATTTAAGAGTTTAGTTAGAATCAAATATTTATTTTTTAATTAAAATTTCTTATTTCAAATTTTGTACAAATTTTTGGAGATAGTTGTTTTTACAGCTTATCTTTTTCCTTAAGATACTTTCGTAGCTGGTGTAGTGTATATTATATTCGGACTAGGTATAATGAATTCAAATAATTGGTTCTTTTTATTAGAACAGAAAGTAATTTCAGTCAGAGACTTATTAACGAATTAAAGATTATTGCCAATTTTTTAAATTTTTTACTTATTATTTGCATAACTTGAAGACTTTACTTGACTTATTCTACTAACGCATAGCTTTTGCCTGAAATTTAATTCAAAGAGTTATCTTTTGGCGAACTTAATTTAAAAAAATGTTTTAACATTTAATGAAATAAGAAGCTTAGTAAATGTATCTTTATATGGGGCGTGGCAGCCGTTAATGTGACCGACCGCCAGTTGCTGCCAGAGTTGCCAGAGAGTTGAAATGCAAAAACTCTTTTACACAGAAATTTATACAACTTTACAACTAAAATTAACATTTCAACACTTTGCCGCAGGCGGGACGCGATAAAAGGAGTAAGGGGCTTACGCTTCACCCAAAAGGGATATGGCTGAGTGTCTGTGTGTATCTGAGTGTGTAACAGTGTGTGAGTGTGTCTGTGTGAGAGAGAGTGTATTTGTATAGCGCCAAAACCGCTTATCGCTTCAAGTCTACTCAAGCGTCAACAGAACGATTCGAAAATTTCTTATGCTTCAATGAACCAGAAGTGTTGTCGTTGGCAGCATCGATGTCGATGTGGATGTCGTTGTGGATGTGCTCCATACACACATAGAGAGCTCGTTGCGATACCCGTTGCACACAGATACTCACACAGATACTCAACACACTTGCCACAGCAGCAAAGCGACACACACAGACACTCGTTTGCCCCTTTTTGTAGCACGTTTTTGTTCTTGTCATATTGTATGTACATATTACTATATATATATATATATATATATATATATATACATATATATCTTTTATTTTTATTTATTTTTTTTTTGTGGCTTGCTCGTTTTCTCGTCTAATGGAAAATTATTGAAAAAAACAGCTACAAAAATTGCACGCTCAATTTTCTGCGGTGTTCGCACGTGCTGGTCATAGGTCAAGTATTTGGATCGACCCGGGAGGGCTTACTGGGGAGGTACATTTTTCTGCCCTGTCATTTTGCAACTGAAATGATTTTTTAAGCATGAGCATAATAATAATAATAAAACTTAAGTGCGTCCAAATATCCAAAAATAAAAATAAAAATTTCACAACAAAAAACAAAAATCTGAGTCCAAATGGTCCTGGTCTAGGGCTGGGGCTTTAATTTTAGAGGCTCAACTACTTGCGGGCTCTTGACTTGGCCCAGACCCGAGCTGTGATTTGTGTTGCCAGATAAAAGCCAAGTTGCGTGAACCTCGAACTAGTACATGAATTTAAATGAGCATATTAGCTGGATAAGTCACTAAGATTAGGTTTAATTTTTTGGAAAATTTTTGAGCGTTGAAAATGATTTTGTTAACTCTTGGAAAAAGGCACAAAGTCGTAAAGTTCATTAAACAAATTGATATTAATAAAAAACAGTTTTCCAAAAAATGTACGTCTTAACAGATTCCAAAATATTGATACCACTGCATAAATCCAAGCTAAATTCTCAAAAACTAAAAATTAAAATTAACTTTAAAAAATATGCGTTCCAAGTCTTGAAACACTTGGAAGTTAATTTTTTAGGAAGTTTTTACATAGGCATAAAAATTCTAGCATTAGCTAAATCTTGAATTTTCTTTTGGCGTGACGTTACAATTAAACGAATATATTTAAAAAGGAAAATTTTCGCTCAAAATCTATAATAACTTGGAACTTCTTTTTAGGTAGTTTTTACATAAGCATTAAAAAATAGAGTGAGCAAAATCTATTATATTCTGGCGTGACGTTACTGTCAAACGAAAATATTTAAAAAAAGTAAAATGTACGCTCAAAATCTTGAATTACTTAGAAGTCCTTTTTTGAGGAAGTTGTTACATAATCATCAACATTCTAGAGTCAGCAGAGTCTATTAATTTCATTTGGCGTGACGTTACATTCATACGAATATATTTTCAAAAAAAGAAAAAAAAAACACTAGGAAGCTACTTTTCATGGAAAATTTTTAAGTAAGCATCAAAATTATAAAACCAATAAAATCTATTATTTGCTTTTGCCGTGACTTTACAGTCAAATCAGATATATCTTATATATAAAATTCTCGTGTCACAATATTATGTTCCTTTGAAGCTTATGGACTCACGAACGGCTGAACCGATTTGGCTAATTTTGGTCTTGAAATGTTCGTGGAAGTCCAAGGATAGTTTAAGGTTGAGAAAATATAACAAAATTGCGACGAAAATACTAAAAAGGATTTTGCAATACAAATTTTTTTTTTAATTTAGGTTGGCATTGTGTACATTGTCAGATTAACTAATATTTTTTAATTAATAGTTTTTGTCGAAAGGAAACACAAAAATTATAAACGATTCATGTTTTGATTTCTGTGTAAAATGCATACGATCAGATCAATATTTGCACATAATGCCGCCAAAAAGACGTAACATTGGCAGACGTTCGCGTAGAGCTCAATTGCAATCATCCCGAAGAACAGCTGAAGCTGAGGAACAACGTTTACAAAGGAATGAGTTGAATCGATTAAGAGAAGCAAGATCACATTGTGCTCATACAACAGAAGAACGAGATGAAAACAATATGAATGCTCGAATGAGAATGAGACGAAATCGGGATTATCAGAATCAATCAGATGAAATCCATGCAGAACAGAATTTAATCCAAAGAACATTCAGGCAAATGCGCAATGCATCAAATCTGCACAGAATTGCATTCGAATATAACAATACGACCGATTATAGCTCGCATCAATCTGTTGTAATTGGAACAATGAACAAGGTATGTGATCAGTGCCAAGCACTGAAATTTCCCAATAAAACAGCAGGCCTGCTTATTATCGAAAGCAGTATATTCGGAGAGGTTCGCTGCTGGATGTATTCGGTAGAATGGTTGGTTCAGAAAATACTACGCATGAAATTGATGATGTGATATCGGCGGAAATCCCAGTTCAAACAAATGATCCAGAATTGTTCGAGGTTATCACAAAGAATATGATCCACGGACCATATGGTGTGCTCAACCCAAGTTCACCATGCATGATCGACGGCAAATGCTCCAAAAGATATCCAAGGGCATTGACTTCGGACACTGTTACGGGCTACGATGGATACCCATTATATCGCCGTAGATCAACAGAAGACAATGGCAGATCAACCACAATCAAAGTGCAAAATCAAGAAATTGAAATTGGCAATCGTTGGGTTGTTCCATTTTCGCCATTATTATCAAAAACGTACAAAGCCCACATTAACCTCGAGTATTGCAACTCAGTAAAATCAAAAAAATATATCTGCAAATACGTCAATAAGGGAAGCGATATGTCGATTTTTGGTGTGAGAGCCGACAATGTGAATGACGTAATTTCACAATATCAAATAGGACGTTGCATTAGCAGTAACGAGGTAATATGGCGAATTTTCTCATTCCAAATTCACGAACGACACCCAACCGTTGTCCATTTAGCAGTTCATCTAGAAAATAGTCAACGTGTTTCTAGACGAGCGAGAGAAGCGAGCGTGCCGGAGGCCGGCTAGTATTTTTATAAAAAAAAACACTTAGAAGTTCTTTTTTTTGGAAAGTCTGCTTTTCAGCGTCTTTAACCTCTTAGTGAGCGATACTTTGTATCCATATTTGGTACGTTCAAAAATAATTTAATTTAATTAAATATTTTTATTTGCTTAGTATTAATTTTATTTTATTGTGGTCTACATAAAGGTTAAAGCATACTTTACAGATTTAAGATTTTAACAATTAACTTACCCTGCTCTCTCTCCTTCAGACTCTGTGCCACAGTCACGCTCTCATTCTTTGCACTCTTTCTCACGTTGTCTCCCCTCTTTCCTACCGCCCTCTCTCCCACCAAGCTCAATGAACCATATTAATATCGAATTAGGACAACGTTGTTTACTTTCTTTTTTTTTTGTTGTTGCTGTTCTCTGCTTTTGTTTTTGCTGCTTTTGTCTTCTACCGTTTCCATTTTTCACATCTCTTCGACGAAGTTAAGTCCCTGTTGGGGGCACTTATTTATAGAGACCTATAGAGCAACAACAACAACAACAACATCCACAACAACGACAACAACAACAATGACAAATTAGACACACTTCAGCTAAGCTTGTTGCGTGTGTTTGCCATCGATATATGCCACACACAGCTACACACACACACAGATGCACACACACAAATACTCACACACACAGATACATTGTACACGTCAGCTTATGCCTCAAACTGTGTAAGTGTTTAATCGGAAAACTTTAGTTGTGATGTGTTGATAATAAAGTAAAAGATATTCACAACTATTTACACATTTTTCTTATTAAAACTTGTTTCTGATTAGTTTGAAAGTTTTATTTGAACCCATCGATGGGTAAGGTATTTCTCATAGCCAAAGGATAGCTTTAGGGTTGGATAAGTTTGGGATACAATGGCTACAGCTGAAAGAGAGCATCCACAAACTGAATTCAGCTCCAATATGAAGGAGATGAAGTAAATAGAATGAACTACGGAAGATATAACATATATCTAAAATTTACTTAAAACGTGGTGACTCATTGCACTATGGGCCCAAATGCTGGTATTTATGTAAAATTTATTTAGTATTTATTCCTTGTTATGCGATACATTTGACAAATAAAAATAAATTTAATAAATAATATATCTCACTCCTGATCGGAGCATTTTTTTCCATTCCATTATTTTGGAATCTGTTAAGACGTACATTTTTTGGAAAACTGTTTGTTATTGACATCAATTTGTTTGATGAACTTTACGACTTTGTGCCTTTTTCCAAGAGTTAACAAAATCATTTTCACTCTTAAAAATTTTCCAAAAAATTAAACCTAATACAAAGTATCGCTCACTTAGAGGTTAAAGACGCTGAAAAGCATGCTTTAACCCTTATGTAGACCAGCTGGTCTAACTTAACTCATACAATGTTAGTCGAAACGACGAACATCATTCTCTTTATTTCTTTATTTTCTTCTGCATTTCCTCTTCTGCTTATGCATTCTTATTCATCAAGTTTGTAGTACCTCTGGCCATTGTTGAGCCCAAAGTTGCTGCTCGTCAAAACGACGAAGGTATGGCTAAGTGGTATTTTTTTATGGCAAGCGTGTTTCTTTTATCTATGGCCTGCTGGTTTGAGTATGTAAAATGCGATGGTCTATTTTGACGAAAACCAGCGTCACGTAACTTATGGCTGATCCCTAATGGACTTAAACCAAAAAAAACTATTCTTAAATAATGGCAGATTCCTTCAAATTTGGCCGAAAAACAGGCATGAAGAAAAGACATACAAGCTTCCTGTTTTGATTGTTAAATAAGTTTTTATTGTACAATATTTGATCATTTTAATCTCGACGAAATTCAAAATGGCGGCGATTGTCTGCCTCTGCACTCAGAACATCGTCCCCGAATAACAGTTCTCTAATTTTTTTTAGTGAAATGAAATGAACAATGTTCTTTGTTTATTGAAACTAAGGAAATTTTTAATGGATTTATGCTAAATTAGGAGGAGTCCTGTTGAAACCACTTATTGTCCAAGTCCATATCATCCAATTCGGGCCAAAAATATTCGATTATCATTGAGCGGTAGTGATTCCCATTCACAGTAACGTGACGGTTTTGATCATCACGGAAGAAGTACGGCCCAATGACGCCGCTGGCACATAAACCACACCAAACCGTAATTTTTTCAGGTTACAATGGTGACTCATGAACTATGTGTGGATTGCTGCCTGACCAATAACGCATATTTTGCTTTTTGACGAAGCCATTCAGCCAGAAATGAGCCTCATCGCTGAAGATGATTTTTCGATGAAAATCCGAATAATTTTTAGGTTGTTGCTCAGCCCAATTCACGAACATACGGCGCTTCTGGTGGTCAAGCGGCTTCAGTTCTTGCCTCAATTTGATCTCGTAAGGATGTAGGCCCAGATCTTTTCGCAAAATTTGCCACAATGACGTCACAGAGATGCCCAACGCTTGAGAACGACGTGTGAGAGACTGATTTGGGTCTTCCTCAATTCTCGACACTACGGGCACTTTTTTGTCTCACTGGCACGGGAACATTTTGTTCTGTGCCTGTGGATTCAAATTTTTCCACTAGACGGTCAATTGTTGATCTGGCAGGACAATTATGACGACCATAAATTGGACGTAGCGCTCTTAAAGGTTGAGGCCACTGCCTCCGAGTTTCGGTAGTAGATTTTAATAAGTTCGACTCGTTGTTGGATCGTACAATATATCTTTCCATGATAAAATGGCAAACCTTACTGAAGCGAAATGTCAAGAGAGCGAGAAAAAATATGGCGTCGTTTGCTGTCCCTATCGGTCTACTTTTGTACCGTCCCTATTGAAAAACTCGATGAAAGGAATCGGAATAATAGTTCAAGACCTGTGCTTGAAATTCTGATGAAAAATATGGTTCTTAGAAAATCGTGTTTAAAGCTTTTAGAAACTCTCTCAGCGCGCGCGACTTAAGCGCTTTCAATGAGCTTTTTTTTCTATAACTATCGATAGATTCGAAAAAATATTTTGTATACATAATCAACGAATATGTAGCTTTCATCTTTTATAAAAAAATTTCAACTTTATCGACCAAATTTGAAAGAACCTCACCTTAACCCTCCTTCTAAAAAAGCGCGCGACTTAAGCGCTTTCAATGAGCTCTTTGTCTATAACTATCGATGGCATCGAAACATTTTTTCGTACACATAATCTACGAATATGTAGCTTTCATCTTCTATAAAAAAATTTCAACTTTATCGACCAAATTTGAAAGACCCTCCCCTTAACCCGTCTTCTAAAAAACGAGCGCGACTTAAGCGTTTTCAATGAGCTCTTTTTCTATAACTATCGGAAACATCGAAACATTTTTTCGTACACATAATCTACGAATATGTAGCTTTCATCTTTTATAAAAAAATTTCAACTTTATCGACTAAATTTGAAAAAACCTCACCTTAACCCTCTTTCTAAGAAACGGATCTGGCCAGACATTTTTCAATTTTCGACGTTAATTCAATATATTTTTACCAAACATAGAGACTTGAGCTCCCAGGTACCTTACTAAAATTTTATTTGCTATCGATCTAGCACTATGACAAATAAAAAGTCCTTAAATGAGCACGAAAAAGGATGGTAATTCAATTTGATGCCTGGCTGGACCCTATACACTCGTCAAAGGGAAGGTTAATAGGGTTAATACCAAGACTCAAGAGAATAACTTAATAAAAAATAAAAATATATACAATTAAGTTAAGTTATTTTTAAAAGTTATGACTTTAGCTTAAACTATCGCTCACATAAAGGTTAAAGACGCTCAAAAGTATGAATTAACACTTATGTAACCCGTATAGTAATAATTAATACTAAGACGCTTGGGAATAAGTACCCAAAATAAATACACTTAATTCACTTAAATAATATTTAAAGCTGCCCAGTTTTGCCCACCTAAAGGTTAAAGACGCTCAAAACTTTGCTTTCAAATATTTTGCAGCAATGGCGTCCGTGCGTGAGTCGAGTCTGTGTGAGTGCGCCTTTTAGGCCAATTTGATTTGAGACTTTGCCTTTGTGACTAGAGAGGGCCAATAAAATCGCCACTGTAGGCTGCAAATCTTATTACGCAGAGTACTCAAAGGGGCGTGGCAGCCAAAGGCCAAAGGCAGAGCTCAAGCTCCATCAATAAACAATTTGCCTTGACATAAATCAGCTCGGAGTCGGAATTTTTGGTCTATAAGAATTGTTGCATATGCCAAGGCGTGTACTTGATGGCCCTGAGCTGCTGACATGTACACATGTATATGTACATATATATTATATATATACATATTTGACCAGCAGTATATGGCCAATTGGCCTGTGGCAGCTGCAAATTGCCACTGCCACAATATGAGTCAAGCTCATAATTTATTCAAGCAAAACATTTTGCATACAAAAGGGTGCAACTATGCGCAGGTTAAGCATCCTGCGGTGCAAATGAGCAACAAAGCGCCACAAGAGAGTGGGCGAACGGGCGAGCGGAGAGAGGCGGCAGAGTTAAGCACTGCTAGTTAAAAAAAAAAAAAAAAAAAAAATACAAAAAAAAAAAGTTGCACAATATTATGCATGAGGCACAAAGCAGAGGGCAGCATAAAGCAGAAAAAAAGAGGAGAGAGAAAATGAGCAACGAGCGTGGAAAATTATAAAACAAAAGAGTCAACAGATTGATGGGGGCTGGGCAGTGTGTGTGTGTGAGGGGAAGGAGGCGGAACTGGAACCAGCAGCAGACCGCAGCTTAACCCATGTTGTTATCAAGTTTCATGACGAGTTTTCGTTTTTTTTTTTTTTTTACGTTGGTAATTATATATTTGATTACATAAACGGGAATGTAAATGGACGTTGTTAATCCGGCACTAGATAGGTCCTAGAATAAAGTTGGTTCCCATGGGAAAATGGACACGAAGAAGCAGCAAATTAGCAGAGGAGAATGGGTGAAAAAAAAGTATATTGTAATCCTAATGGAAATATTATTCATATTTAATATTGAGCAGATTTCGGAAAGCTTTTTAACTAATTATGGTCCTTGCTGGCTGTTTGTTTTCTGAAGTCTGCTCCCTCTGTATGTAATTTTTTTTCATTTTAGCTCAACAATAAACATCACTACGCCAAAATAGACAAAGTTAATGAAGAAAGCTTTTAAGCTATATAAAGCTCACTCTTAAAATATCATTTAATCTTCAGAGACTCAGAGATTTAAAAATAAGTAACAAATTAAATGTAGGCTTCTAAAGTGAAACTACTAGGAGATAGCTTTTGAGAGCTTTGAAGCTTTCTCTTACAATATCAAATCATTTTAGTAGATTTTACTTTAAAAAAATGCCATACTTGCGGTAATACTAACAAAAAATAGATAATTGGAAATAGAAGATACTCTTAAACCAATACCATACGGAGAAAGCTATTGATAGCTTATAAATTTCTATTGAGGCTCGGGGTTAAAAAAATATATAGACATAAATTAAGAACAATTTCAGCTAAATATACGCTTAAGCACATCCACTTACAATACCAATCAATGCTTTAAATGACATTCTCGCAAATTTCTTTTCTAACTTTTACTTAAAAAATTGCCACACTTGCAGCAATACTTTATGGAAATAGGGAATTCCAAATAGATACTCTAAAAACCAATAACCTGTGAAGAAAGCTTTTGAAAACTTAAGATCCTTATGTTCTGATTGTTACTTTTTATAAATTTCTATTCTGGTTCTGAGTAAAAAAAAATAAACACACAAATTAGAACCTTTTTACAGAATTATTATAGCCTTTGCTGACTGTTTAAAGAGTGCTTTTGAGCCGCCTAACGATTTCTATCATATTATCATTTAATCCTCATTAACGTCTACTATAGCTAATAAAGGAAAAGTCACAAATTAGGAATGAAGTCTAAATATACGCTTAAGCATAACCACTTGAAGATAGCTTTTAAGAGGTATTAAGCTTTCTCTTACAATATCTCCATTCTCCAAAAATGTATCTTGAAGCCTTTACTTTAACGCCACACTGGGGGAAAAACCGATAAAGTTAATTACAGATGGATACTCAAAGCTAGTACCACGTGCAGAAAGTTTTTAAAAACTTAACCCTTTATACCTATTTATTGCCTTTACTGTTTCAAGTGAGCTTTCTCTCACAATACCATTTAATTTTCATAAACGTCTTAGGAATGAACGCTGCTTAATGCTTCAAACCCGAAACTACTTGGAAAAAGCTTTTTAGAGCTCTAAAGCTTACTCTTACAATATCAAGCAAAGCTCTGAATGGAATTCTTCATAAATTTCTTTTGTAGATATTACTTAAAAAGCCACACTTGTCGTAATACGATTGAGAAATAGATAATTTCAAATAGATACACTAAAAACCAATACAATGTGGAGAAAGCTTTTAAAATTGAAGAGCTTAATGCTCTAAGTGTCATACTTTTTAAATTTCTACTGCATTTCGGAGTTGGAATGATTTACAAAAACAAACAGACGTTGCCAAATACTTGCTTCTAAAGCAAAACCTCTTGCAGAAAGCTTTTAAAGCTCTACAACCTACTCGTACAATAACAATCAAAGCTCTGAATGGCATTCTTCATAGATTTCTTTTAAAGGTTAAACTTAAAAAAAGCCACACTTGCCGAAATACGATTAAGCAAAAGGTTATACCAAATAGATACTCATTATCGAATACCATATGCGGAGAGCTTTTGAGAACTTAGAGCTCTGAATGGCGTTATTAATAAACTTATATTGTGGCACTTAACTAAAAATCAAAGTCAAATTTAAGGCGTGATTTCTAGTAAACATATGCTCCTAAAGTGAAATTAATTCCAGAGAGAGCTTTTGACGGCATTAAGGCTTGCTCACAAAATTAATATCAATGCTTTGAGAGGTAGTCTTCAATGAAGACTCTTCATAAAGCCATAACTTAGAAACAGATTCTGATAAAAATTTGGGCTTTTAAACTAAAATACTAGGGCAAGAGTTTTTGAAAGCTTTAAAGCTTACTCTAACATATCTATGAATAGCACTCGTAATTACCATGTATTGAAACTCTTAGCTCAATAAGAATGTCACACATGCTGAAATATGATTTTAGAACAGATAACCCTCAAATAAATGCTCGTATAGCAAAAGCAATTGTAGAGAGCTTTCGAGTTATAGGAACTTAATGCTCTGCATGGGATTCTTCATAAAGGATATATGGTAGCTGTATACTAAAAAAATACTCATAAGTTTGGAACGGACTCTGCTAGATAAATGCTCTTTAGGCGAAACCACTTGGTGAGAGCTTTCGACGGCTTTAAAGCTTTTTCTCATAAAAAGCATCAAGCTGCGAGACACTCTTCAATGAAGACTCTTCATAAGGCCACAATTAAAAAACGGATTCTGCAAAATATGGGCTTTTAAAGCAAAATATTGTGTAGAGAGTTTTTGAGAGCTTTAAAGCTGCCCCTAATAATGTTATTCAATGCTCTGGATGACACTCGTCATAAACATTTATTGTAGCTTTAAGCTTAATAAGAACGCCCCACTTGCTGAAATATGATAAATAAATGCTCCTAAGGCAAAGCCAATTAGAAAGAGCTTTTAAGATATAAGAACTTAATGCTATGTCTGGCATTCTTCATAAGCTTTAATGGTAGCGTTGAGTTAAAATATATAGTCAAAAATTTGGAACGGACTCTGCCAAATAATTGCTTTTTAGGCGAAACCACTCGGAAAGAGCTTTTGAGAACTAAAAAGCTTTCTCTCCCAATACCCACTAATGCTTTGAATGACATTCTTTTTAAACTCACAATTTAGCAAAGAATTTGGCGAAATATGTGCATCCAAAACAAAATGATGTGAAGAGAGCTTTTGAAAGTCTTAAAGCTTCAACACACAATATCAAATGCTGGATAGCATTTCTCATAAACTTTTATGCTAGCTCAAGCTAGAAAAATATGTTCACAAATTGCGAAATATATGCTCCTAAAAAGAAGTAAGTTAGAGCTTTAAAGCTGCCACTAACAATTTCAATTCAAAAACCCTCTTTATAAAGCCAAAATTCTAATATAAATATGTGTTTTTAGAGCAAAGTACTGTGAAAAAGTTGTTTGAGAGCTTTAAAGCTTCCTTTCACCCATTAATGCTTTGAATGAAATTCTTCGTAAAGTTACAATTTAGAAACAGATGATACCAAATAATAGCTTCCAAAGCAAAAAATACGGAGAGAGCTTTTGATCGTTTTAAAGCTTCAATTCACAATATTAATAATTATTAATTAATACTCTGGAGAGCATTCTTCAGGGATTTTTTTTGCAGCTCGAGCTCGAAAAATATATTCGCAAATTAAAAACAGAATTTCCTACATTCATGCTCATATTTAAAAGTTATTTAGAGCTTTAAAGTTTCTACTAACAATATCGATTAATACTCTGTATAGTATTTTTCATAAATTTATTTTGAAGCGCTTGATAAAAAAATCACAACACCAAAGAGGTTTTGAGTAAGAAAAATACTCCTTAGAAACTATATTAAAATTGACACACTTTCGGAGGTACGAATTAGAAATGAATACTTCCAATTAGTACTTACACTTCAAAATCCAAACAGCAAATAAGAAACTGATACTGAGACCTACAAAAAATAATACTAACTGATAATCCCTCGAAATTACAATCGAGCGAAATTCTGAATGTCAACAAACTCATTTGACCAATTCGAAAGCTTTACTTACACTTAGATGATGTTATTTTTATTTACTCAGGCCGCATGCCATTGTTATATACCAGACTCTATATACTACAATATAGACCTAAGTACCATAATTTATATGCATGTCACACAGGCAAGTAACCAGCCCAAAACCTAAGACCCTAAAGAAGACAATGCTAATTTGTATGGGAAAAGCCAAAAGACGACCAAAGTGCAATATTTGTATCAAGCGTAAGGATAACCTTATAGAGTGATTTATATGCATGCCATATGCTAACAAATCATGTGCTTAGGATCTCTCTTTCCTTTGGAGAATGCAAGAGTAATATTTTTGCATAAATTAAATCCCAAGTGAACAATTCTAATGAAATGGAATGTTGTCGGTTCTTGCCTGTGCTCCCAAAAGTAGGCAATGAAATTTTAATGCCATAAATACAACACTCTGACCCAGCCTAGTTTGAGAACTTCACTTGAAAAAGCCCCTAAAAGCCACTCCCCCCCGCTACACAACTCATTTAATCCGTTAGTTAATAAAACAAAGAACCAAGACTCAATCAATTTCATACTGGCCGCCATTTTGTATTCCACAGCAGCGCCGCAGCAGCAGCGCAGCGGCGGCAGCAACAAGAAAAACAGCATCGCGCATTGCCTTTGAACAAAAGAAAATATCTTTCATTAACTAATTAGCTTACTTTTTCACTTAATGGGGCGCTACGGCCACAACGACTAGAACGAATAATATGAATACAACTAGCGAATGCGAATGAGAATAGGAATACGAATGGCGAATGAACAAGGACGCCCACGTAAAGAGCCACTACCAGGCCAGCAGCCCACGGCTGGGCATAGATTCATGTACTATTTTGTCGTTTAGAACCGTGTACAGCTCGGAAAAATAAGAAGCAGAGGAAGAAAGCAACCAAAATAAACCAAAAGAAAAGGATAATGTGTAGTCCTGTGCCCACATAAAACACAACTACTAATATACTTTTTCCCCATTGTCGTCGTTGCACGCTGCACAGTGGTCAAAAGGCGATTTTGAAAAGGTTTTTTTTGTGGTTTTTATACCCTGTACCGTATGGTACCAAGGGTATATTAAGTTTGTGCAAGCCGAAAATGTATGTAACATATAGAAGGAGACGTCGGAGACACCCCAAAGTTACCTAAAATATGATCAGGGTGAATAGAAAAGTCGATATACCCATGTCCGTCTGTCCGTGTGAACGCCTAGATCTCAGAGATGGTAAGAGCTAGAGCTACCAAACTTTCACACTAGATCCCATATTAATCCATAGGAGGCAAGATTATTTATTTTTTTTTGATATCGGGGATAAATTATATAGCTCCCATAGGGGTGTTTGAGACGACCTCGACAAAAAAAAAAGCGTTTTAGATGAATAATTCGTTTGTTTATGAAGATATCGTAACCAAATTTGGTATTCGAAAGTTTATTATAGTTCCCAATCACTGTACCAAATTTGATCGAAATCGGTTGACTATATTATATAGCTCCCATAGGACCGATCGGCCAAAATAACTTTTTTAAAGAAAAATTCGCTATATTTCGATTGTTAATAAAGATATCGTAACCAGATTTGGCGTTTTGAAATTTTTTAGACAACTTAAGCAATGTGCCAAATTTGAACAAAATCGGTTGACTATATCATATAGCTCCCATAGGCCGATCTTCCAAAAAATCGATTTTTTAACAAAATTTTTTGTGTTTCGTTTGTTTGTTAAGATATTGGGACTAAATTTAACATTCGTGAGTATTTTATAGTTTCTAAGCACTGTACCAAATTTGATCTAAATCGGTTGACTATACCATATAGCTCCCATAGGAACGATCGGTCAAAAAAATTTTTGCTTAAAAATTCTTCTGTTTTTGTTTTTTTCTGAAGAATTCCTACTTTATTACAAGGTAGTGGTACAGGGTATACTAAAGTCGTCCGCGCCCGACTTTACGTACGCCATTTTTTTTTTTAATTTTTTCTAAATTTTTATTTAAAAATTGTTATTCTTTTTTTTTAAATTTATATACAAGTTTTTGGTTTTTATTCTACATTTTTATTACAAATTTTTTTTAATATTTAATAAGCTAACGATTTGTGAATTTTTTGCTATATTTCTTTTAAATTTATTTACTTTTCATTTTTTAATAATCGGCTGCTGGTTGAGTTGGTCCTCTACATTGTCAATTCATGGATCCACCGTATAGCAATTGATAGAGTAAACATAAGTTCCAAGCATAAAAAACGGTCTTGGTAGTAATTAAAATAAAATTGTATAAACAAAGTAAAATAATAAACGAAAAAATCTGTAACTAACAGTACAACGAAAAAAAAATTGTGTCCTGTAGTGGCGACAGCTTAAACCAGTTGTGAATTGTAAGCAAAAACATTTTAAATTATAATTTTGTAAACAAGTCAAAGCTAGTCAAGTCAAAGGTCCTATTCGAGTTGGCGATGACTACCGCATCCGCACCAACCAGGAGCTGTATGAGCTCTTCAACGACATGGACGTTGCTCAGCGTATCAACATCCAGCGGCTTCGCTGGCTCGGACATGTCGTTAGGATGGACGAGTATGCTCCAGCTAAACGTGTGTTCGATGCGGTAGTCAGCGGCCGTCGTCGGAGAGGACGACCGTGTCTGCGTAGGAAAGACCAAGTGGAAGGGGCCCTGTCTTCGCTCGGTGTGACCAACTGGAGAAGGCGCGCGCAATGCAGAGGCGCCTGGAGAGACGTTTTAAGGCAGGCCGTAACCCGGTAATCGGGTTGTTATGGCCACTTAAGAAGAAGAAGAAACAAGTCAAAGCTATAGGATATAAATTAATGAATTTCTTGGTTGTTTGCTTATTTAGAGGATTTTCTGCTTTTAAAAGCTGCCATTAATTAATAGTAATTACAATAAATCATAATTAATTCATTATAACAACAGATTTTACCACAAAGGGCCTATCCTTGGCCTAAGTGAGTTGGGATGTCGGTCCTAACTGCCGCCCTAACCTCACCTAACAACAGATTTTTGATCTGGATTTTATGCTAGATTAATCTCTTTACTCTACTTCTTTTGTATTTTATTTTTTTATTTTTATTAAAAAATTTGTAATATTTTGTAAGCTAGCGCTTTGTGAATTTGTTACTAGAATTTTTTTTGATTTAATTTATTTACTTTTAAGTATTGAAGAAATTCAAGAGCGCACAATCTAATAGTTCTACAATAGTTAAGATTTTATTAAATTATTTAATTTGAATTGTTAAAGCTATTTACATAAGGCCAGCTAGATTTTAAATAAAGCTTTTATTATAATTTTATAATTAATTGCAACTTCTTTTTTATTCTATTGAACAATTTCTACTGAAATTTTGTAAATTTTTTTTAAACTTTGAGCTCTTAATTGAACTATATAAAATTTCTGTAGAAAATTAAGCGCGCTAATTGGCTTAATTTTTGCATTAAAACTATATTTTTAATATAGCTTTTATTATAATGTAAATTTATACTGAATTATAAACACAATTTGCCATTTTTTAATGCAATTTTCTACTGAAATTTAATTAGATTTCCAGACAAAATTAAGCTAGATAATTCGCTTAAAAATTGTTGCATTAAAACTAAATAGTTTAAAAAATGTATATATTGTAGCTTTTATTAATAATCACAAAAGCCAATTTCTATTTAATTCCATTAAAGCAATGTACGCAATTTTCTACTGAAATTTTATTATTATATTTTTAAAAAGTTAAGCTCTTAATTGAACTATATAAATTTCTGCAGAAAATTAAGCGCGCTAATACGCATTAAAAAAATAATGGATAATAATGAATAATAATTTTATGTGCTGGTGAATTTCAAACACAGATTGCAATTTTTTAATACAATTTCTACAGAAATTAATTCGCTTAAACATTTATTGCATAAAAACTAATTAAACTACAAACACAAAATGCTATTTTTTTTAAATTTAATTTTCTCAAATTTCTTCTGAAATTTTGTACATTTTTTTAAGGCTTTAAGCTATCTAAAAGGATATATATATAAAGATTTTTAGAGAAGATTAGCCGGCCTCCGTGCGTCGGCACGCTCGCTTCGCTCGCTCGTCTAGATCTGGAATCTTTCCGATTGGAAAACATCGTCCGATTGATCGATGGGTGGATTAATTTCATCATAAAATTTTCAACCACTCGCCATCTTTACATTTTAACCATGTTTAATGGAGATTTGCTAGTTTTCTTCTCGGCATTGTAAGCAGTATCTGATATTAATGTTTTCGTGCACTAATAATGTTAACCTATAATGGCGACAGGATGTCTTTTTTTTATTTTTTCACGTTCAGTCAAGACAAACCACAGATTGAAAAATATTGCGTAACGCGCCGTCCGCGAAAGCCGCGAAACAGGAGTGTGGAAGGCTTCGCGGCTATCTTCGCGGCGTTCGCACCCGTGAACACACCATGAAGGTATAGTCGATAAATGAAAAAAAAAATGTTAAGAGTGGCAACCCTTATCTCTTAGGGGTATGAAAAATAGATGTTGGCCGATTCTCAGACCTGCCCAATAAGCACACAAAATTTCATGATAATCGGTCAAGCCGTTTCGGAGGAGTATGTTCACACAAAAACCAATATTCACAATCCCACGAACCAATTCACACAAACTCATCGCAATAGGCTTAAAACTTCCGCATTGACCTCTAACACACGCAAAAATCAGATTTGAATTTCATCGACTCGTTCATGAGAACACCCATAATACGTAAAACATAAGTTTCTTCTTATATATAAAATTCTAGTTTCACAATGTTAGTTACCATACTCCTCCGAAACGGCTGTACCGATTCTCATGAAATTTGTGTGCCTCAATAAAATAAAATTTATAACGTTTATAATTTTTGTGATTCCTTTCGACAAAAACAATTAACTAAAAAATATTAGTTAATCTGACAATGTACACAATGCCAACCTAAATTAAAAAAAAAATTTATTGGAAAATGAAATTGTCGCTTTTAGTACTTTCAATTTTCCTAATTTTTCTGTAAATTTTCCAATGATATTACATAACCTATTCGCGGCCCAAGAAGCTTCTGAACATTTTAAAAAAAGTCCCATTAAAATCGGACAATGGGTTTGGCGTCCAACCCCGTACAAACAGACATACACTTTTTTTTTATATATAAGATTAAGCTACATAATGCGCTTACGAAACTTTTGCATAAAAATATAAAATACAAAATGGCGGACGTAAAGTCGGGCGCGGACGACTTTAGGATATTGTACCACTAGCTTGTAATAAAGTCCGATTTCTTCACAAAAAACCAAAAACAGAAGAATTTTTAAGCAAAAAATTTTTTTTGACCGATCGTTCCTATGGGAGCTATATGATATAATCCACCGATTTTAATAAAATTTGACACAGTGCTTAAATACCTTAAAAAAGATATGAATGCCAAATTTATTTCAAATATCTTTACAAACAAACAAAACACATCGAATTTTGTATAAAAAACGTGTTTTTGGACGGATTGGTCCTATGGGAGCTATATGATCTAGTCAAACGATTTGGATTAAATTTGATATAGTGCTTAGGAACTATAAAATACTCACGAATGTCAAATTTGGTCCCAATATCTTAACAAACAAACGAAACACAACAAATTTTGTTAAAAAATCGATTTTTTGGAAGATCGGACCTATGGGAGCTATATGATATAGTCAACCGATTTTGTTCAAATTTGGCACATTGCTTAAGTGCTCTAAAAAATTTCCAAACGCCAAATCTGGCTACGATATCTTTATTAAAAAACGAAATATAGCGAATTTTTCTTTAAAAAAAGTTATCTTGACCGATCGGTCCTATGGGAGCTATATGACATAGTCAACCGATTTCGATCAAATTTGGTACAGTGATTGGGAACTAAAAAAAAACTTTCGAATTCCAAATTTGGTTACGATATCTTCATAAACAAACGAATTATTCATCTAAAACGCTTTTTTTTGTCGAGGTCGTCTCAAACACCCCCATGGGAGCATATAATTTATACCCGATATCAAAAAAATAAAATAAACTTGCCTCCTATGGAATAATATGGGATCTAATGTGAAAGTTTGGTAACTCTAGCTCTTACCATCTCTGAGATCTGGGCGTTCACACGGACAGACGGACGGACGGACAGACGAACAGACGGACATGGGTATATCGACTTCTCTATTCACCCTGATCATATTTTAGGTAACTTTGGGGTGTCTCCGACGTCTCCTTCTATATGTTACACACATTTTCGGCTTGCACAAACTTAATATACTCTTGGTACCATACGGAACAGGGTATAAAAATTTCCAGAGAAGATTAAGCTATATAATTCCCTTGCGAAATTTTTGCATAAAAATATAAAATAAGAAATTCATAGTAATAAATAATAATAATGAATTGTTTTTTTTAACAAGAAACTCGTTTTTAAAGGTTCTAGTTAATTAATCATTATTATCATGAATTTATTTTTATTAAAATAAGAATTTATTTTCTAATTGAACACAGTAAAAACTTGATACTATACTCATATTTTATTTCATTATAATTAATTATTATTTAATAATTAAGAATTTATTATTTATTATTAGGTGTTTTTTTTTTCAATTAAACATGAAATTTTTGCATAAAAATATAATATAAGAATTTCATGGTAATAAAAAATAAAAACACAAAAAAAATATTTTTTCGGGTCTGGAGGTCAGATCATGTTTACTATATGTTTTCGGGGTCTCTGAAGTCCGAAAAACCCCAGCACGTCAGGGCTCTGATATAACCTCAAAAAATTTAATAACATTTTTTTTCCGATTCCAGTGGTCAGAAGTTTTTGAAGTTACGTCGAAACCCTGACATGCTGGAGTTTTTCGGATCCCGGATTTGGATTCAGCGCCCAAAAAATCATACACTAAACATGGTTTGTATGATCGTTTTTGAGATTATGTCAGAGCCCTGACGTGCTGTGGATTTTTGGATCTCGGATTCGGATTCAGCGAACCCGAAAACTTTTAGTAAACATGGTCTGACCTTCAAAAACCGAAAAAAATATATTTTTTGGCTACAAAATTCAATGTTCAAGGTATTGTCCATAGCCAGCCGCAACTTTTCCCATCTTTCTGGTAATTTTCGGATTCCGGCTCGGAAGAACAACTCGTCTTTTGAGGCTATCCATGGATCAACCCAATTCTTGGTACTTTCATAAAAAGTGTACCGCTGGTCAATCAATGCAAGTGCCATCGATCGAGATAGGTAGTAATCGGATAGGGCGATGTCCGGAGAGTGCGGCGGGTGAGGTAGCACCTCCCATTTTAACGTTTCCAAGTATGTTTTCACAGCTTTCGGGGGATGGAGCCGAGCATTTTCATGGTGCAAAGTAACTTTATCATGTCTATGCTCAAATTCTGGCCGGATTTCTCTGAGTCCATGCCTTAAACGCATCAATTGGAGTCGGATCGGTCCCCTGTGATCGTTTCATTCGGTTTCAACAATTCATAATAAATAACACCACGTTGGTCCCACCAAATACAGAGCATGAGCTTAGGATCCATGATTACATCGCTATTGATGTTGATGGCTGGTCGAGCTTATCCCATGACTTTGTGCTCTTGGGATTGTCGTAATGGATTCACTTTTTATTGCCACTTAAAATACGATTCAAAAACCTTTACTTTTCTGTTGCTGAATCAGCTGTTAATAAATAATTCCCTCTTTGACCCCTTAGAGAGGGGCATAGGGGATCTCTATTACTCTATTACTGTTCGAACAGAACAGGGACCTACAGTTTATAGCAGAATCCGAACGGTGGTATCTTTAATTAATAGAGACTTTCATGGCAAATAAAGCAGCTGTTAGTTTTTCAAAATTTCAAAATTTTTTATTTTTGTTTTTAATGTTTGAGTTGGGTTTGTAAATATGGGTTTTTGGGTTCGCCAATCACGAATCTGGGATTAGAATTCAATTATTTGAAAATTATGGACCAAAGATGACAATATATTGGCAAAAATAACTGAAGCGGGTCACTTTTTTCCCGATCTTTTCTGATTTTGAGAATTTTTACATACATTTGGTACAAAGCTGATGAAAAGTCTAGAAAAAACTACATTTAACTACATTTTTTTTGCGCCTCAAAACATCCTTTTCGACCACTGTGCAGCGCGGCCATCGCCAACGCCATTGCCAACGTCATCGCCATCGCCATCGTCGTTGTCGTCGTCATCGTCTTTGTTATTTTACGCTTTACAATTCTTTTGGGCTTGTCCATGGCAGCAAAATTTGTTCAGGCAGTTTCATTTCCCGTCCCACCACCACATAGTCCAATCCCTCTCTGCTCCACCGCAACATCGACTGTTGTTCGCATCTTTGCCAGCTTTGGCTGCTGTACACTTTGATTAAAGTGAAAATAAATGAGGGTTCTAGGCAACTGCTGCTGGCCAGTTCCAGTCGCAGCAGAGGTGGCGTCAAGCAGGGATCCCAGCCAACGTTCCTCCCCCTAAGTTTCCCTCCGCTCTGCTACCCTTTCGAGTGTGCGTCTTTTTCAGTCTATGTTAATTTTTGTGTTTTGTGCTTTTTTTTTTTTTGGTGCTCCTATCTTTTGGCACCCTAGAAGCAAGCACCAAAGGGCGACTTCATTAGATTGTAAATACACACATACACACACACACAGATACAGCTACAGCTACACACAGATACAAATACTTGCGTTTGTATGTGTTTGTATTTGCTTTGTGTCTACTTGCAGGCTACAATTAAATAGGCCATTATAAAGCTGGCGGGCGTAAAAAAAATAAGAAATTCATTTGAATGCGGGCGGGCGAGCTTGTTGGCCAAGTTAGTTAGTTTGGCCATAATGCGTATTGGCTGCCAAATACATAAGTCAAATTTACTAGGCATACAAAGCGCATACAAACACACACACCACTCTCAGCCCCAGGCTAGCTGCCGAGGTGGTCTTAATTATAAGCCAACTTTGACGCTCTCTATGCCTGTTATCGCTTTCAAAGCGATATACGCAACAAAAGCAATCTATCGATAACGCTGACAGTTGCAAAGATAGCTTTGGGCTATGTTGCCATGCCGACATGCAATTTATTATTTATAGCTTTAATCAAAATGTGCGTTAAAGTCCTGCAGATGAACGCCTTTGTGAATTAAAGCGAAACAAATATGGAAGAGTTGGTGAATGTACGACAAGAAAGTAGCATAAAGAGATTTGCTTTCAAAAGCTCAAAAATCTTTTCTTCAATAAATGTAAACTTTTCAAGCCAGACAATATACATCCAGTCCTATTAAAAAAAAAAGCTGGACAAACTCTTAACCCCCATTAGCAGCCTTGTCTCTAGAGCCAGGAGTATGGCTAGAGTGGTCTTCATCCCGAAAGCTGGCAAGAAAGATACCACAAATCCAAAGTCGTACACTCCTATCAGCTTAACTTCGTTTTTGCTGAAAACGTTGGAAAATCTGGTAGACATAAGAATTGGAAGCACATTGCTAGATCAATGACCTCTCCTGAGGGTGCAACATACTTACAGAGCGGAAAGGTCTACGGACACAGCACTATGTATATCAGCTGAAAGCCCTTATTGAGGAATATCTAACTCATAAGGAGGTAGCACTATGCGCTTTCCTGGATATACAGGGTGCTTTTGATAATGCCTCCCGCGAGCTGCTGGAGAGACTAACGAGCAGAGGCATACTATGTCACTCTATGCTGATGACATCGTCATCATAGCAAGAGGCAAGTATGAAGAAACACTCTGCGACAATGTCCAGCTAGGTCTCAAAGAAACTAATGACTGGTGGTAAAAGGCAGGCCTGAGTCTCAACCCTGCCAAGACTGTCATAGTACCCTTCACAAGGAGGTATAAACATCTCTACCGCGATGCCGCATTTAAAGAAGCAAATAAGTTAAGTATCTTGGAGTGACCTTTGACTCCAAGCATATGCGCAACTACCCATGCTAGCTGACACGATAAATAAGTGCACAAGAGCTCTCTTGGAGTAGCACGACCCTGGACCAAATCATTGTCGAACCTCTAGACAGACACATTAGCGTTTTCCGAGCTGAAGTATGTGCGATTCGAAAATCTTCAGCACTCAACCTACAGAAAGATACTACCGATCGAGCAAAGGATATTTCTATGTTTCTAGCAGCCAAGCGGCAATTGAGGCATTAAGCAAAGCACAAGACCACATCAAGGCTGGTTAAAGATACTGAGAACATCAGCTACATAAGTTAGGATCCAGGAACAAGCTCACGACTAGATGGGTTCCAGTACATCACAACATTACTGGAAATGAGCTGGCACATACAACTTGCAAGAGCCGGTGCAGCAGCATCGCTGATCGCTCACTGAACCACACAGTGGGAGTGGTAACCACGTGGTACGGGACCTACTGAGAATAGAGGCCAAGGACAAACAACTACTTCACTGGGCGCAGATACCAAGGCTTAAAGAGTCAAACACCCTAGCATCTCCAAGCTGACAGCCTGTAAGAGGTTCGAAGTCATGATGACTCACGGGAAGAGCACCGTGAGAGTCCGGACGGGTCTTTTGACGGGACATTGTAGGCTCGTCAGCCACTTAAGCAATATTGGAATAGTGGATTGTGGATTATGTCGCTACTGTATTATGGAGGAAGAAACAAGCTCCTGGACATGTACGTTCTCCCACCGAAGATCGTTGTTACCCTAAGTCCAAAAAAGTAATGGAATACATGAAGGCCATAGGACTTTTGGGAGACCCAATTTTTGTTTTCTTTCGATGTAATCTGTTAGATACGGTTCTTTTCATTATTCCTGCTTTGTTTATACAATATTATTTAAATTAATACCAAGAATGCTATTGAGGCTTAGAACTTATGTTTTCACTACGAGCTTCCCAACAATGGATAGACATAGACAGACAATGTAGAAGACCAACTCAACCAGCAGCTGATTAAACGATTTTATTACCTTTTTCAAAACAGTCTTTTATAGTTTATCTTAACTTAATATTAAAATACATAAAGAGTTAAGGGCTTAGCCTTTCTGCTTAGACTATGTTTACTATAAAAATTAAAAAGAAAATAAACAAATGAAAAATTTTAAACTTATTTTTGGGAAAAAATGTAGCAAAAAAACTCATATAACAGAATTTAAAACTTTTCATCAATTTCATGGAACACTTTCCAGCAATAAGTTAACACATTTTATAAAAAATATTTTTGTTTACGAATGTTTGGCAACACTGGCTTATGTTTGGCTGCTGTTGCTTCGTAATGTAGAGCAACACCATTTGATTGTGTCTCACAAGTATCCCCAGGAGATGCCACTAAAAATAGTAGCGAACCAGTAGAGTTGGCCTGAGGCTGAGGAGCAGCAGGAGCAGGCTCAGAGGGTAACACAATAAGGCTAAAAGGCTGGCAACTCTGGCAATACAAAAGACAAATATGGGCGGCATCTCAATCATTAAATGTACACAACACATACACACACAGGCACAAATGTGCTCACACTTACACACACAAACACACACTCATGTCATAATATGTCACGTGTTTCTCTGACTGCGTGTGTGTGTGCGTGAGTGTATGTGCGTGCGTGAGTGCTTGCGTGAGTGAGTGTGTGTGTCCGTCTTAACGTTTAATTCAATAACGCAACTCGTTTGCCATTTGATGTCACGCCCACAAAGATAAAAAAAACAACAAAAACAAAAAAAACAAACGAATACGAATGCCATGAAACGTGCAAGATGAACAAACATTCGAATGGCAAAGGACTCGCTTGCAGGCAGGATTTCAAGTCAGATTGAGAACCACATACAGCTGTCCATATTCGTGTCCACAGCAACGAGGGCAGGCGCAGAAGCAAGCGGCGGTCACTACTCCATATAAGCTTTCTTCATTTTTTGATTATCTTTTATAAAAGATGATTTTTCAAACCAAACTGTTTTCACAGATGATCATAGCATTAGTATGGCATTGGTTTTTAAAAGCCATTTCTTCAAGTTGATTTCAAAGATGGTAGAAATCTAAATGCTTAAGCCATTCATTCAAAGATGATCATGGCATTTGAAGGAAATCGAAATTTCCAAGCCATTTCTTCAAGTTTAGATGCAGATAATTTAAAATAATTATCAGAAAAAAGCAGCGGTCACAACTCATTATTAGCTTTTTTCGATTTTTTATTGTCTTTTATAAAAGATGATATGTCGAACTAAGTAAAATATTCGTTGGCTTTACAGATGATCAAATCATTTGTATGGAATTGGTTTTATGAAGCGATATATTCGAGTTGATTTCAAAGATGAAGCAAATCTAAAGTTTCAAGCCATTTCTTTAAGTCGATTTTAAAGATGAAGGAAATCTAAAGTTTGAAACCATTTCTTCAAGTTAGTTGCAGATAATTTTTTAATAATGTTCAACTATCAAAATGTAAAGGAATAGAAATTTCTTTTCTACAAATGAAAAAAAAAAACATTAACAGAATATCTCTTTTTACTAAGCAATTGCTTCAAGCAGGCTTCACAGATGATACAACGTTTAAATGGTATTTATTTTGGTTTCAAAGATAGCATAATATAACATTTGAAGAAAATCTAAGATGTCAAGTCGCTTTTTTAAGTTAAGAAGCAGCTAATAGAAAAATAATCTTCAACTACCCAAAAAAGTCACTGGTTCTATTATCTCTTTTTGCCAAGCAATTTCAAAGATGAAGCAAATCTTTTTCAATCAAGGCATTTCTTTATCTGAAAGGAGACACATTGTCTCATGGCGCTAAGTATGTTTAGTAAAAAGTTTCAAGACTATTCCTTCTCAGATGAAAGAGCTTTAAAAAGAAAATCTATTTTTATCAAGCAATTTCTTCAAGTAGACTTTAAAGATGATGCAAATCTTTTTTATGAAGGCATTTGTTTGTCTGAAAGACGAGGTATTTTCTCAAGGCGCTAAATTTTTTTTTCCTACCATTTCAAAAGAATCATTGCTTGTACAGATTATCCAAGCACTTGAAGGAAATCTCTTTTATCAGGCAACTTCTTCAAGTAGGCTTTAAAGATGATTGTAGCATTTTAAGCTAATCGTTTTTATCAACGCATTTCTTTATCTGAAAAACGAAGAATTTGCTTTGATTTTTCTAACATTTCAAAAAATCATGGCTTTTACAGAGTTTGTGGAAAATCTCTTTTGACGCAGCCGATTTTTCAAGTAAGTTTCATAGATGATCATAGTGTTTGAAGAAAATCGAAAGCTTTAAGCAATTTCTTCAAGTTAAGCAGAAGAAAATAGTCAAATGGTGTTCAAGCAATTTTGGAATAGAATTTTGTCTCAAAGATGACTACTCAAAAATGTCATTCGTTTAACAGATGAACAAACCTTACACTTTATCACAGATAATCAGCACATTTGAGGGATATCTTTCTTAAATAATACATTTCTCGGTCTGCAAATGATAAATAGTCATAAGCGTTTAAATATATAATGAATATATTTATGTAAATATATAAGAAATATAATGCTAGGCGATTTGGTCATAGCGCTTTGGATGACTCTAAAATGTAATTTCTTTTACAGATGATCACAACTTTTAAAGAATATATATCTTTTATTTATGCCATTTTCTTTTTTGATCATCTAATCACCTAACAATTCAATTCTTCAAAAGCTATCCTGTGCTTTTTTGGGCTCTGGTTGAAATTAAATTAAATTCCAAAAAGCCTTCGATTAAACACCCAAGCACACTTCTAATCGTCTTACCCATCAAACAAACAGCTTTCTAATAACCAACAATTTGAGATGACTTACGAATCTTCATGCCTTAAAGTCTTTTACACGTTTTATTAATTTTTGTAATGTTTTTCTGAGTTGATGACGTCTCTTCGAGTGAGATGGCTGCCAATCTTCCCAATCTTCAAATGTTTTCTTGTTTTAGTTTGGTTTTTTTTCTTATTTTGGTGTATATAATTTCGAATGTTTATGCTTCAAATGTTCTTCTTCACAACTTTGATGACTTCTTATGAGATAACTATTTATCTTTAAATATATTATCACATATTCATTTTCAATGTTTAATTTTTCTTGGTTAATTTTGAGATGATTACTTATTTTTAGTAGTTATATTGTTGGACTGATAGCATCTCTATGAGATGACTACGAATCTTCGTTGTTCTGCTGATGACATCTCTTTAAGCTGACTAGGAATCTTCAAGTGTCAAATGTTCTTTATCATTTTTTGGATGACTTCTTAAGAGGTAACTATACATCTCCAAATTGTTGAACATATCGCTTCAGCTTCAGCTGTTTTTTTCAAATATTGTCTAGGAGTTGTGAGAAGTGAAGCCGAAGCGATTATATGTCAATTGGTATGGCCAGTAAGGTCTACGTTTCTTTTCTATATGATTGTATTTGTTAATTTCCTTGTTTATTTTCGAATATTGTTTGGTTCATTTTGAGATGATTATAAATCTCCAGTAATTATTATTATTGTTGTTGGGCTGATGATATCTCTTTGAGATGACTAAGAATCATTACACGTCAAACGTTCTTCTTCACGTCTTATGAAATAACTACAAATCTTCACTGTTTAGTCGTATTATGGCTTATTTAGTTGAACTTTTTAAATCTTATTGTAAAGTTAAGTTCTTATCTGATGCAATGTCAGAAAAAATCTTTAATACTCGAAAGTTCTTAGCCATTTCATTGATGCTTTAGAATCTTCCGTACCCATTTTGAGCTAATCTTTGCTTGAGATGACGATGAGTCTTCATTATTTTTAATACTTGAAGATTCTTTTAGCCATTTCGTTGCTGCCTTAGAGTCTTCCGTATTCATTATGAGCTTATCTTTGCTTGAGATGATGACAAATCTTCACTATTTTTAATACTCGAAGGTTCTTAGCCATTTCGTTGATGCTGTAGAATCTTCCGTAACCATTTTGAGCTAATCTTTGCTTGGGATGACGATGAGTCTTCACTATTTTTAATACTTGAAGATTCTTTTAGCCATTTCGTTGCTGCTTTAGAATCTTCCGTATTCTTTATGAGCTTATCTTTGCTTGAGATGATGACAAATCTTCACTATTTTTAATACTCGAAGGTTCTTAGCCATTTCATTGATACTTTAAAATCTTCCGTACCCATTTTGAGCTAACCTTTGCTTGAGATGACGATGAGTCTTCACTATTTTTAATACTTGAAGATTCTTTTAGCCATTTCGTTGCTGCTTTAGAATCTTCCGTATTCTTTATGAGCTTATCTTTGCTTGAGATGATGACAAATTTTCACTATTTTTAATACTCGAGAGTTCTTAGCCATTTCATTGATGCTTTAGAAACTTCCGTACCCATTTTGGGCTAATCTTTGCTTGGGATGACGATGAGTCTTCACTATTTTTAATACTTGAAGATTCTTTTAGCCATTTCGTTGCTGCCTTAGAATCTTCCGTATTCATTATGAGCTTATCTTTGCTTAAAATGATGACAAATCTTCACTATTCTTAATACTCGAAGGTTCTTAGCCATTTCGTTGATGCTGTATAATCTACCGTAACCATTTTGAGCTAATCTTTGCTTGAGATGACGACGAATCTTCACTATTCGAACGCTCTTGATACTCGAAGATTCTTGTAGCCATTTCGTTGATGCTTTAGAATCTTCCGTAACCATTTTGAGCGAATCTTTGCTTGAGATGACGACGTATCTTCACTATTCGAATGTTCCAGACAGACTTCATGTTTTATCCTCAATTTTGCAGCCAGCCCTCGTTCAACTACATATATAGTATATATCTATAACTATGGCTTGGCTTTGGCCATATTCGGTAGTGTTCACTAGTACAGTGGCTCCTCCTCTGGCTATCAAGAGACAGTTGGTGGATGGAGGGTGACAGAGGTTGAAGGATTTCAATGTTGGCTGGATGTGTGACATGTTTTTCGTTGGATTTTTGCTGCTGGCTGTTATGTCTCGACATACGTTTCATTTTCATGTTCAAGTTGATGCGTTGGAGCATGTCGAAGCTTTCAATTTCTTATTTCCTTGCCGCATGTCAGATTTTCATATGGTGTCACATACATATATGTACATACCATATATAGTAGTATATACTATATACATAGTGTGGCAGCACTTTCGCTGCACTGCAAGCCGCTTGCCCCTGGGACTTTGCTGCGTGCTCTTGGGTCATGTACATGGGAAAAACTCAACTCCATATAGAGTTGTATAAGAATCAATAATTTAATTTTCTCAGTATGCTCACACAGATACGCACGCACACGTACACACACACACACACACACGAGGCACTTTTGTTTTAATGAGAACATTTTTGAAAATTTGTTTTGCTGACCAAGTTTACACAAAAGTTGAATGTACTTTTTAATGCATTTTTGTTGGCAAATTATGGCAGCAGCTTATCAAACTAGTCTCTCTAAAAAGGGCACCCTATTAACAGCAAGTGTACTGCCCATAACAGTCCATAAGAAGCAGCTGCCAAACTGCGCCCACTCTTATCAGCGTGCAATAAAAACAAAAGCACAAAGGTAAAAAATATTTAGAATTATAGAGCTAGGGAGGTAACACAACACCCCACACCCCGCTGAGCGAAACCCTTTGTCCCCTCTTTGCTCTGCGGCACTTCAAAGAGAGACGCAGCTGACCGCGTTAAAATTAATTACGACTATTTCAACGGTCTGCGAACATGAAGCTGCCTGCTGCCCCCCACACCCCCACACCGAAAGATACTTTTCGTTTCGCATTGCTGCAGATATTTTTGTGGTCTGGCCACACACAAATGGGCGGGGCGGAGCGGGGGCTACTCCACCAGCTGCCGTACTCTTATCAGCAACTGTGCAAAATTTCATAAATTTTACTCGTTGTTGGAAAATTAAAAAGAAAAATCGCCGCCAACAAAGTTGAATCGTTAAAAAGCAAAAAAAAAACCTACGAAAAATACCAAAAAAAAATATAAAAGTTTACAAAAAGCATTAAAAATTTAAAAAGTAGCATCAGGCCAGTTGGGCATGCTCAGCAAATATATAACATGCACTGAAAGAAATCAGCTGCACAGAAAAGAAAGAGAGCGCGTATCGAGATTTTGGCCAAAAGTTGCCCAGAAGAAAGTCAAAATTTTGATAAAATTTTAGTTGAATATGAATTTATACATATTAAGGTATGCTGTTAAAATAAAAATTTTAATTATAATAAGTGGTTTTTAATAAACATCAAATAGAGACGAAATGTGGACATCATCTCACTGCAGCGAAGTTATCAGCCCGACCATAGTTGAGAAAATCAACGAAGTGGTCAAGATTACTGATTAAAATGAGAAGTCAACTCCAAGACAATATGTGAAAAAGACAGCTGAAGCTGAAACAATTAGATGTTCAAAGATTTTAAGATTTATAGTCGTCTCATGAGAAATCATCTAAGAAGTGATAAAGAACAATTCACACTTGATGATTCCTTGTCATCTTAAAGAGATATCATCAGCAGAACAACGAAGATTCATTGTCATCTCATAGAGATGTCATCAGCCCAACAACGAAAATTCGTACTGATCTCAAAGAGATGACATCAGCTCAACAACATAATTACTGAAAATTCATAATCATCTCAAAATCAACAAATTGGCAAAGAACAATTGAGCTTTGAAAATGCAAAGCCATTGCATGAGTTAAGAAGTCGAATTCCCAACAATATTCAAATAGCAACCAGAATATAAGCAAATACAATCAAAAAGAGAAGAAACGTAGTCATCATCTCACTACAGCAAAGTTATCAGCCTGACAAAATCAACGAGTGGCCTAGACTGTTCATTCTAATTGATACGAGAGTCAACTAGACAATATTTAAAAAAAAACAGCTAAATAAGCGATTACATGTTCAAAAATTTGAAGATTTATAGTATATACTATATATAAGAAGTCATCTAAAAAATTATAAAGAACATTTCACACTAATCATCTTAAAGGTATGTCATCAGCAGTGAAACGAAGATTCGTAATCATCTTAAAGAGACGTCATTAGTCAAACAAAATAACTACAGAAAATTTTTAATCATCTGAAACTCAACCAAATGGCCAGGCGAAATTAATTAATTGAGATAGAAAGTCAATAATATTTGCAAAGATCAAGGATATAAGCAAATACAATCAAAAAGAGAAGATTCGTCGTCATCTCAAGCAAATAGCACTCCTCAGCCTCATCATCTCACGGCAGCAAAATTATCAGCCCGACAATAGTTGACAAAATCAACGAAACGGCCAAGAACGATCGAGAACTTAAGATGATTGGTCATTTATTATTATTATTATTCATCTCATAAGACGCCAAAGATGTGACAAAGAAAGCTTCAAGCTTGAAGAATCGCAAACGCCAAAAGGAGACTTGAAACCATGCTAAAATAAGAAGAACGTTTGAAGATTGGGACGATTGGCGATCATCTTATTCGAAGAGATGCCATCAACTCAAAAAAAGTTACGAAAATCAATAAAACATTTAAAAAAAAAGGATCAAGGGTTGATTTCCAATAATAAATATTCGAGAAAAAAAAAGGCGTAAAGATTCGTAGTCATCTCAAATAGTTGGTTATGAAAAAGCTGTTTGTTAAATGGATGTGACAATTATAAGAGTGCTTGGATATATTTAAACGAAATCTTTTTGAAATTGAATGCAATATATCAGTGCTTAGTAAAGCATTAGATAGATTTTGAAGAATTGACATCAAAGAAGACTAAATCGAGTCTGTTAAGCGATAAGATGATCAAAAAACAAGAAGACAAAAATAAAAGATATAAATCCTTCAAAGTTGTGATCATCTGTAAAAGAGATTACACTTTCGAGTTATAGACAAATCATCCAAGGCACCATGACAAAATCGCCAACCATTCTATTCCCAAATTTGAACACATATAACTATTTATTTTCGGACCACAAAATATTTTAATAATCAGAGATATCCTTCAAATGAGCTGAATATCTGTTAAAGCAATGACTTTTTAACAACTCTTCTTCCTTTAAATATTCGATTTAGCTATTTATATTACAAGAAATAAAAAAATTTTTATGCTGAATCATCTATTTGACAAATATGTCTGTTTGACTGTTTTTTGGATTTAAATGCAGCTTGAAGACTATCTTTTTCTAAACATGAAGAAATACTTTTTTTTTAAGTTTTGATCATCTGTAAAACCAATTACTTTTTAAGGTATTCATCCCTTATAAAAAATTCTCTACCATTATAGTTTTTAGAAATGATCCATTTTGACGAAAAAATTTATATTTGAATTTTAAAATTTTTTTTCTGAATTTAAAAGATCATTTAAAAAATGATTACTTTTAAAAACCAAACTGAAATTTAAAATTAGTTGTGTAATCTTTTTGTAATTCACTTGGAAATCTGAAACTGTTTGGATATATAATTCCAAAACCCTTCAATATTTTGGATATAAACTTTTTTTGCAATGTATGTGGAGCTAATATCTACCTCTATGTGAAAATAAAAATAAGTTACAAATTTTCTTTAATTTTCTTCTAATTTTAGTCTGTATTATTTATATTTAAAACAAAAAATCTTCGGAAGCTTAAACTTCCCAAAAGAAATAGTTCAATCCTTTACGAATACGTGCTTAAAAATTTCATCACGCTCAAAACCTTATTATAGAAATGCCAGATTTTTGACCAAAATATGAGCATCTTTGCCCACAGTGCAGCGTTCAAGCTCTTCTCCTGCTACTTTTTCGCGCAGTGTACACTCGACTGTGCCCCTTGCAGACCGCAGTTCCTGCCGCTTGTAATTAAGTCGTTTTGTTTTGTGCAGCCCTGGCGACTTTTTACCTTGCGGTTTCAACTTTTGCGCTTCGCCAAAAATGCTCATAATTGGCATTTCTATATTATATTTCCAAGTTGGAGCCTTGGAGCGTTGGTTCGGGGAACTGTTTGGGAAATTATTGCTGCGGGTCTGTGCTGAGTTTTTTACCGAGTTCCCATAATTGATTACAGTTCATTTCATTTTCAGCGCATTTCTGTTTATTTTTTATATATTTCGTATGATTTAAAATTTTTTGTTTTCTTGACATTGATCTGCTTCAAAAGCTTTTTTAATATTTGTTTGGCTGCCAGCAGTTCAATTGTATTGGTTGTGGTAAACAAATATTAATTTCACAGTTTTTTGGCCAACTTTTTTTCAGCTTTATAGACACGCTTTATACATAAGCCTAATTAGTTTTTACCTTTCTGTATTTGTTTCTTTTGGGGTTTGTTTTGTAATCACATTTGGCGTATTTTTTCTAAGCAAAGATTTATTTGCTTTTTGGCCGAAATTCGACACCCAAAAAAAAAATAAATAAAAACAAACGCAGAGCAAATTGTGCTCGAAATATAAAATTAATAAATATAAATTGGCAAAAATAAATAAGCAACATAATTTACTGCGCCAAATTTGGCTCATATTACCAATCTGTAAGCGGCATATGCGGCGTATACGTTATTTTTATGGCAAACTGCCTAAAACAAGAAGCTGTATTTTGTGGTAAATACTCTGTAAGAAGTACATTAACTATGAGCATAAAATAGAAAAGGTTTCGAAAAGCCGTGCATGCGTATGACACGTGTCTTTCTTGAGGATGCCTTTTTCGGAGCACAAAAATTCTGATGATGTTCGAAATTTCATCTTATGCCAATTTTTTTTTTTTTTGTTATGGAAACTTCTTTCCCGTCTATAGAATTTTAGTGCTTTCAGACTCATTTCATCAGCAGTAATGTCTCTGTCTGGAGGCTCTATGCCCCACTGGCGCAAATGGAATCCGAGAAGAAGACGAATATGTGACGGCAAATCTTCACCTTACTCTTTACAGTACCATACGCTATTATGGAAGGTAAGTTATGTCTACTCAAAAGAATGATAAATCTACTGCATAAAAGACCTTTGAGAAAGAAATTTAAAGAGTGCTAGACACAGGAAAGGAAGTCTTCTTAAAATAAAAAAAGACGCATGCATAATTTATGCCTATGAATAAATTAATTTTGAACATACTCTAACTTTGATTGAATCCAAAATGTTGCAACTTCTAAGTCTGTCATATGAGTGTCTACGTATATACCTCTTTACCTCTCTACCACTCTACCTCTCTACCTCTCTACCTCTCTACCTCTCTACCTCTCTACCTCTCTACCTCTCTACCTCTCTACCTCTCTACCTCTCTACCTCTCTACCTCTCTACCTCTCTACCTCTCTACCTCTCTACCTCTCTACCTCTCTACCTCTCTACCTCTCTACCTCTCTACCTCTCAACCTCTCTACCTCTCTACCTCTCTACCGCTCTACCACTCTACCTCTCTACCTCTCTACCTCTCTACCTCTCTACCTCTCTACCACTCTACCTCTCTACCACTCTACCTCTCTACCTCTCTACCACTCTACCACTCTACCTCTCTACCTATCTACCACTATACCACTATACCACTCTACCTATCTAGCATGTATCTATCGTATTTTTATCATCTATCGATCATCAATTTATCATATTTCTATCATCTTTCATCTATCTAGCATCTACTTATCGTCTATCTATCGTCAATATATCATCATCTATCATCTACCTATCTATCTGCCTTTCATCTATCTATCAACTATCTAGAATCAATTTATCATCTTTATCATATTAGTATCATCTTTCATTTACCTATCATCTATCTAGCATCTACCTATCGTCTATCTATCGTCAATATATCATCTATCTAGCACATATCTAACATCTAGCTAGAATCCATCTATCGTCTATCTATCATCTATCCACCATCAATTTATCATATTTCTATCATCTACCTATCATCTATCTATCATCTACCTATCTATCTGTCTATCATCTATCTAACATCTACCTTTCATCTATCTAGAATCCATCTTTCGTCTATCTATCGTCTAACTATCATCTATCCACCAATTTATCATATTTCTTTCGTCTACCTATCATCTATCTAGCATCTATCTATCGTCTATCTGTTGTCTATCTATAGTCTATCTATCGTCTATCTATCGTCTATCTATCGTTTATCTATCGTCTATCCATCGTCTACCTTTCACCTATTCATCATCTTTCCATCATCTATCTAACGACTATCTATCATTTATCTATCTATCGACTCTCTATCATCTATCTATCTTTCATCTATCTACCAGTATTTATCTTCGCAGCTATAAAGTTTTCAAGTAAGTCACGATTTGGTTTTCACGGGTCTTCTTCAGGATGTCAATATCTGGTCGATATTTGATTCTTCAGATCGTTTATAAAGCGATTCAGCTTATCATACATTAGGGTTGTAAAGCATAGCCTGGAATGGACTACAGAATTCATGAAGCAGAGTACACTTAGACTCCTATCAACCAACTCGACGGCTCTTACTCTATTCAATAAAAGCAAAAACTCCTCACGCCTACAGAGGGTGGAGCCTCCTAGTCTAGCATAATTAACAATCAAAGCAATTGAAGCATGAATGTTACGTTCGTTTTGTATGTCACTCTCTATTAATGAAATACGTCGATTCTACAGTCTTCTCCTATAGTATCATAGGAGGATCACTCCTTTTTATTTGTCTATACGCCCCGATCGTGAAGATAATGTCAGTAAGCAAAACTAGACTTAAGTTTCGGACTGCTTTGGACTGACGACAGGTTGAGCCCAACTAAGCTGACGGTAGATAGTAAAAAAAATCGAAAATCTTCATTCCACCAACGAAAAGTTTATCTGAACGCCTAGAACTTGGAGTTTATAAGAGCTAGCATAACCAGACTGTACTTACGGACTACTTACGGCTCAAACCAGGTTAAGACCCCATAATGTGATGTTAAAGAGTATTCGAAAGTCACAAACGTTCGTTTGCCAAACCCGCCATATTTATTTATTTTTTTTTGTTCTCGTGCCTCTAACTGAGATTTGTGCAATTATTTTCATTGGCTCAATATCTGCATTATTTTAAATAGCGATAACAAGCCAACAAAAACAACAACAACAACTAAATAAAGCGTGTAAAAAAAGCAATTTTGCAATTTTAGTGTAAATTTTATTTTATTGAGTGTAAAAAGGAAAGCGAATAAAAATTAATATGCTACAACTGTCGCCTGCTCTCACTCTCACTCCTCCTGATTTTATATACAAAACGTTACATAATATATATACTATAGTACCAGACACATAATAGTTGTTAGGAGGGTCTTTCTCGTATTATGAAATGTTTTAATTGAAGTTTTTGTTTTTTTCCGGATTTGTTGTTCAACTAAATGCGCGTTAAATTGAATAATCTCTGCTAATTGCATAAGTTTGATAAGTTGTTTTAATAATTCAAATAAAAGCAATTAATGAGTTGCGGCTTTTGCGGTGAGTCCCTCGCAGCAACAATTAAAGGATATTATTATTATTCTTATTATAGGTATTAATATTTTAACTAGGTGTTGAGTATATCAAAAGGTGACAGATAGTTGAGAGAGGATGATGGTAATTTGCATTAAGTGTGTTTACATTGATTAATAGTCAGATGAATTAACGATAACCGCAAAGGATATTAGCTAAGCAAACAATTGACATAGCTGAAAAAGATTCCGAAGCTCTCAAGAATGGGTTGGAGTGCCCTTGAAGGCATCTTGTCTTCATTATTTATTCATTACTTGACTATACTTGAAATAGTTTTGACCATAGGACAGTATAGGGCGCTTGTTAGACTTCATTCCTTATCTTTGGATACAACTACTTAGAGATGAAAGTTAGCCGCTTTAAATCTTTACACATTCTGGAAGATTTTATACAAAGCGACTTATTCTTTTGTGAAATCTGCAGCATTGTTATAAATAGTTTCTTCGAAGTTGTAGACAAAAGTTTCTAGTTAGTGATACTTAGGAAAATAAAGTCAGCATAGCTCGTAAATTAGAGATTCTTTGAGATACAAAGCTTATCGATTAAAAGAATTCCTTAGAAGTCCGGTGTGTGGATTCTCTGTCTAAGACGTCCAAATTTGATGAAAGAAAAATTTTACGGTAACAGTAAAATTATTAAGTGGACTAACGTTCAGTGGATATTCTGGTCCGCCGATTCTGCAGGCAGATGCATTGAGTGGAAGATACTTTAAGCCGAAAAGTAAAAAGGGTTATCATGGGTTATTTTTGAAATCAATTGGACTGCCAACCGAAAACTTACGATACTATACCTCAAACAATCGGACAGCCAATCCAAATGATTGCATACCTTATCAGGTTTGACAGTCTACACACTGTTTTCTAGCACTAAATTCTGGTGGCTGGCTCCAATGCCTCAAGTCTTAAAAAATTCAAGTACAAAAAATAGATAATTCCTGAAGTATTTGGATAGAAATTAGTGCTACAGATACCATATTTTGTCGCAGTTTTCCCGGAGAGGGAAAATTGGATGCAAAGAACATCAAGATTAAGAGGGCAGACGATCTATACTGATGGTTCAAAGATGGATGACGGCACAGGCTCAAGCATCTTCTCTGAAGAGCTTTCGATGAAGCTTTCGTTCTGCCTCCCCGATTGGTGTAGCGTTTTTCAAGCAGAGATATACGCAGTCTGGCAAGCGGCTAGATTTCTTGACACCTTGGACGGAAGTCCAAGGAAGATTGTAATTCTTGTTGATAGTCAGGCGGTAATTAAAGCTGTGTCATCGCATACCATAAAAAGTAAACTAATTCGTTACACGACGCCACTGCTCAACCATATTCATCACAATTCAATAAAACCCTGCTGGGTTCCGGGTCAAGCAGGTGCCCCTAGTAACAAGGCGGCGGACGAGTGCGCCAGGAACGGCTCAGCGCTGGCAGCTAACCTTACGGTTACGGACAAAGAAATACCATTACAGGACGGCGAATCGCAAATCAGGGAGACGGCTAAAGCTCTGGAGGAAAGATAATGGGACATGGTCTCCGGTTGTCGCATCTCCCAAGCACTCTGGCCGAGATATGATCCAATACCAACATTTGAACTTCTGCGCTTCCATAAAAAGAGGACTATGAAGGTGGTAGGCGTTGTAACAGGGCAGTGCACCATAGGCAATATGGCTGAGAGGTTACAAGTTACCCATCACGATTTCTGTCGCAGCTGCTGAGATGAGTAGGAGTCAGAAAGCATCCAACAGCTGCTACGCGAGTGTCCGGCGCTTATTAGAAGACGAACCCAGTTTCTGGGTAAGCCATTCTTTGAGGATCTGGGTAGTCTAACCTTTGTGCGGATCTGACTGCTTTTGTCGTATCCTCAAATTGAATGTCCAACATGAGAGACTTAGGTGATAAGAGATGTCCTACAGTTTTTGATACCCCTTCACAATCCTTCATTTTCTTCAATGCCTTTCCTCTTCTTCTTTCAATTAGGCAACACAATAGACTTCATTGTCTCTGGGTGATCTTAGTCACTATCTGAGCTGCCTATTCAAACTAACCTAACCTACCCTACCCCATAGCATTAAACAAGCCTTTACTTCGTTCCGGTAATTGTTTTTTTAACCTTAAAAAATAATATCCATCTGCGAGAAAAATCCATATTTATTCTTGAGTCAATAACTCATAGAATGTATTTTTTCGAAATCAAAGAACCTTTAACTTTGTCTTTACGGTGTAAGCCAGTGCCAGCTATCCTAGCTTATTAAAGTCCGAAAATTATATTAAATTTGCAACTTCCTTAAAAAAAACTATGCATTTTTTATACTTCATGCCAATTCTCTTGGAATACCTCAACATTAACCCCAGAAAGTCACATCAAAGCTCTCTTCTCCAGTACTTTGTCTCTCTCTCTTCAAGAGTCCAAAGTTTAATGAACTTTTAGAAGTTCTACCCAAAAATCAAGTACAGTTATCAATGTTAGCTAATGAAAGTACTATCCAAATACCGTTACAGCTGTATAGAGCGCATATATCAAGTACAGTTCGAAATTGCGGTTCACTTATAATTTTTCCGTTTCAACGGCTCATTTAACAGTACATGGCAACTGATTAGTAGTAGATTTTTGTTGTAATTAATAGATTGACAAGCCGCAGCTGGAGACCTTGTTCAGGAGGCGGCACACGCCCCGGCTGGGTCAATCCTAAGCTAGCTCGGCTAGGGTTGTCATACAGCAGCAAAGTGCCATAAATGGGCAGCATTAAAATGCAAATCAAAGCAAGATGTTGTTGTTCTTGTTGTTCTTATTTTTTTTCGAGTGGGTTTTTCTGCTTTACTTGTTATACTCTATATATAAAGTCTATAGTATATAAACAGAATTTTTCTCCTTTTTTCTTGGTCTTTAATGTGGCCACAAATATGCGCATAATTAATTTGTCGACTGCCTTTGACTTTCATTTTCACTTTCACTTTCGCCTTCACTTTGCAATTTCACCCGCACTTTGACTCTCACTCATTTGGCGAATTTATTCGTTGACTTTTGGCCCCATCGAGTTGAGTAGATTAAATGGCATTTTGTCAAAATGTTCTGTATTTTAATTAGTTACGCCTTTTTGTGGGTCGCCTGGGCGGGGTCACTTTCTCTCACTCTCACTCACTCTCACCCTCTCGCTCATGTTTGACAATTGTTCAATAGCCATACTTAAAACTTACCAATTTGTTTCGTTCGGTTTTTGTTCAGTTTCCACTTAGCCAAGTTATGCAAATGCCAAAGTCTGCAAAAAATAAAGCATAGCAAATAAAACTCATTAAATTATTGTTTATGTCTGGCATTAAAAGTGTTAAAGTATTTGGTAAAGTGTACTAGAGCGGGGAATGAATGGCTTTTAAAATTTATGCAAAAAACTCTCTTGATGGTTTTACATTACTACAAACTGATTATTTTATTCATTTTCACTCTTTATATTTGATGTTCGGTCATTTTTTTGAAATATTACCAACATAAACAAAGCTTTAGGCGAATTTAATTTTTTGTTGCTTATAATTCACAACTGGTTTGAGCCTTCAAATTTTTTGTTTAGTAATTGTAAGGCTATGGTCAGTATCTGATAAGAAATAGCTACTATATTGATGCATGTTAGTTCTGTTTTTTTCCTTTATGTTGGCAACTCTTTTTATGGTTGCCCACTCATACCAAGCACCTAAAATTTTTAAATTGCCTATCCATGTCTCAATGTCTGCTTTATGACTGTACTCAATTGAGTATAGTAAAATTTAAGCGCAACAAATAACACTTCCTAGTCGAGAAATAAAAATAAGAAAATATTTTTACAGTTGCCGAAATCTTTGGGCTAAAACACAGACATCTATATATATATATATATGCTATGTACTTTGCATTTATATGTATTGAAGCTGGCATGTAGAACATGAAAAGCCGAATTGTCATCATAAAAAAAATAAAAATGACAACAAGGCGACAAAAAATGGAGAAAAACAATCGATAGGTATTTGCATAAATCGCAGCAGTTCTTCGAAAGAACCGAACCAGTTAAAAAACACAGTGAATAACTGATTGACAGCTTGAGTGAGTGAATGATTGATGTATACACGTATTGACATATTGCTATATTGAAGTATTGTCTGATTGACTGACTGACTGAGTGACACGACTCATGTCGCTTTAGTGCTCAGGCGTGACAGAGAGTGCGGCAACTTTATGACTCTGACAGCTCGGAGCTGGTTTAAGCCTTTTACGTTTAACGTTATGCTTTTACGTTACGTTTGTTGGCAGTAACAAAAAAAAAAATTAAGGAATCAGTGTAAAAGACTGACGCAATGTCCTAGAAGCAGACAGACGCGAATCATATGTTGCATTTGTTCTCGTCTGGATACACTGTAAGGGGTATATGAGGAAAAGCATTGCCGTGACTAAGTCGTGTTATGTCAGTGTCATGTCGTGTCTTCGTCGTACCTGTGTCGTGTCTCTATCGGGTCTATGTCGCGGCTGTGTCGTGTTTGTACCGTGCCTGTCTCTGTCGCATTTGTATCGTGTCGAGTCAGTGTCATGTCCTGTCTGTATCGGTCGTGTCTGTGTCGTGCCTGTGTGTGTCTCGTAACTCGTGTCTTGTCTATGCCTATGCTTGTTTCGTATTTTATCTGTGTCGTATTTATAGTTTCTCTATCGCATCTGTGTCGTGTCTCTGTCGTGTTTGTATCGTGTCGCATCATGGTCGTGTCGGGTTTGTGTCATAACTCGTGTGGGGTCTGTGTAGTGTCGTATCTATCGTGTCTCTGACGCGTCTGTGTCGTGTCTCTGTCGTGTTTGTAACGTGCCTGTGTCGTGTCTCTGTCGTATTTGTATTGTGTTAGGTCAGTTTCGTGTCCTGACTCTGTCGTGCTTGTATCGTGTCGGGTCTGTGTCGGTCCTGTCTGTGTCGTACATGTGTCTGTCTCGTAACTCGTGTCTTGTCTACGTCTATGTTTTTTTCGTGTTGGATCTGTATCGTGTCGTATTTATCGTGTCTCTGTTGCGTTTGTGTCGTGTCTGTGTCATGTTCTGCTTGTGTGGGTCTTGTCTGTGTCGTGCCTATGTCTATGTTTGTTTTGTGTTGTATCAGTGTCGTGTCGTATCTATCGTGTCTGTGTCACGGCTGTGTCGTGCCTGTGTTTGTTTCGTGTATGGTCTAGGCCGCGTCTGTGTCGTGTCTGTTATATAGATAAACACATTGTAAGACACTTCTAAAACACGTGATAAATTCGTGATTCCTACGTGGTATACATATGACAAACTTGTGATACGCACTCGGTGGATATCCAATGATCCAATAGGCACTAGACGGTCACTTCATCTAAAAGTTTTAGACGTGTGAGAAACACGTTAAACATACCTGATAGTTACAAAACAGATTCGTGATATTCGCGGGGCAGGCACGTGATTGACACCTAATAGACAGATACGCGATACACATCTGATAGACTATTTATAGACACGAGAAATTCACATAAGAACTATGTTAAATATGCTAATGATGGACAAAGTAAACTTTAGACACGTGAAAAATTCGTGATAGATTCAAAGAGACTCGTGACACGTACGTGATTGCCGTTAAATAGACATGTTCGTGATCGTAATTTCGAATATTTTCGCTTTAGTTCGTTTCATTTAGAGTTTATAGCCATTGAAATTTGAGACGGTTAAATTTTGTGGGAATTGAAGCGATCACGATTTTGGCTTATTTTCGCGCTAAGTCGTCTAATTTTTAAGTTATAGCCATTTATCGTTGATCCAAAAGTTTGGTCATATTTGTAGTGATCGTGACTTCGATTAGTTTCGCTTTAGTTCTTTTTATTTAGTGGTTATGTCCGTTGAAAGCTTAGACAGTAAAATTTTATGAAGTTGATCACGAATTCGTCTTATTTTTAATAGAAACCCAACAGGGGAGAAGTTTTAGATGGAGAAGTTTTAGATGCGCAATAGACAAGCAGTTACGTGATAGATACATAATAGATTTTTGTCAGTCACGAGTTACGCATGTAGGAGAAACGTGTTGGAAACGTGAGAGATGCGTGATAGATACATAATAGACTCATTCCAGTCACGAGGTATACAAGTATGAGAGACCAGACGGATATGTGATAGATAAGTGATAGTTGCGTTATAGACAAGTAATTGACTCGTGTCAGTCATGAGTTATACATGTGGGAGACACGTGTCGGATACGTGAGAGAGTCGTGATATACAAGTAATAGACTGGGGACGTTATAGACACATAATAAACATGTAATAGATTCTATCAGTCACGAGTTATACAAGTGCGAAACACATGACGGATAAGTGATATATTCGTGATTGACAAGTAATAGACTCGCGTCAGTCTCGAGTTATTCAAATAGTGCGAAACACATGACGGATAAGTGATAGATTCGTGATTGACAAGTAATAGACTCGCGTCAGTCTCGAGTTATTCAAATAGGAGATACAAGACGGATAAGTAATAGAGATGTGATAGTAGGAAAGTAGGAAGTACAAGACTGATACGTGGTTGACACGAGAAAGATGTGTGATAGACACGGTTCAGTCACTAGTTATATATGGGAGGCACGTGGCGTGTTCGTGAGATTCGTGATAGACACATAATAAACAAGGAATAGACTCGCGTCAGCCACGAGTTATATGTGTCGGATATGTGAAAGATTCGAGATAGACATATAATATACAATTAAAAGACTTGTGCCACTCACGAGCTATAACTGTTGGAGACACGTGTCGGATAGTGATAGGCACATAACACATGTAATACATTTGTGTCGGATACGTGAGAGATTTGTTTTAATAGGTTCCGGATTTGAGAACGGAATATCTCTGAAACCCGTTGTTACAAGAGGTACGTAAGTGATGTATATTTGCAAGACTCGTGATAAAACGTGATAGACAGTTAAAAAACTCGTGATAGACGCAGACGTATAAAAAAACGTAACATTAAGTTCTATGTTTTTTTTTAAAGCACAAATTATGTTATTTTTTAAAGGGTATATTATGGACGGCATGCCAACTTGTTTTCTTTTTTTTTGTTCTGTGTTTGCTTTGCTGCCATTTTTGTTTATGGCATTTCCATACACGTTTTATTTATTTTCTTATTTGCATTGTGGCTTTTTGCGCCATGTTAAAAAAATACGAGTTAACCCAAATGTATGCGGAAAAATATTTAAATAATAATTGTATTACTCACGTATCGAGCACAACATTTTCATACAATTGTTATTATTTTTATTTGTGTGCTCTGTATTTTTGCGAACTTCCATCAAAAGTATCGTTATTTGTTCACATATGCAGTTAAATTGTATGAAAATGTCAATAACAAGTAAATTCAATTGTGCGAAACCAAGGTAAATAGAGAAAAGGTAGTCTCGGGTAGTTCCCTGCGGCTATAAAAATGTCAAAAATCGTATTCAATTAAATGTGCAGCGAGTAAGAGTAACATAATTGAAACATAATCCCACTTGGTTTCCGGCGGCAATCAACTTTAAAGCCGCTGCACAACACTAACAAACGACTTTATGCCGCACTCACGACTCACGGCACGGCAGCTTGTAACTTGTATTTTTAGTTTGTAATCCGCTTGAGAGCACATCAGAAACAGCAGCAACAACAGAAGCTTATGAAAAATTACATATTATGAAAACTGTGTAGTTCATCTTTTAGTTTTTCTCATTTTTTTTGGAGGGGTGCAGCTTGGGAGCAAAGGATTTTGTTGGCCAAAAAATATTACGATGTACAGCTTGGTACATGATGACTGCAATTTATCAAATGGGAACTGGCGCATTTCGAGTTAAAAGTGTTAAGTTAATAGTTAATCATAAAATGTGAGCCAGAGCGTGAGTTCTGTTACTGAAATGTAAGATAAAAAGCCTTTAAAAAATTACCCTATATCGCTGACTAATGAATAATTTTGAATCTAAAGCGAAAAAGTGCATAGCGCAGTCTTTTGTGAGTCTAACAAGCGCAACAAATTTTGTCTTATATATCGATGGGTATCGATAACAATTTCACATTTACACTGTGCCATAAACAACCCAACCAACCCTGACTTATAAGCTTTAAGCATTAAAGTCTTTGGCAAACTTTACAACACAGCATTAATGTTTCATATAAATGAATTTTTGTAATATTTTAAGGAAAATTTGAATATCCTTTGTAATGAAAGTCTTAGGAATGTTTATTGTGTCTATTGGCCGGACTGCTTTCGGACTCTCTGCTCATTTATTATGCTTGTGTATAAAGTTTTTATTGCCTATATCTATATTATCTATGTACCTACTATGTGTATATAGGGTGTCGTAGCATGCAGCTTATTTCGTGATGTTGTTGCTGTACTTTTTTGTTTGACTTCATTTCAGTCAAATGTACAACTTTTATGACACTTTTGCTGAAATATGCAAATGCCCCTCTCAAACAGCAACATCCAAAAAGCAGCCAAAATAAATTTATATGAAAAATGTCATGTTTTTCTTTTGCCAGCTTTGTACACGGCACAGTGGTCGAAGACTGCTTTTTGTGTGCAAAAAAAATTGAATTATTTTTTCTACATATTATTTATAAAACAGCCCTTTAATGGGTTTTACTTGCTTTATTTTTTTTAAGTCTAGTACTTTTTGTTTTATTGGAATTTATTGCTTCCTGAGCGGGCGGAAAGGCCTTTTTTTATTTAAAGTGCAATACTTTTTATACCCTTTACCGTATGGTACCAAGGGTATATTAAGTTTGTGCAAGCCGAAAATGTATGTAACATATAGAAGGAGACGTCGGAGACACCCCAAAGTTACCTAAAATATGATCAGGGTGAATAGAGAAGTCGATATACCCATGTCCGTCTGTCCTTCTGTCCGTGTGAACGCCTAGATCTCAGAGATGGTAAGAGCTAGAGTTACCAAACTTTCACATTAGATCCCATATTATTCCATAGGAGGCAAGTTTATTTTATTTTTTTGATATCGGGGATAAATTATATAGCTCCCATGGGGGTGTTTGAGACGACCTCGACAAAAAAAAAGCGTTTTAGATGAATAAATCATTTGTTTATGAAGATATCGTAACCAAATTTGGTATTCGAAAGTTTTTTATAGTTGCCAATCACTGCACCAAAATTGATCGAAATCGGTTGACTATATCATATAGCTCCAATAGGACCGATCGGCCAAAATAACTTTTTAAAGAAAAATTCGCTATATTTCGTTTTTTAATAAAGATATCGTAACCAGATTTGGCGTTTGGAAATTTTTTAGACCACTTAAGCAATGTGCCAAATTTGAACAAAATCGGTTGACTATATCATATAGCTCCCATAGGTCCGATCTTCCAAAAAATCGATTTTTTAACAAAATTTGTTGTGTTTCGTTTGTTTTTCTTAAGATATTAGGACCAAATTTGACATTCGTGAGTATTTTATAGTTCCTAAGCACTGTACTAAATTTAATCCAAATCGTTTGACTAGATCATATAGCTCCCATAGGACCAATCGGTCCAAAAACACGTTTTTTAATCAAAATTCGAAGTGTTTCGTTTGTTTGTAAAGATATTTGAAATAAATTTGGCATTCATATCTTTTTTAAGGTATTTAAGCTCTGTGTCAAATTTTATTGAAATCGGTTGACTATATCATATAGCTCCCATAGGAACGATCGGTAAAAAAAAAATTTTTGCTTAAAAATTCTTCTGTTTTTGTTTTTTTTGTGAAGAAATCGGACTTTATTACAAGCTAGTGGTACAGGGTATCCTAAAGTCGTCCGCGCCCGACTTTACGTCCGCCATTTTTTCGTTAATATTAATTAATAATTAATTAATAATTCTTTGTTAGATCTTATAAAATTAATTGAATGTCCTTCGGATAAATTTAAAATAAGCATTTATAAAAAAATTTTTATATTTTGTTGAAGTTAATGATTAATTAAAAAAAAAAAACTAGCTACGAATATTTTTGCTCTATATCCATGTTTTGCTTTTAGTACCCATTTAAAGACTCTCTAATTCTTCCTATTTATTAATTTATTTCATAAATATTTTATGTAATGAAAAAAAAAGTCTACAGAAGACTCCACTACGACCAAGAAAAATTTATTTTAAAATATTTTCTTAATTTTATGATTAAAGAAAAATATTCAAAAGTTGAAGTTTGACAATTTTCTTCGGAACCTTTATCTAAGAGAGATATGAACTTTTAGGTACATATGTATGTATATCTGATTTTTTAAAAGATTCTATCAAGATCAGAATTATTTTATTTTTAAAATTCACTAAAACACGTTCCTATTTGTATGAGTAAAAAAAAATAAAAAATGTTCAAAAGTTTCAATTAGAATATTTTCTTCGGAACCTTCATCTGAGCGATTTATGAACTTTTAAGTATTTATGTTTTTTTAAGAGATGCTATCAAGATAAGAAATATTTTATTATTTGATTATATTTGTCTGCGTTCTTATTTGTATGATTAAAGAAACATGTTCAAAATTGGAAGTAGGACGATTTTCTTCGGAATCTTCATCTAAGATATTTATGATTTAAGTATTTCTGGTTTGTTAAGAGATGCTATCAAGATAAGAATTATTTTATAATTGTCTTCTAATTATTACTGCAAATTATAAAACAAATAAAATATTTAAAGTCAGACTTGTTATATTAGCATGAAGAAGTAAAATAATTTAGCTTTTCAATTAAACATAAAATTATCATTAGGTATATATATTAATTCTTTATAAAAAAGAGTTTCAACTTATGTCTCAAAGGTGCTACGTCTGCTCCAGAAGCTAAAACACTTCTTACTTTCAGTATTTTTCGCATTTATTCCCAAACAATGCATCTTCGACCACTGTGCGCTAAGCGTGAGCGCGTGCTCGTGAGCAGCGGGGGAACAGCGACATCAGCAGCCGTGCCAGTGAAAATATTTATGCATTTGGCCGTGAGGCATGTTTAAAAACTGAAGCTGATGAGCTGCGCAATGGCTAAGAGAGCAAGCGAGATAGACGCCACCAGGCCAAGAGGAAGATGGCTTTACGATGGAGGGAGGGATTGAGGTGCCAGGGACCAAAACTTGCGCATAGATAAAAGTCATAAAGTTTGTTCAGTCACCAAAAGCGTGTCGCCTCTCCCGCCTGACAGCACCCGCTACCAACTAAAGAGCCTTGCTACTGCTCCTGCTACTGCTGCTGCTACTGAGATGCCCTTGTCCAACATTGGGCTAGGAACACTGATGATGCCGTCAACGGCATCGGCTGTTGCTTTTTGGCTGGCTGGCACATTTAAATTAAAAACATTTTCCAGCTCTGGCAAAAGGACATTAAAGGAGCGCGTCCAAAACATGGCCATGTCAGGAAAGGAAAAAAATAAATGCTCATAAATTTGGCCAAGTGCATTTAATGAGCTACAAAGTGGCCAAGACTTTTTAATGGCCCTGTTTCTGTAGACAATGCTCAGCTCGGACTTTTAGCCCAGACAGCCAGCCGGCTGCACGGCAAATTAAAATTTTTGTTAGCTGCTTACAATTGCAAAGTTGCAGCGGGCGTTACGGGTAGGGGCGTGGCAGCATTTCGAATGCTACAAAGGGGCAGCTTGTAAAGTTCGTGGCATTAGCAAGGACAAGGTGACATTGAAAAGTTGTCTGAAATATGCATCATCGCGATAAGTTGTCCATCCGTCTGCATGAGCGCCTATATATTAGAGATTTTAAGGGTTAGGTTAACCAAACTTGAGATTAATACTGCTTATATGTGCTGGCAGAGCATACCCAGATCTCCCAGGCTTATAAAATAGATTTTAATATCGATTTGTCGTGACGAGCTCATTTGGGCTCGTCGGCCATGATGACGAGGAAATTTCCTTAGGTCTGTGGGGAGGTTATCGGTAACGGGAGGATGTCCCTGGGTCTGTCAAGTGGTATTTGGTAATGAAGGGATTGCTTCAGGTCCGCTGTCTAGTAATGGAAGAATTACCCTAAGTCTAAGGAGAGATTTCCTCAAGTATGTCCAGAGAGTAGTGGTAAAGGGTGCATTCCCTAGGTCTGTCGATATGGAGATGGTGGTGGAAGAATGCCTTAAGTCTTTCGAGGTAGAATTGATAAGGAGGAGATTCCTAGGTCTACCTAGAGGGATTTAGTAGTGCAAGGATCTTTGCTGAAGTCTGTCTGGAAAAGGTCTATCGAGAGAATGGTCGTAACTGAGCGTTTGGGTCTGTTGAGTAAAGTGGAAAAGTCTGCTATTTCCCTGTGTCTGTCGAGTAATGAGGACAAATGCCCTATGACTGTTTAGGGCTGATGATAATGGGAAGATATCCTCAGATCTGTCCAGAGAGTAGAGTTAAAGGAAATATTACCCAAGGTCTTTCGATAAAGAAATAGTGATGGAAAAATGCCATAAGTCTGCTGAGATAGTAGTGATAACGGGGAGACTCCTCCAGGTCTGCATAGAGGAATTTGGTAGTGCGATGATCTTTTCAGATATTCCAGAGGACATAGTGGTAATGGAGGGATTTGCCGGGTTCTGCCTGGGAAAGGTCTATCGAGAGAGTGGTCGGTACTGGGCGTACAGGTCTGTGCTTTTTCCCTGTGTCTATTGGGGGCTGATAATAATGGGGAGATCTCCTCAGGTCTGTCCAGAGAAGAGTGGTAAAGAAGGATGTCATTAAATCTATCGAGATAGTAGTGGTCAGGGAAGATTCGCTTAGGTCTGTCGAGAGGGATTTGCTAATTCAGAGATTTCTTCAGGTATGTCTGAGGATTTAGTGGTAACGAGAGAACTTACTGAAGTTTGTCGAGAGAGATTCAGGGATCCCTCAGGTATAACTGAGGGAGTAGTGGAAAAGGGAGGAAATGTTAAGGTCTCGAAAGATTAGTCGACACGAAGGGATTTCTTCAGGTCTGCCTGGGGGAGTTCTGTCGAGGGAGTAGTCGCAACGTGAAGATTCCTCTAGGTCTGTTAAGAGTAGTGGCAAGCGGTGCTTTTTTCCAGAGTCTGCCTTATAATGGGAGCAAATGCCCTATGTCTGTCTGGGCTGATAGAGATTTCGTTAGAACTGTCCAGAGAGTAGTGTTAAAAGGGACGTTTGTGTGTGTCAATAAGGAGTTGGTGATGAAACAATATCCTTAAGTCTGTCGAGATAGTAGTGGTAAGGGTGGCATTCCCTTGGGTCTGTCTAGAGGAATTTGGGAATGCGAAAATCCTTTCAGATATGGCTGAAGGAGTAGTGGTGACGGGAGAGTTTGCTGAGGTCTGCCAAGAGATTGATTGAAATGGAGGGATTTCTTGTCTGTGGTAGGTCTATCAAGAGATTGGTCGTAACTGGGTGATTCTCCCCCAGTCTGTTGAGAGGGTTGTCGTAATGTATGGATTTTCTTATGCCTGCCAAAAAACTGATAATAAGCGTGGATATTCTTAGTTCTGCTGAGACGACTGAGGCAGTTCCTCAGATCTGTTGAGAGGTTTGTGGGTACGAAGCAATCTTTCTGAAAAAGCTATTCGAACTTTTGCTTAGGAAAGGAATACCATTGGGAAGCCGTCAACACCGGTTCTTACTCTTCTATCGAAGGCACTGCTTCGATATTTGTTATACTTACCAAACTGCCCTAGCCCGTGAAGGACTTACTGCTCTAAGGATACAGATCTGAGCGGGTTTTTAGCTGCAAACTCGGGCTATCGTAAATTTTGTCAATTGCTTCGTTGGTTGGCTGTACCAATTTTCTCTCTCAGAACATTCCTACGCTCTGTGGCATGAAATTGGTCAATATGCTGCATGCTTAGAGCCCAGTTAATTGCAGTTTAAGCTTGGGCCATTAAAGTTTTGGTATTATGCAATTTAAATCTTATTTTTTTTGTTTTTTGTTGTCAAATTTATGACAGAAAGAGACAGCGCATTTTTAGTATGAAAAATGACAAAACCAATGTACAGGACTTTAATTAAATATCAATTTCCGGTTTAACATCCGGCTGGGCGTATGTGTGTGTGTGAGCGCCTTTGATCTGTCAAAACGCAAACTCAAGGCCCAGAAGTCAGGTCCAGAAACAAGACAGACCAAAACTCATTTACTTGACCAAGCACGCAATTTTTAAGCACTTTCAAACACAAACACACACATGGCCACGCACGTGTTAGAGCTGAGCGGAGCGGAGCAGTGTTGGATAATAATGTATGCAGCAGGCACACACACTCACACACACGTTTCTCCAACACTAGCACAGGACAAGATATATGCAGGCAAACTTTGCATGTTTGCTTTTCCTTTTTGCCTTTTGCCGTTTGCCATTTGGTTTGAGTTTTGTGCTCATAAGTTTTGTGGACCCAGGAGATTCAGGAGCCAGGGCAGAATGAATTGGATGGATATATGGGTGTATATATAAGCATGGGTGTCAATGGCATGAGGATTTGATTCTAGACAAAATGGTACAAAAGTTCTTGGCGTTCGCTGTCTTTGCATTTGATATGGTAAACAGCCAAAGATATAGCCAGGCCGGTGGAACGGTGTGGAACGGGAACAGTCAGTAGGACAAGGACGAGAACGAGAACGAGAACGAGCTGAGATAAAAGCCAGAGAGTCAGTGAAAGTTCATAATTCAATGTTTACCAGTGAGTTGCGTCTTTTGTGTTGCCTGCTTTTGGGCGTCTTTTGCAACACACATGCACGCCATTTTGTTTTTTTTTTTTTTGCTTTGTTCTTTATCAGATCGGGAATACAAATGGACAGCTACTAATTTAAATATCCGGTATTATACAATAAATAAAATAGCAGTAGAAGCAAAAGTAGAACAAAAAGTGCACTTGAAAAAAATGCGTCAAAAAATCATCAGCTCTCCAATTTTGGTATATTCTTCCTAAAAGATGATTGATCAGAAAATAAAAATAAGCATAGTTGACAATAGTTGAAGAAAATTGACTGATGAGGCAGACCAAGAAGAGCATGATTGACGCATCGTATATTAAAATAAGCAGTTAATAATACTTAAAAAATATCAGATGATAGAAGATTCATAGTTATAGCTGCTAAAGATCATCTGTTTAGCTTCAATCAGAAAGATGAGGAACTTTCTTTAGCAAAACAGACAAATCTACAAGCTCTAAAAAAAATTTTGACGCAACTATGATAAAACAAAGTTATATCAGTTTTGAGGTAAGATGAAGATTAATAAAAAACTATGCAAAAGAAGTGAGATGATATACTTTATACATAGCTAAGATACTACGAAGTACAGGAAAAGATGATCTGGAAATCTTATCTATTGTGATTCAAGTGATGTCTTAAAAAGATGGAAGATTCTAAGTAATACCTCTAGAGGAAGATTACCTATCATCTGTGCAGCGTCAATAAAGAAGATGATGGACTTTCTTTGGTTTGTAGGCAAATCTGCTTGCTCTAAATAAATTATGGATGCTGATATGATAAAGCCAAGTAACAATAGTCTAGTCATAAGATGAAGATATACGGTAAATTTTAAGCAAAAGTTGAAACATCAGTGGGATGATATACCTTATAGCTAAGATGCTGCGAAGTACAAGAACAGCTTTCCTGGAGTGTTAAAGTGATGTCTTCAAAGAAAGGGTTTACAAGTGAAAGATCCATAAGAAAGTTGCGAACCATTTATGTAGCAACAATCAGGGAGATGATGGGCTTTCTTTGGTAAGGACGTATATCTTAAGATCTTTAAAAAATAATCACTAAGATGATATACTTTTTAGCTAAGAACATCTTATCTGGCGTGTCGGATAAACATTATACAGGTAGTTGAAGAATCAGTAAAAGAATCACTGAGATGATATACTTTTCAGCAAAGATACTACGCAGTACAAGAACATCTTATCTGATGTGTCGGATAAACAATTTGCAGGTAGTTGAAGAATCAGTAGAAGAAGCACCGAGATGATATACTATTTAGCAAAGATACTACGCAGTACAAGAACATCTTATCTGGCGTGATGGATAAACATTATGCAGGTAGTTGAAGAATCAGTAGAAGAATCACTTAGATGATATACTCTTTAGCTGAGATGCTATGCAGTACAAGAAAATCTTATCTGGCGTGATAGATAAACGTTATGCAGGTAGTAGAAGAATCAGTTGAACAATCAGTTAGATGATATACTTTTTAGATGAGAGACCACGCAGAACAAAAACATCTTACCTGGCGTGGTGGATAAACATTTTGCAGGTAGCTGAAGAATCAGTGAGATGATGTACTTTTTAGCTTAAAAACTACGCAGTAAAAAAACATCTTAGCTATCGTGGCGAACAGTCTTGCAGTAGTTGAAGAATTAGTAGAAAAATCAGTAAGATGATGCATAAAATAGCTTAAATATCACACAGCACAGCAACATATTAACTGGCGTTGTGGACAAAAGCTATTCAATAGTTGAAGAATCGGTAAAAGAATCAGTGAAATTAAAAGCTTTTAAGCGAAGTTACTACGCAGTACAAGCACATCTTATCTGGTGTGGTGGATAAACATTATGCAGGTTCATAAATCACTAAAAAAAATCACTGCGATGATAGACTTTTTAGCCAAGATTCTATGCAGTACAAGAACATCTTATCTGGCATGAAAAATAAACGTTATGCAGGTAGTTGAAGAATCAATAGAAGAATCACTGAGATGATGTACTTTTTTGCTAAGATACTACTGAGTATAACACTATTTTATCTGGAGTGGTTAAACGTCTAAAAGAAGTTGAAGAATCAGTAGAAGAATCAGAAAGATGATATCACGCAGCAATTAAAAATCTCATCTGGAGTGCTAGAGTGATGTCTTACAAAGATGATGAACTTGCAAGCTTCGGCAGACTATAGTCAGACTGCCAATACCCTTCCTGGGTGACTTTTTCGACACCCCCTTCTGGCACACAATTTCCAAAGTCTTTTGTTTTTTGTTGTTGTTTATTTTGGGGCTACAAAAGCAACAAAACTCCGAAAACGCTGCAAGAGTTTTGCATAAGCAAATAGTGTTAAAAGTTGACAGAAGAGAGCGGGCAGACCCGCATTCACTCATTGGCGGCATGGGCACGTAAAAGCGAGGGGTTAAGTGTGCTTGGGTTGTTCTGGAGGGGATCTGGTGGATGCCGGGGGTGCTGGCATTTCAGCATTTTGGCATTTAGGTATGCAGAGTACGTGCCTGCTGTGGCGAAACTTTCAATGAACTCGACAACTTTGACCAAAAACCAAATGAAAACAACACTAACAATGTCGCAGTTTGGCCCAGAGAAAGAGAGAGGGAGTGAGTCCAGAAGAGAGCGGGAAGAGAGCCCGCTGTGTGCTGGCCAACATATCAGCAGCAGATAATATCATCCAAGCAACCAGCTCGACGGCATTTTAATCAAAAGCCAAACGACCCAGCGACCCAGGCCAAGTAGAGAAGACTCAGCTGGGGCCTGCTACAGGGTCCACCTACCGCCCTTAAGCATATTTCTTTTTCTTTTTTTTTTTGCATAACAAATAAATAAACTTTTGTTTATGCTGCGTCGACTATTTTTTGTTTGGGGGGGAGGCTGTGTAGCTTCCTTTTTTTTTGGGGTTGATCACCTCATGGCAACCCCTCAACCGGCTCCTAACTGCCAGCCAGCTCATACGCCCATCAACAGGGCGTTATACCAGCCAAAGCAAATAAATAATTTTGCTTCTACTTAGGTTTTTGTTTTTTTTTTGTAAGGGTATGTAATAAATTTAAAGTCTCACATGACAAACACCCTGACGTGGTTCGTTGCGTTTTTTATTGTCTCTTGTTTTGGACTCTCTCTCAGTTGTCGCCTGGCTTAATTTTATTTTTTGCCTACTTTTAGGCTGGCTAAGCCGGAAGGGATCAAATGTTTTAGCATATTTCAGTAGAAGGCAGCAACAAAAGGACGAAATGGGCGTCTAAGGTCAATGAGCAGCAAGCGACTGCATAATTTACTCCGGAGTAGCTACAAGTCTATATGAAATGAACTTCCTACCAGTTCTATTATGAAAACTAAGCAGCTCCCCCCAGCCCCTGTTGACATTGTATGCATTGGTATTAATTGCAAATTGAATTTGCAATTAACTTTAAGTGGAAAAGTTGAACGCACACAGTAATGCGAGCTAGGAACCCTTTCTTGGCTTACTCCTCCTGGCTTCTTAAAGTCCCAAAACAATAAACGTTAAAAAAAGCGAAAAAAAAAGAATTTTAAAAACTATGTCATTTGACTTGGGGGGTTTGTTTGGGAAGCACACGAGTGGCTTCTTTGGTTGGCTGGACAACAGAGCCAACCTTTAAGATTAGGACTTTATTTTGGTAAGCAATTTTCAGGGCTAAGGCAATTTAAGGTAACAAGAAGCTTAAAGCACATGTAGTCTAAATGACGAGGGTTGTACTTAGCGTGACTTTTAGTTTTGCGCGCGTAATTTTCTTACGTTTTTGAGCTTATACATAAATATATAAATATTACATTGAAAGTATAAAAAAGTAAATATTATTGACTTAGATAAGCTTTTCAGAAAACACCATTTAAATAAACTTGACGCAAAAGTTTAACCTCAGCGAATTGCTGCACATAAATTAAATTTGTCTCATTACATAATTTTATTTATATGCTTACGTCACAAGTTCAATACCAAGTCATAGCACCCAACTATGCCTCCTATCTCTATTCAGACAACCTCAAAATGCAGCAACTTAATGCTAAAAATGTATTTATTCCGCTCAGCTGAATTCATAAAGCGTTCCGAGAAACCAACCATAGGACAATGTGGGCGTTTTTCGAGGGCGTGGCAGTGTTGAGCTACAAAAAAAAAAAAAACCCACAAATAGAAAAAAGTTTCGTACAATTGAGTGCCCAACATTGACGCACAAAGTTAAAGCCGACGACGCCGTAGCCTGCCTGCTCCTGTCCAGACGTTGCTATTCCACAAGTCGCTTCCATTGAAAGCCAACAGGGCGGAAGCAACTCCAGCGCCTTCCTGCGCGTCAATTGACAAATTGTCGTCGCATAAAGCAGCCAAAAGTCGTCATAACTTTAAGCTAATTTCATTTCGTTTCAGTTGCTGCAAAAATAAGCTCAAATAAATTTTCAACGCTATTTATGTGTTTTTTGTTCCATTGTTTCGTTTTTCTCTTTGCAAATATTTCTAGATGTGCTTGTGGTCGTTACGGGGGAGAGTGCAGTGGGGGTTTGAACCCCTGCACCAGATTTATAGGTGCTGCGGGATACTAGGATGGTAAAGGAACTTAGAGCGCATGGAATTTGGAATCGTTATAGATTATATTTTCTTGCCTTTATTTTACACTCCTTTAATTTTCTTAAGTTTCCTTTAAATTTCTTAACAATAATTTCGAACTCTCTCTCTCCTTTATATTTCTTTCCAATCCTTTCCGTTTCTTTAGATTCAGTAAGTATTCCTTTACAATCCTTTTCATTCCTTTAGATTCCCTAACATTCCTTTCCAATACTTTCTATTTCTTTCCGATTCTTACCATTCTTATACATTTTATTCGAGTTCCTTTCACTCGTTAAAAGTTCTTCATTCCATTCCACTTTCTTACACTCCTTTCGATTCCTTTCAAATTCTTTCAATTTCTTTCAATTCCTTTCAATTCCTTTCAATTCCTTTCAATTCCTTTCAATTCCATTCAATTCCTTTCAATTCCTTTCAATTCCTTTCAATTCCTTTCAATTCCATTCAATTCTTTTCTAATACTTTCAATTCCTTTCCAATAATTTCCATTCTTTTCCATAACTTTTCCATTCGTTTCCACTACCTTACATTCCTTTCCATTACATCCCTTTCTATCCCCTCTTTCTTTCTTTCTTTTCTTTCTCTTCTTTCTTTCCTTTCTTTTCTTTCTTTCCTTTCTTTCCTTTCTTTCCTTTCTTTCCTTTCTTTCCTTTCTTTCCTTTCTTTCCTTTCTTTCCTTTCTTTCCTTTCTTTCCTTTCTTTCCTTTCTTTCCTTTCTTTCCTTTCTTTCCTTTCTTTCCTTTCTTTCCTTTCTTTCCTTTCTTTCCTTTCTTTCCTTTCTTTCCTTTCTTCTTTCTTTCCTTTCTTTCCTTCTTTCCTTTCTTGCCATTCTTTCCATTCTTTCACATTCTCCTTACATTCCTTCCATTCTTTCCATTCTTTCCTTTCTTTCCTTTCATTCCTTTCTTTCCTTTCTTTCCTTTCTTTCCTTTCTTTCCTTTCTTTCCTTTCTTTCTTTCTTTCCTTTCTTTCCTTTCTTTCCTTCTTTCCTTTCTTTCTTTCTTTCTTTCCTTTCTTTCCTTTCTTTCTTTCTTTCTTTCTTTCTTTCTTTCTTTCTTTTCTTTCTTTCTTTCTTTTCTTTCTTTCTTTCTTTCTTTCTTTCTTTCTTTCTTTCCTTTCTTTCTCTTTCTTTCTTTCTTTCTTTCTTTCTTTCTTTCTTTCTTTCTCTCCTCTCCCTTTCTTTCTTTCTTTCTTTCTTTCTTTCTTTCTTTCTTTCTTCTTCTTTCTTCTTTCTTTCTTTCTTTCTTTCTTTCTTTCTTTCTTTCTCTTTCTTTCTTTCTTTCTTTCTTTCTTCTTTCTTTCTTTCTTTCTTTCTTTCTTTCTTTCTTTCTTTCTTTCTTTCTTTCTTTCTTTCTTTCTTTCTTTCTTTCTTTCTTTCTTTCTTTCTTCTTTCTTTCTTTCTTTTCTTTCTTTCTTTCTTTCTTTCTTTCTTTCTTTTCTTTCTTTCTTTCTTTTCTTCTTTCTTTCTTTTCTTTCTTTCTTTCTTTCCTTTCTTTCCTTTCTTTCCTTTCTTTCCTTGCCTTGCCTTTCCTTTCCTTTCTTTCCTTTCTTTCCTTTGTTTCCTTTCTTTCCTTTCTTTACTTTCTTTCCTTCCTTTCCTTTATTTCCTTTCTTTCCTTTCTTTCCTTTCTTTCCTTTCTTTCCTTTCTTTCCTTTCTTTCCTTTCTTTCCTTTCTTTCCTTTCTTTTCTTTCTTTCCTTTCTCTCCTTTCTTTCCTTTCTTTCCTTTCTTTCCTTTCTTTCCTTTCTTTCATTCTTGCCATTAATTTAGAGTCCTTAACATTCCATCGAATTCCTTTACATTCTTTCGAATTCCTTTACATTCCTTCGAATTCTTTTACATTCCTTCGAATTCCTTTACATTCCTTTGAATACCTTAAAAATCCTTTCCATTTGTCTCCATTTCTTTCTATTCCTCGCCAAACCTATCCATTAATTTCTTAAAAAAAAAAACCAAATGAGTGGCGCGGTTAGAATTATCCTTTTCTTTTCCATCTTTATCATTCATTGACTACTTTTTCTACAGTACAGAAAATAAGGACCTCGCCTAGGTCTTTCTTATTCTGATATTCACCATAATCCCCCCTCACTTATAAATTACTGGCTACATCATCTACTTTAGAGGACAACCGTATAACCATATTTAATTTCCTTTCTGATTCCTATTCCTTAACGTTATAAATTACTAACTACTTTTTTGTTAGCATTTATAAAATCAGGACATCCCCGCGACATTTTCTTCTTTTTGCTGCTCTCCGCCACTGTTCGTGTCCATTTGCTACGTTTCTTGCCATTTTTTTCTTGTTTTTTTTTTTAATTTTTTTGGACACGCTTGTGCGTGCAAAGGCATGCAATGCTTGGCGCTTGTGAAAAGAATATTACGTATACGCGATGTGAAAATTATAAATGTTTTTTGTTCGCTGCGCATAAAAACAAGTTCTTTGTTGTTGTTGTTGTGGTTGTTTTTGTTGTTGTGGCCGTGTTTTTCTCTCGGTGTATGTGTGCGTTTATTTATATGTAAATATGTGGAACCATGTCTAAGCAAACAATGGCTAACAGAGCTTTTTACTTTCTCTCTATGACTTTTTATACCCTGTACCGTATGGTCCAAGGGTATATTTTTATACTTTTTTTCTTTTGGTATTTTTTTTTTTATTTCTTTCTTTTACTTTTTTATGCGTGTGTGTGTGAGTGTCGCTACTTTTAGCATACACCAACACTAGCTAACAGACAGTCTTGTACACTTGAAGAAAATTTTAAGCCATTGTCAAAAGCATCGTTCAAGAAAATGAAAGATGCTTTTAAGCAGAAAAAGTTTTGGGTTTTATATGCATACCTATACCTTGGGAGCAATAAAACATCGCTGCCTCTAGAGACATAGAACGGAATAGATATGTATTGGTTTGGCAATTTTGTATTTGGAATCTGAGTTAGCAAGAAAATTCGACTGTGAGGATTTTATATAAGCTTATTATATTATAAAAAGGGATCGGGGACTTTGTCCCCCGGAGCCCTCGGAGGGGCCCGGACTCGAGTGTCATTCGGGAAGAATCGAGTCTCAGGATTGGCAACTTTGTATTTGGAATCTGAGTTAGCAAGAATTCTTGACTTTGAGGATATTATAAAAGCTTTCGCCTTAGCTTAAGCACGAAAGGCGAAATTTTAAGCATCTTGACGGTTATTGTGAAAAATATATAAGGTTAACTTAGTTAATAAAAAATTCAAACTTTGAGTTGCGTTTTTTTTTAGATCTGCATTGGAGTTTTATGAAATGCATTATTATGATTGTACTTTTTTTATGTTGATCTCACATTTTTCAACTATTATACGTAATTCGAAGAATTATAAAAAATTTATAGGGGTTCGGATTCGAGATTTCCCAAGAGGTCCGGAATTTCTCTCTACTGCCCTGATGAGAGGGTAATATATTTCGGAATGAAAGCCTTTTTTGCATCTAACGATAATTTGGAACAAAGTATTATTCCATTATGACAATCCGATAAAAATATACATATGTGTATTAAAAAGCCCAAAGGTGATATTGTTTACTGGATGAGCTGAAAAGTTTCCAAAGCCGATAATTTTGGTAAGTTATGAAAGAATCAGAGAAGCTTATTTAGCAATTATTTTGTACAAGAATAACTCCTTTCTTCGGCTCATCGTATCGGCGATATATCGCGCATCAAACTATTCGTTTTATACAATCAGTATCTATATTAAAAATATTGTAATATTTAGACGATATATCGCGCAACAAGCTATCCGTTTCATATAATCAGTATCAATATTAAAAATATCGTATCGAGCATCAAATTTCATATAATCGTATCGTATAAGCAACATACATATATTTAGCACCAAATATAATCAGTACGAATTTTATAAATATCGTATCGTTTCGACAATACTTGGGATAATCAGAATCGATATTAAAAAATCGTACCACGTCGAAGACTTATCGCGTAATAAAATATAATTCGCAACAAACAATCCGTTTCACATAATCAGTAGCCATATTTTAAAAAATCGTATCATATTGACGAAATACAAACAACAGTCAATATTATATCAACAATATATCGCCCAGTAAGCTATCCGTTTTGCATAATCAGTATCGATATTTCAAGAAATTTTATCATATCAATATAATAATAATAAATCGCGCACCAAACTATTCGTTTCATATACTTAGTATCAATATCAAATATCGTATCGTTTCGACGATATATCGAGCTACAAACAACAATCAGTAACCTATAAACGATATATACCGCGCAACAAACTATGCGTTTGGCAAAATCAGTCTCGATACTAAGAAAATCGTATCATATAAGAATCAGTATCATATCATATCATACATCGGTTTCAAATAAAGTCAGTTTTGCTATTTAGAATATCGTATCATATATACGATATATCGAGCACCAAACATATCGGTTTCGTACACTCGGTAGCGATTTTAAAAACATCGTATCGTATTGACGATGTTAATCGCAGCAAACAACCACTTACGCATATTCAGAATAGATATTAAAAGAAATCGTATCATATCGACAGTAAATCATGTACGAAACTATGAACGGTATCATAGCGAGGATATATGACGCAGTAAGCTATCGGTTTCGCTTAAACATGAAGACATCGTGCCATATCAATGAGAAATCGCTCACCAAACAATAATCTCACTAAACAATAATCAATGATATACATATATTAAGCAACAAATACATCGTTTTCATATAATCAATATTTATTTTAAAAATATCTTATCATTTCAACGACATAACGAGCAGCAGACCTATTAGTTTTGTATAATCGGTAACGATTTCAAAAATATCGTATCATATCGATGATATTAACTGCAGCAAAAAATCGCTTTTGTATAATCAGAATAGATATTAAGAGAAATCGTATCATATTGAAGGTAAATCATATACGAAACTATGATCAGTATCTTAGCGTCGATAAATCACGCAGTAAACTATCGATTTCGCAAAAACCGTACCGTACCGTCTCACATCGATGAGAAATCATTCACGAAACACTAAACAGTATCATTTTAAAGATAAATATAAATTTTAAGCACCAAATACATCGGTTTGGTTTAAAAAGTGTAAAGTGAAAACAGAAAATAGTAAAATTTATTTTGTCATCTTCCCTTCTGAAGCAATACACATATGCCAACGCTTCTTCCAATCTTCAGCTCTCTCGTCGCATTTTGTTTTTTGGTCGGTATGGAGTCAAAACGGGTTCCCCGGAATGACAAATTTAGTTTTGGTTAGAGAAAAAAGTCACACGGGGCCATATCTTGACGGTACGTTGCCTACTCGATGGTATTTATCGAATGTTTTTCCTTAAATGCGTTCATAATCGTGGCTCGTGGCGTTATCGTCGTGTAAATCCAAGAATTGCCTGCACATACTTCCGGCCGAATACTACGGATCTGCTCACGCAAACGACTCAAAACAATCACATAATACGCCTTATTGACCGTTTGTCCCTCTGATGCATCACACCACGAATATCGAAGAATATCGAATTCCGGACACTTTTTTGTTCCAATGTATGTTAAAAATAGTGTATCGTATCGACGATATATCGAGCACGAAACATAGTGGTTTCGTATTCTTTCGATAACGATTTTAAAAATATCGTATTATATCGACTATATTAAACGCAGTAAACTATCTGTTGCGCATAATCAGTATCGATATTAAAAAATCGTATAATATCGCGTACCAAACAATAATAAGCATAAATTCAACGATATATTACATACCAAACTATCGGTTTCGTCTGAATAGTCACGATATTAAAAAAAACCGTATCATAATGTCGATAAATTGCGTACCAAGTTATCAGATTGGTTTTTACACTTTACGATATTAGAAATATCGCATCGGAATCGCGTGGTTAAACAGCTTCGTTTTTACACTAACGATATTAGAAATATCGTATCGAAATCGCGCATTCCAGGCTAACAGAGTACTGAATAACTCAATCATATTATTCTCTCCGTGTAGACACACACACTCAGACACACACTTATACATGCTTATACAGACATATGTAGATGTGGCCATTGTGCGGCTCTGCTTTGTGCGTCGGATGGTATTGTGTGGCTTATATGATCTCATATTCGGTCTATGCAAAAAAGCTTCAAAAGGCAACACATTTTTTATTTTTTTGTCGTCCCATTTTGTATATATGGAGCTTATTGTAGTCATGTTCTTTTTATTTTTTTATTTACATATATAAATAGTTGTAGTCCCAGAACGAAGCGCTGTAAATAAGCTTTGACTGTAAACTAAGTAAAAATTTGCAAATGTTATGGAACTTTAATGCAAACTGTATTTTAATGTTTGATCAAATATTTTCAAGTCAGAAATAGCACAAAGCAAAGTTACGATGTTTTATCGATAGCTGAGTTTATCGATTCTAATAAAAACTAGTAGGCTTTGCTTTAATGCTCTCGCTACTTGTTATATTTTCGTTGTCAAATCAAGTTATTTAGTTGAATATAAATTTTGTTATTGAAAGCTTCTGATTTATTTCCGAATTAAAATTTAGTTACCAATTTTGAAATACCAAATCTAAAGCAAAAAATCGCTATTTATTGCAGCAACTATGACGTCAGCTTTTGTTCTCTTGGTCTGCAGCCTGGTGCACCTAGGACTGCGCAAATCCTGCTTTGTGGACATGGATTGCTTTCCGGCGGTTCAAGGCATGGCGCTCGCAGATAACATTGCCTACGTCACCATGTTGTATATACTCTACGATTTGGAGCTGTTGCCATTGCGCTACAAGGCAAAGATGTGCAGCCTAGTTGTCTACTTCATGGAACTCGTTCTGGGCATTGCCTTCATGGAGTTATGCATCATGGGTATATGGAGCAAAATGGTTTGTTTTTTCAATATGAGCCTGGGCTATGTGCTGTCAAAAGGCAATTGGACTACGTTAGAGGAAGCTGAAGCAGTAATCGATATGGCCAAAATAGTGATGGCCACAATGCTATTGATATGTGTAATGATTGGCACCAACTCAATGCAATGCGCAGCGGCAAACCGACCGTTGATCAACACTGCCAAGAAAGTGCAGCAGAATTAAAAATTAAAAAAAAAATTGTTTGTAGGCAAGCAACACTGTAAAAAATTTTTTTTTTGTATTTAATTAAACTGTTGCGCTGGTCACACTAAACAGTTGCCTAACATGACATGGCCATTTATTTTTTAATTAAGTATACGCACGGTAGTGCGTAAAAATTGCATAAATTAGTTGGCCATACCGACTACAATATACGCTCTAATCAAACATTTCTTTTATAGCTCCAGTCAGCCTTGACCTTGCTTAACATATATCTCTTTATATACAAAACATATATATTATGTACATACATATTAATTATATGCTGCTATGACAAGCAATTAAATGCCTGACCATGGCCCAAATAAAAATGTAATGCTTGCGTGCTAGAAAGAACTCACAGTATCTGTCTCACTCCCTCGCTCCCACACATAAGCACATAAATCACAAAAGCGCAGCCCTAGCGGCCAAACCCGTAAACCGTCTCCCATGTCGTCCTAAACACCAATCCCAATCCCAAAAGCCCCAAACTTCGTAGCCTAGTCAACAGTTACGTTTACAGCAACCACACTAGGACAATTAATTAATTAGCAGGCTCACTTTGACAGCAAGCAGTGGGCGTGCGTCTGGGGGCGTGTGCTACCAAAAGTATCTCCTATCAGGAGTGGCAAATCTGTTGACGCAGCTGTCGCTTCAAGTACGCATCCCAAGTACTCGTATTTGCGTGACATTTGCATGGAAATTTGTCAGCTAAACATAGCAAACAATTAGCTGGCTGCTCCAACACACCAAGTACTTATGGTAAGTACTTAGTTAGTGGCTTTATCTAAGCATCTCTGCAGTCACTCGGTCGTCTATCGTCGTCGATCAGACGCACGCGAATTTCTTGGGATTTATGACACGCAAAAAAAAAACAACTTCAAAAACTCCTGTCAATTATCGATGCCAATGGGCCACATTATATACATAAGTGCGCGAGTATATTTTATATAAATTGTATATAATATATAAGCTCGATAAACTTTGGCGATGACAAATTAGCCCACAGCTGTGTTTGCCACAATTTACCAAGAAGAAAGAAAAACAACAACAACATTGTTGCCATTTGACAAAAAATTGCGTAAACATTTTTGAGTCGACAGATGGCGCTTTAATAGCTGCAACAGTACAGTGCAAAAGTATTTTGACAGAAGTTAGGATAAAGAAGAGTTGAATGAAATTTATTCAAGATAATGACATGAGCCTATACATATAAGTATAGGTAAGGTTGTATAGACCGCACATATAGTGACTGAGAACAACCAGAGACCATGAGGTCCATTGCGTTGCCTAATTATAAGAAGAGAAGGAAAGGAAATGAAGAAAGGGAGGGATTGTGGAGGAACATCAAAAACTGTACATCCCTAACCGCCTAAGTCTCTCTTGTTGCAGAACCATTTTGAGTATTCGACGAAAGCAGCTAGACCGCTATGGCCACATGGGCTAGACTACCCAGATCCAATTTACAATATTTGAAACTGGGTTCGTCTTCTAAAATGCGCCGGTTAGTCGCATAGCAGATGTTGGATGCCTTCTGTCTCTTCCTCTTCGCGCAGTTGCGGTAGAAATCGTGATGGGGAGCGTGCAACCTCTCAGCCATATTGCCTATGGAGCAGTGCCCCACCATCCTAGCTCTATTTTTATGAAAGCGCGGGAGTTACGATGTTCGCTTTGGATCATGTCACGGCTAGATTGCTCGGGAGATGCGACAACCCGACACCATGTCCCATTCTCCTTCCGCCAGAGCCCTAGCCGTCTCCCTGATTTGCGATGTCCTGTAATGGTCTTTCTACGTCCGTAACCGCAAGGTTAGCAGCCAGCGGTTACCTATTTCTAGCGCACTCGTCCGCCGCATCGTTACTAGGGACACCTTAATGACCCAGAACCCAGCAGAGGGCTATTGAGTGGTAATGGATATGGTAGAGCGCCAGCGTTGTGTTACGGAACAGTTTACTCTTTATGGTATGCGCTGACAGTGCTTAAATTGTAGTCAGTCTATCACCAAGAATTACAATACCCAAGGTGCAAAAAGTCTAGCCGCTTGAAAAACGCTAGACCAGTCGGGGAGGCCGAGTGAAAGCTCTTCAGAGAATATGCCTGCTCCTGTGCCCTCATCCATTTTCGAACCACCAGGAAAGAACGTCAGATCATTCCCTTTTAAAGGGTTTCTTTGCATCCAATCTTCCCTCTCCATGAAAACTGTGATAAAGCTGTGGTTCTATTTCTGCACATTGGGCACCCTAGCTTGAACACATTTTCATGAGGCTGGTCGGATCTTCTAGTGAGTTACCCTACGCGGCTCTTTTCCCACCGATCAAAATAATTTTTCGGGAAACTATCTTCCTCATCCCGCAGCTGCGGCAGAAACCCCCCAACGCCAACCACCATCCTAGTCCTGCTTTTATGAAAGCGCAGGGGCTCAGATGTTTACTTTGGATCATTTGCATTCCAAATTTAAGCATTCTATTTTCAAAGTCATCGATATATTGAACAGCTCGTGAGTGGTGCTACATTATAAAGGCGCAGCGGCGGATCCATGGGGAGTTCACCACCTCCCCACCTCTACCGACCTCACTACACGCTTCATCCACACCTCTCTCATTATCACACAAAAGCTGGAAAAATGGCTTGACAGTTATATATATACAGCCTTGGGAGTGAGAAACCCCCCAAGACTAAATCACGAGTACGCATCTGCTGCAATCACAAGGACCCCGTCTGGAACTTGAACCTAAAGTTTGCTCATTCTAGCATATTATAATCTCGAACTTTAAGACGTTCATACAGACTCACGGATACATCTCTATCAAGCTAAGTTCTCCTGCTGACCATACAGAACTAAGCATTCCAAAATCGAATCGCGTAACTTTATTGCAAATAAAACTAAATTTTCCATGAACCAAGTAAGCCAGGCAAAACAAAAATTCTTTGACATTTAATTTACTTCTCCAGCAAAATAAAAATTTTTAAATCAGTCTGTGAAAAGCTACAACACAATACACACACATTTAAAGAGAGAACTTACATAGAACACAAGTTTTAAATAAAATAAAAATATTTTGGTGCACAACAAACAACAAAGTTTTGGTTAAAATTTTATCTTTGACACAAAAACAACAAATATTAGAAAGTAGCGAAGCTGAGGCAAGCCATGGAATCGAGCAAGGAAATCCCGAAGGCCGTAGTAGATCCAGCAAACAAGAAGCCGTATGTATGCAAAAAATGTCGCCAGTCCTTAAAACCAGCTCACGAAAAAAATGGCGATTCGAACAAGACTATTGCTCCGGGAAATGGACCAAAACCCACCAGAAGTGATTTAGTTAAGGATTTCCAGAAGTGCCTCAACAACTTAAAGGCTGAGCAGAAGAAGAGTCGGGATGAAAACCATAAACAATAGTTAGCGAATGTCTGCTGGAGTTGTGGCCAAATCGATTTTAATCTGTAGATCTCTCAAACACTATCAACAAAAAATATGCTGCAACTAGGTAAATATTTTTAAAGTTGTCCAAACTAAGATAAACTAATGCAGCGTCTTTACAGCTGATGTTTCTAATCCAAATTATTTAATGTGCAATTTCCAAAATTAATGACAGTTCCAGTGACGTCATGTGTTAGCAATATGTACAAAATCTATCGTGTGCCAAGGTAAAACTTGAAGAGCGAATGAAGCTATTTTAATTGATAAAAATATATAACAAGCCATAACAAGAATTATTTTTCTTCAATGAAATTTTTTTAACTAATTTGACTATGGAGCTTCGCGTGCTGGTTGCTGCGCAATGAGGTTTCAGATTCGGGTGTTCTTTTTAATAATTTCTCCCAGTATGAACCTTCACCCCAATTTGTTATAAAAAGAAATAAGGTGAGGTTAAGCTATACCAATTGACCCCTGGGGGGAGTCACACAAAGACTGCATAGTCCTTTGTGGAACCGGAGGATGTGGCTGGTGCACATTTCACGCTAGTCTGAGAAGCTTTTGATTTGCCCTGACAGCTACCTCTTCCAGTGAGGTAAGCCAGGGTTTTCCTAGGTATTTAAGTCTCGTTGTGCACAGAGCGGGGCAGCGACAGATGAGGTGATCCAGAATCTTTGACCTCTATCTCCCTACTCTTCCTGCATTTCTAGCTTTTCCTAATGCGTAGCTTCTAGCGTGAACTGCAATCAGGCAGCATTCAAACATTTGAGTTGCAGTTTGCCCTTGGATTCAAAGATATTCCTCAATGGGTTAAATTGAAGATATTGTAATGTTGACGTGGTGAAGGAGCTCAGTACGTAGAACGATCCTTAGAGTAGTGTTGTGCCTCCTTTGCCGGTGAGGTTATAGATGAAAACGAAAACTAAGAGCATTTCTCAACTCTAGTGTAAGCTCACCGGGTTACATTCGTCTAGGAGCGGGGGTTTGCCTCACATCGATCGGTATAAACCAAAGATGTTCCTCAATGGGTTGGAATGGGAAGCTCCTACAGAGATTGCAATGCCGACGTTGTAAAGAAGCTCAGTATGTGCTATGTCGGGCGTCCCTTACCGGTGTGGGCATAGGTGAAAACGGAAGCTAAGAACTCAACTCTAGTGTTGGCTCACCGGGTTAGGAGCGGGGGTTCGCCACAGATCAAGCGGCTCGTTATAGAAATGTGACTTGCATACAGTTTTTGGACGCTTCACCCTTCAGTACTTGGATCATGGAGACAAACATAAATGGAAATTGTACTTCAAAGGATAATCACTATGCGAGTAGTTCCCCTACTACAACAGCTGGCCAATGAACTTGGAGTTACCTAATCTATGCAAAAACATTTCGAAGAATGAAACCAAGACGAGGCTCTGTGCTCCACTGGGATTCAAAAAAACAGAACAAGCAGAAAGTAGTTCTTTTGGACTATGTAGCTTCATCACGAAAGAAAATATTGTGCCCCTTTTGAATTTTTTTAGAGGAGAGTGAGATTGCACGAACATGACTCCAAGTCAAAAAGTTTGAATCCACAGTTTTAGGAACCCCATCCGTGCTACTTTTGCTGCAGCAATCGAGAAGTGATAAGGAACTCCCGCAAAGAGGCCATATACGAAGCAAGCGATAAACTTATTGAACAGATTAAGAAGAAGAACAAGGATACCAGGTCACATCTGGACAGAGTATCTCGTAGCTCATAGATCTTCTCCCTGTTTTTGCTGGCGCACCAACGCGACGAACTCTCCCCTGAGGGTTCCAACGAAGTGCCTGTCGAGCGAGGTTCTCATTGGATCTCCGAAGGGTATGCCCAATCCATCGCCACTAACACTCGCATACTTCTACTGGCGCAGGTTTCCCCCCAAGACCAAATACTGTGTGCGCATCTGCGGCTAACACATCCGTCCTCGTCTAATACTAAACTTTAAGACTTTCAAACAGACTCACGGATTTGTCTATATCAAATTAAGTTCTCCTGCTGACCATACAGAACTCAGCATTCCAAAATCGAAGCGAGTAACTTTATCGCAAATAATACTAAATATTCCATAAACCAAGTAAGCCATGCAAAAAGAATCATTTTAAAATTTCGATGACATTTCATTTACTTGGCTAGCAAAATACTCGTTTTTAAAATCAGTCTTTGGAAAGCTTTCATCAGTAAACAACAATATTTCGGAGCAAACAAATAAATAAATTTAAAGTTACAATAAAATTTTTTGGTAAAAATAAATCAAAATTTTAGTTAAAATTTTCTGATTGGAAAAAACAAAGAAATCAAAGCTAAGGCAAGTCAAAAAGATACAGCAAAGGAAATCCCGAAGCCAAAAAATTCGATGGTGTGAAAAAAGTGGCGGATGCCCATAAAACCAGACAACGAAAGCCATGACGCTCCCGAACAAGACGCTATCAGAAGCACCTCGATTACTTAAAAGCTGAGAAGAAGAAAAATCAGGGATAGTAGTCAAAAGCAGTAGTTAGTGGATGGATGTCTGCTAGAGTTTTGGCCATATCGATTGCAATCTTTGGATCTCTCACTCTCTGTTTTGCCTGTTGGGTCAAAAAAAAAAAAAAACAAATTTTCGAGAGGTCCATTCATTAATTCCTCTGCATGTGATAAGGTGTATTATGTTACTTTGGCAGCGCATATACATATTTTTTGAAAATGGCGACGAGCTTCTTAAAACTTATTATTTTGTTGGCTACTGGATACTTGCTCCGAGAACGATGACCAGCTGGCTGCATTTCGCGCTCCGGAAAACTATTCCATGTACGGGTATACTGACGATCCAATATATTTTTGTGTTCGTAATGAATCTCGTCAAATCGTTTGGATACCAGCTCTACTTTTTCATAACCATAGCGTTGTTCATACATCGGACGTAATTTGTTTATTTTGTAGGCCTCAGCCTTTTTTAGCTCTCTGGCCATCTGGTCCTTCGTCATTTTACCCCATTCTATGGGTTGTCCAGTTGTACGCTTGGCAATGTGACGTATCTGGGTAAGAGAGCTGCTGCTCTTTAGTAGGGAAAAGCTAAAATGTTCTCTTTACCAATAAAACAAGAAATATTAGAAAGTAGCGAAGCCATGGAATCGAAGAAGAAAATCCCGATGCAGAAATAAGCCCAGAAAACAAGACAAATTCTTTTGTATGTAAAGAATGTCGCATATCTTTAAAACGAGCAAACGCAAAACATGGCGCCTCGAACAAGACGCTCGCCCCGGGAAATCAACCAAAGCCCACAAAAAGTGATTGTTAAAAGGATTTTCAGAAGCTCCTCGACTACTTAAAAGCTGAGCAGAAGAAGAGTCTGGATGAAAACCATAAACAATAGTTAGCGAATGTCTGCTGGAGTTGTGGCCAAATCGATTTTAATCTGTAGATCTCTCATACATTATCAACAAAAAATATGCTGCAACTAGGTAAATATTTTTAAAGTTGTCCAATCTAAGATAAACTAATGCAGCGTCTTTACAGCTGATGTTTCAATTTTGAACCTCAAATTATTTAATGTGCAAGTTCCAAAATTATTGACGTCATGTCTTCGCAACATGTACAAAATCTATCGTGTGCCAAGGTTAAACCTTGAAGAGCGAATGAAGCTATTTTAATTGATCAAAATATAACAAGCCAATAACAAGAATTATTTTTCTCTAATGCATTTTTTTAACTAATTTGATAAGGGGACTTCGCGTGCAGGTTGCTGCGCAATAAGGTTTCAGATTCGGGTGTTCTTTTTAGTAATTTCTCCCAGGATGAACCTTCACCCCAATTTTTTATAAGAAGAAATTAGATGAGGTTGACCCTGGGGAGAGTCACATAAAGACTGCATAGTCCTCAGTGGAACCGGAGGATGCGGTTGGTGCACATTTCACGTTAGCCTTTCAAGCCTTTAAGGTGCCCTGACGGCTTCCTCTTCCATTAAGGTAAGCCAGGGTTTTGCTTACTGCAATCAGGCGGCAAACAAACTTCTGAGCCTCCATTTTCTCCAATTTTCAAAATACACCACAAAGCGAACCAAACGATATGGCGCCCTCTATCGTTTGGATCGCATAGATTTAGCGGAAACATAAATTAAAGTTAATTTTCTTTCAAAATTAAATGGCATAAACCAAAGATGTTCCTCAATGGGTTAGAATGAGAAGCCCCTCCTGAGATTGCAATGTTGACTTGGTGAAGAAGCTCAGTACGAAGAATGATCCCAAGAGACCACCCAAGGTGGTAGCGTGACCGGTGGCAGGGTCTCCCTTGCCGATGAGTTTTAAGGTGAATACGGAAACTAAGAGCGATTCTTCACTCTAGTGTTGACTCAGCGGGTTAGGTTCGTCTAGGAGCGGGGGTTCCCCTAAGATCGAGCGGTATAAACCAAAGATGCTCTTCAATAAGTTGGAATGGGAAGCCCCTACAGAGATTCGAATGTTAACGTGGTGAAGGAGCTCAGTAAAAGCAATGTCGGGAATCCCTTGCCGGTGAGGTCGCAGATAAAAACGGAAACTAAGAGCAATTCTCAACTCTAGTGTTGGCTAACAGGGTTAGGTTCGTCTAGGAGCGGGGGCTTGCCTCACATCGATCGGTATAAACAAAAGATGTTTCTCAATGGGTTGGAATTGGAAGCCCCTACAGAGATTCGAATGTTGACGTGGTGAAGGAGCTCAGTAAAAGCGATGTCGGGCCTCCCTTGCCGGTCAGGTCGTAGGTAAATACGGAAGCTAAAAGCAATTCTCAACTCTAGTGTTGGCTAATTAAGTGCGTATAGGAGCGGGGGATCGTCTCAGATCGAGCGGCTCGCTATAGAAATGTGACCTGTATATGGTTTTTGCGAGTAGTTTCCCTACTACAACAGCTGTCCCAAGGATTTTGAAGTTACCTAATCTATGCAAAAACAATTTTAAGAATGAAACCAACACGTGGCCCTGTACTCCACTGAATGTCAAAGAGAGCAGAAAAACAGAAGTTAGCTCATTTGGACTAAGTAGCTTCGTCAAGGAAGAAAATAATGCGCTCCTCTTGAACTTTTTAGTGCAGAGTATATTACCAGATTTTTGGTCAGATTTGGGGAACACGAATCGAAAAAAAAGTTTGACCTTAAATTCCACGAACATAAGTCCAAAATTAAAAGTTTGACTGCATAGTTTTAGGAACCCCATCCGTACTTGTTTTGCTGCAGCAGGCAATCGAGAAATGATAAGAAACTCCCCCAAAGAGGAGAAGCACGCAATGAGAGTCTTATTGAACAGATTGACAGGAAACGGAATACCAAATCACATCTGGACAGAAGATCGAAAATGCAACGTTCGATAACCCCTATATCAAATCCGCTTTGAAGGAACAGAAGATGCAGTCCTAAGAGGTGCCACACACCAGACGTGGAAAAAAAAATGGAGATGTCTGACGCATGTGACAAAAAGCTTAACATATAAAAGAACTAGATCGCCCTAAGGAGTCGTATCGAAAGCACTAGGAATACCAATGAGCTCATGATTTTGAAAGCGATCAAGTTTCGATAGTCTGGAAAATGCAAAGTTTGACGTTGGAATATCACATTTGTCCTGGAGTAATATTGAGATGCATTGCTAAGAGATGGAAATCTCAAGAAACGACTGCTGCGCGTGGAAAAAAGCTCACAAAAGAACTAGATCGCTCTAAGGTGTCGTATTGAAAGCATTAGGAACTAGTTGCTAAAACATGCAAGGAGCTGATAATAATGAAAACAGCTCTATGATCGAAAATAGATAACTTAGATACCAAATCTTGAGTAGAGAGACAACTATGTAGGGGTTTCCGCCATCAACACTAAAGACTTAAAAAAAGTACGTATACGTAGTGTAGACGGTGTCAAATCTTATTTTTACTTTAAACCTAAAATTTCTCGTATTTATAAAATCATTTTATTTTTTTTCTTAACTAATATCTCCAATTTTTGTGTATTTTTTTAAGTAATTTGTTTTTTTGACAGATAAGCCCAGGGAATAAATACGAAAATAAACAAATTGGCTAGGAAATGCAATTTTATTACAAGCTCTCACTTCCAGATACTTTACAAAAATGCAGCTGTGTGTGTGTGTGGCTTACACATTGTTGTAAAATATTTATATATATATGTATATATTTATTAATATATATGTATATAGCTACAACTTTATATATTCATTGGAGTAAGCTCAATTTGTTTGAAAGTTTTTTGGCAAAAGTTTCTTGGTATTTTGTTTTGCTTTTAAGTTGTTTATCCACAAAATTTTATACTCTTTAGGAAAACAAAGTATTTTAAATTGATTACCATTGAAATATTTATGTAAAATTCTCTGTACATATATATATATATATATATGGTCATATACATATAAATAGCAGGAAATTTTGGTTTGCGTAAATTCTTGTACTCATACTCAATGAATATTTTAAAAACAAAAGAATGTTTTTAGAAATTTTTAAGCTGCTTTACTTATTTTTCAATTATTACAAGCATTGTTATATATATTTACTTACATATATATATATAGGTACATATATATATATATATATATATATATATATATTTTTTTACTTTGTTATTTTGTGGCCCAAGCAAAGTCAATAGAAATTTGTGTTTAATGTAATTTTAATGTGATTTAATTTCTTTTATGCAAAAACTTTTGCTAAATTCTTAATCAATGTTTCGACAACGAAAGATATTCTTAGATCTATGAGAGCGACGCCAAATACTCTACAGTTTAAACGAAAAATTATTATACGAAGCTTATATTAAATATGTTACAGGTATGTAAATTTATTTTATAAAAATTGGCGGACGTAAAGTCGGGCGCGGACGACTTTAGGATACCCTGTACCACTAGCTTGTAATAAAGTCCGATTTCTTCACAAAAAACCAAAAACAGAAGAATTTTTAGGCAAAAATTTTTTTTTGACCGATCGTTCCTATGGGAGCCATATGATATAGTCAACCGATTTCAATAAAACTTGACACAGTGCTTAAATACCTTAAAAAAGATATAAATGCCAAATTTATTTCAAATATCTTTACAAACAAACGAAACTCATCGAATTTTGTATAAAAACGTGTTTTTGGACCGATTGGTCCTATGGGAGCTATATGATCTAGTCAACAGATTTGGATTAAATTCAGTACAGTGCTTAGGAACTATAAAAAACTCACGATCGTCAAATTTAGTCCCAATATCTTAACAAACAAACGAAACACAACAAATTTTGTTAAAAAATCGATTTTTTGGAAGATCGGACCTATGGGAGCTATATGATATAGTCAACCGATTTTGTTCAAATTTGGCACATTGCTTAAGTGGTCTAAAAAATTTCCAAACGCCAAATCTGGTTACGATATCTTTATTAAAAAACGAAATATAGCGAATTTATCTTTAAAAAAGTTATTTTGTCCGATCGGTCCTATGGGAGCTATATGATATAGTCGATCAAATTTGGTACAGTGATTGAGAACTATAAAAAAATAATAATCGAATACCAAATTTGGTTACGATATCTTCATAACGAAATATTCATCTAAAACTTTTTTTTTTGTCGAGTTCGTCTCAAACACCCCTATGGGAGCTATATAATTTAACCCCGATATCAAAAAAATAAAATAAGCTTGTCTCCTATGGAATAATATGGGATCTAATGTGAAAGTTTGGTAACTCTAGCTCTTACCATCTCTGAGATCTAGGCGTTCACACGGACAGACGGACATGGGTATATCGACTTCTCTATTCACCCTGATCATATTTTAGGTAACTTTGGGGTGTCTCCGACGTCTCCTTCTATATGTTACATACATTTTCGGCTTGCACAAACTTAATATACCCTTGGTACCATACGGCACAGGGTATAAAAATTTAAAAAGCCCCCGACACAAGAACTTAAGTAATTTTCATTTAAAAAGTAAAAAATAATAAAAGAAACTTAATGTTAAAGTATCTAAGAATCTATTAATAAATTGAAATCACTGCATGCGTTCGGGAGTTATGATGCCACAGACAGACAGACAGACAGACACGTTAAACTTATAACACCCCTCTTTTTGCGTCGGGGGTTAAAAATATATAAGCTCTTTGCTTTGAATGGTAATAGGTTTTGTAAGAATTTTTTAAAACTCTTTTAAACAAAAGTTTTAATCTCGCCAAAAAATCGTTGAAATCGCTTACGATGGCACTTTGGGGCATTTTCTAGTATTAAAAACTTTGATTCGATGTATTGGCCCATCTAAAAATCTAAAAAAATCATCTTAATAAAATATTATAGTCTCTAAATATATGTTAATATTAAATATAAATCATTTGAAGCATTGCATAATATTAAAAAGTTTGGTTCAATGTCTTTGCTCATCCAAAAATCGATAAAAATCGTTTAATAATATAATAATATTAATATTTTAATCTCTTTGACTTAAATGTAAAAATGGAGGTATGAGGTCTTCTAAGAATTTTTGGCTCGAAAAATTTCTTCAATAAAAGTTTTAAGCTCGTCAAAAAATTTATAAAATCGTTTACTATGGCACTATGGAGCATTGTCTAGTATTAACAAGTTTGTTTTGATGTGTTGGCCGATAATCGATAAAAATCGTTTCTATACAATATTTTAATCTCTTTGTCTTAATCGCCAAAATGGGGGAATGAGCTCTTCTAAGAATTTTTGGCTTTAAAAAATATTATTATTTTAATCTCTTTGACTTAATCGCGAAATCGGGGGAATGAGCTCTTCTAAGAATTTTTCGCTTTAAAAAATCTCTTCAATAAAAGTTTTAATCTCGTCAAAAAATCGATAAAATCGCTTACTATTGATCTTTAGGGCATTTTCTAGTATTAAGCTTGGTTCGATGCATTAGCCAGACTAAAAATTTGTAAAAATCGTTTATATGCAATATTATAAACTCTTTGCTTTAAATGGGAAAATAAAGTTATGATATTTTGTAGGAATTTATTCAAAAATCTCTTCACCAAAAGTTTAAGGCTCGTCGAAAAATCGTTAAAAATTGCTTATATGCAAAAATGAATTTTTTATGAATTTTTCGCGGACTTTCGGGGTATTTTCTAATATTAAAAAGTTTGGTCTGATGTAGAAATTTTTGGCTAGCAAAACTCTCTTCAATAAAGGTTTGTCCAAAAATCGCTAAAAATTGCTTATATGCAAAACTGAATTTTTTATGAATTTTTCGCGGACTTGACTTTAGCCAACTTTTTCAAAGTAACCTTATTTTTTTCTTTTGTTTGACATCTTGCAGTGTATTTAGGCTGCGGTTTGACTTGGAAAAGTTTTGGCTGTTTGGCTTTTTTTTCATCATATTTTTTTGTTTTGTAATTTTCTTCCACATTGTTTGGATGCTTTATGAAAATTTGAAGCACATAAAATTTTTATTATTTTTCAACATGCGTGCGTGGTGGGGGGAGCCTTTGGGGGCGGACTCTGTTGCCGAGGGAGTTACTTGCCACAGTTTGTTGTTGTTGTTGCTTTTGTTGCTGTTATTATTGCCGTTTGTTTTGGCCCTTTCGAACTGAGCAACAAACAGTACAAAACACATGTTTAGGTATATATGTGTGTGTGTGTGTGTGTGTGAGTGTTTGAAAGTGTTGGGGAGTGTTGCAAAAATGTGTGCCTGTGTGTGTGTGTGTGTTTGCCAGTGTTAGTCAAGGCTTTTTATAGCTGTTTCTGGTTGTTGTAGAATTTCTCTGCGGTTGGTTTTACATTTTGCATACCAATTATTAAATCGTCAGCATGTTTCAACTTTTGTATGCGAATAGCATCGAAATATTATTGACATGTGGCAACGAGTGGAGTTGGGTCAATACGACTATTAAATACCTTGTAAACACTCGAAATCTTAGGGGAGAGCTATTAGTTTTTATGTGATTTTTAATTAGATTAGATAAGAGCAATGGGAATGGGTTATTTAACAAAGATACGCAAAGATTTCTTTCCACATTAACAATGTGATCAACAAGATGGCGGAAACTGTTAGGGGATGGTTGGTTGGTTTGGGTGCCGTTTGAGTGACAACATATTCAAACTCAATTAGCGCTAATGCGCCATTTCGTTACACCACTTATGGGAACCACTGTTGTTCGGTTTATTCAAACCATCTCGATCCGTTAATAAACCTGTTGATATCGTCTATGTTCTTTTCTGCCAAGTCACGTAGGCTTCCTAACGCGAAGCTTCCTAGTGCTCTTTGGCGTAAGGACCCCAATCGTGGGCACTCACATAAATAATGATAAACTGTCTCTTCTGTGTTCTCCTGGTCACAGCTTCTGCATCTGACGTTGTAGGGCCAGCCCATTTTCTTTGAAAAGTCTCTTAACGGCTAATGTCCGGTTATTGACGATGCTATTCTGAAGATCATTGTTCTTAGCTTGCTTAGCAGTTCGGCCGTTCTACGCTTGTCGTTTCGCGGTCAAATTTCCTTTGCAATCTTGCAAGTGCCAATATTTTTCCATCTGGTTTTAGCCTTGTTCTGAGCTCGCAGAAGAAGTTCTCTCTTGATAGCGCTGAGGGGGTATTTGACAGCTACCTCCGCTGCTTCGCCATCTGATGCTCCTTTTCTCGCCAGTTCATCAGCTTTTTCATTCCCGTATACGTTCCTATGTCCGGGAACCCATACGAGAGCGATGTTCATTCTGCTTGCAAGGGCATTGAGATCTACTTTGCATTGTCTGATGATTTCTGAGTTCACGGTTGGCGAATTGATCGCTGTCGGAAAAATACACACCTCCGCCAGCTGACTCGGATGATTATTCAACACCTTAGATGCTTCTCTGATGCCAAAGACTTCCGCCTGGAAGATGCTGTTTCTGCTGCCTAGGCGATAGGAGAGAGGTACTTCGAGTTTGTCCGAGTAGACCCCTGCTCCTACATCGCGATCCATCTTGGATTTGTCAGTATAGATTGCAGCTGCGTCTGCTCTCATTATCCCGTTCATGTCGCACTCCTTTCGCGTTGGGAATCTGACGTCAAACCTCCTCTTGAAGTCTTGTTAGGGGAAGCTCCGAAGCTCTTGTAAACGAGCTTAAGAACAGGTTCTTTTAAATTTGACTGAAAAGCAGACTCTCTCTTCTTTTCTCCTTTTTGCTTATGCATTCTTTTTCTTCAAGTTTGTAGTAGCTGTAGCTATTGATGAGCCTAAGGTTGGCGCTCGTCAAAACGACGAAGGTTGGGCTTAGTGGGATTTTTTTTTATTGCCAGCGTGTTCCTTTTATAAATGGCATTCTGGTTTGATTTTGCAAAATGCGATGGTCTATTTTGACGAAAACCAGCGACAAGTAATTTATGGAGGGATCGCTAAGGTTTATGGGAGGTTGGCCGAATAGAAGAAGGTAAAGCTTGGACATTATTTATGGCATTATGAAAAGACATACATACAAACTTCATATTGTGATTGTTAAATGCAATTTTTCTCGTACAATAATTGAACATTTTAATCTCGACGAAATTCAAAATGGCGGCTATTATTATCCCCGAATTTAAGTTCTCCAGCTTCTTGTAGTAAAACAAAATGACGAATGTTGTTGTTTATTGAAAATAATGAACTTCTCTATGGCTGATACTTAATCGGAATGATGAATGATGAAAAATTAAGAAAAATGTGCATGTTCGAAAAAAATCGTTTTTTTGTTCCTTTTTTTTGTGATTTGAGCTTTCTTAAAAATAAGAATTTAGCCATTTTTCTTGGATATTGTTGGTATAAAAAAAAAAACAAACCATTATATCCTTTCCAACATGCTTTAAAAGAAGGGAATCGGAACAATAGATCAATACCTGTGCTTGAAATTCTCATGAAAAAAAATGCTTGCGAGGAAACGCGTGTAAAACTTAAGATTTGGACGCGTTCCAGACGCTCCTTTTTGTATAAATATCGATCGCATTGGCTAAAATCTTCTCGGACATAAGTTCTACGAATACGCAGCTTAATGTTAAAAGTGATTTCCTCAAAATTACCAAATTTGCTTGAAATTCTCATGAAAAATATGGTTTTCGCGAAAAACGCGTTTAAAACGCGCGCGACTTAGGTTACAGCGTTTAAGACGCTCAATTTCTAAAATATCGATTGCAACGAAAACTCCTTTCGTACGATAATTATGCGAATATTTAGATTTTATTTTTTGTAAAAAAAATCGATTTTTTGGCAATGCAAGAGAGTCAATAGAGAGAGGGTGATAAAAGTTCCTATTCATGCTCTTAAATGATCAAGAGCTGATAGCGTTCATTACGACAGACGGCGGCTTATACGAATAAATATGATTATATAGATTTCTTTTGAAATCCTGACCATATTGGCGTTGATTTTTGGTTGTTGGCGGAGACTTTTCCTTCTTTTTTGGAGTCTTCTTCTATTTTCGGAGTGGTCTTCTATACTGCAAAATAAATCATATTTGTTTGAACTAAAGGCCAGTACGCAGACAAGAGAGCTTCTTGCAAAGATTTTTGTTCTTTGATAGGCAGCATTGTATGCAAACAGTGCTACCCATTCTTTTTTTATCAATTGACAGCTAGATGGCGCTAGCAGTATTAACGTCTATTCTGTTCTAAGGACAAAAGCAAAAATAAAAGTACAGCGGTTTATTTTGATTGTAGCAGAGGCTAAATAGATGCCCAAAACTTTACAAAAATCTAATTTCCAAATCTATGACCTCTTTGGCTCTACTTGCAATTGACAGCTAGATGGCGCTAGCAGTATTAACGTCAGTTCTGTTTTAGGCGAGTTATATTAATAGTGGTATAGGTAAAGTAGATGTCCAAACTATACAAAAATTTTAAAATCAATGACCTTCAGGGCTCTACCTGGAATAGCTTAGAGGTATACCTGGGAAAATATTATTGTGTACAAAAAGTAAGACCATTTTTTTTTTTGTAAGATGTTATTGTTTTCTTTGAAGTGAATTTCGTCGCCTTGAAAGTAATTCACTCAAAAGTTTTTTTAATGCGTGTCGACTTGCGTTAAGTCTCTTTAATCCACTCAAAGCTGTCTTTCCGGATTGGTCTTTTAAGTTTAGGGAAAAGTTAAAAATAAGGTGAATACATAGGTTCGAGAACGATAGAGATCTTCCAGAATCAATCAACAAAACTTCACTGAGTTATTTGAAACGTTTGAAGCCCAAATCGTTATTTTAAATCGATTTTTTGGGTAATACAAGAATACGAGATTCAGTACAGAGAGAGACAGCGCTGTGAGTCGCTCAAAGATACAGATTTTGGCGCGAAAGCTTCAAGATCAAGCCATAGTTGTTGTTTTGTTGAAATATATTTTGCTATTGGTCTTAGCTGGTCACACTGTAAAACTTTGAAAAAAACAGCTTCAAGCAATTCTGATGAATTAGCTTCAAGGTATTCATAAAAAAAACAACCTGTTCGGACAACAGAGTCCTACCATCTAAAAGTTGGCAACAGCTAACAGCCTTCTCCTAACCTCATACAAAACTTACCCTCCACTACTTTCCAGGGTATTCAAAGCCAGTGCAGCTTTCCGCAATTTCCAACAGTTTTCGGCTGAGCCTTTAAAATCCACTTTAGGCATTAAATATGCGCCTTTAACCTTTTGCTTGCCACAGCGACAAGTTGCAAGCGGCGTTCTAATTGTATTGCAACCCGTACCGCCCCGAACCGCCCGGACCCAACCAAAATTTTGACTTTGGTTTTGGCTTTTACCGCAAATTCCGTTTCCGATTGCGGAAGTATTTGTCGCTGCCGGAGCTACTGAAAAACTACAACAACAACAACATAAAGTTAACTGTTGCCGGTCGTAACAAAGTTCGCGTTTATGCAACAACCCTGCACCCTCCTGCCCCCCGCTGGCAGCAAGTGACATAAGCTGCATGCTGTGGCAACTCTGGCAACTCTGTGCGAACAGTGCTGCCCACATGCTGTGCTGCTGTCAGCGTAGGCAAATATATGAAGCAATACACTGCGAGAAAAAGTTGAGCTGAAAATAAAGTTGGGGGCTGGAAAAGCCGGAAAATTTTAAGCTAAATAAAATAAAACTCTATGATTATAGCTGTTTATATGCAAATTATTGAATAATATATTTCGTTTTATATAAAAATACTATATAAAAATATTTAAGAATATTATAAAAAAAATTATAAAATGAAATAAAAATTAAATTAAAAATTTAAAAAACCCCCGACACAAGAACTTAAGTAATTTTCATTTAAAAAGTAAAAAATAATAAAAGAAACTTAATGTTAAAGTACCTAAGAATCTATTAATAATTCTAAAAAAAATACGTCGCGTTGGGGGACACGCGAGGGCAGACGTCGTTGACGGTCGTATCTTACATGCAAATTTTTTGAAGTAATTCTATGAAAGTTTTGAAGTATTTTCTAAATTTGGTTTTTTAGTTAATCTTTGTTGCTTAATTAGACTATTTGTATTTAAATTGTTAGTTTAGGAGCGGTCCCCCAACGCGACGTATTTTTTTAGAATTATTAATAGATTCTTAGGTACTTTAACATTAAGTTTCTTTTATTATTTTTTACTTTTTAAATGAAAATTACTTAAGTTCGGGGGTTTTTTAAATTTTTAATTTAATTTTTTATTTCATACTTTTTATAGGTAGGCTAGGTTAAGTTAGACTTTAGTATATTATAATATACTTACTATAATTTAGATTCTTGTTAAGGTATAGATTACATTTAAGGTCAAGCTCGATTGCTTTTTTTTACGCATTCTCCCACTTTCACTCCCCACAACTTTTAAACAGCTCAACCGATTTTCATCAAACATGTCTAACAACACTCGCACATAAGTCACCTTTAATACAAAAAAAAAGCTAAATTGAAATCACTGCATGCGTTCGGGAGTTATGATGCCACAGACAGACAGACAGACAAATTTTAAGCCAATCGGACAAAGTTGATGTTTTTAACTTCAAATGGCCATAACTTCCAAACGAGAAGAGATAGAGCAAAAATAACCACATATTCGAATCAGTGGCGTCGTCAGCTTCAATAGGACCAAATTTTAGGCCAATCGGACAAAGTTGATGCTTTTAACTTCAAATGGCCATAACTTCTAAACGTGAAGAGATAGAGCAAAAATAACCTCAGATTCGAATCAGTGGCGTCGTCAGCAACAATAGGACCAAATTTTAAGCCAATCGGACAAAGTTTATGTTTTTAACTTCAAATGGCCATTACTTCTAAACGCGAAGAGATGGAGCAAAAATAACCTCAGATTCGAATCAGTGGCGTCGTCAGCTACAATAGGACCAAATTTTAAGCCAATCGGACAAAGTTGATGTTTTTCTCCCCACTTTTACTCCCCACAACTTTTAAACGGCTCAACCGATTTTCATCAAACATGTCTAACAACACTCGCACATAAGTCACCTTTAATACAAAAAAACTAAATTGAATTCACTGCATGCGTTCGGGAGCTACGATGCCATAGACAGACAGACAGACAAACAAACAGACAGACACGTCAAACTTATAACACCCCTCTTTTTGCTTCGGGGGTTAAAAAGAAGCAATGAAAGAAAAAAAAACTAGCAAGGTGGCAAAAAATCATCTTTAATTCTTAGCACTTTTTTTTATTTTCTTGTAACTTTTATTTTATTTATAGATAATATAAGAAAATATCTCAAAATATTGTTAAAAAAAGAAGAAATGACAGGTGCCAAAAATCGTCTTGAAATGTTAACATTTTTTTTAAGCTGTTATTTTATTTTTATTTTAATTTCTATTAAATTTTTGTTATGCGAATTATAAGAAAATATCGCATAACATTGTTAAAAAAAAGAAGTAATGGGAGGTGCCAAAAATCGTCTTGAAATCTTAACATGTTTTTTATATTTTTATTTTTTAAGAATTATTTAGGGTATTATATAAAAATATTTCAAAATGCGGTAAAAAAAAATATAAAAATATTTCATGATATTATAAAAAAAATTCGAAAATAAAAGCAAATAAAAAAGAAATAAAAAAACTAAATTATTACCTCAAATATCTCAAAATCCTGACGTGATGGGCCAGTTCAGACGCCGGATTTGGATTCTACGCACCAAATTACTCCGGAAATGACTCTTAGCTTTCCAAAAACTGAACCATGTTGACCTGTGTTATCTCAAAGGTTTATTGCAAATGCTAATGACGTCGAAGGGATATATCTCGTAACTTCGAAAAGCCATAACTTGGCGAAAAAAAATCGTAATTGATCTCTTGAACCCTTAAATTAAAGGGTAAGAGTTGTACTAAATGATGTAACTGGAGAGAAAGACCGCAAAATATGCGCCCTGTACATAACCTCAAAAGTAGGAAAAAACGCCGTTTTTTGGGTACATAACCTCAAATATCTCAAAATCCTGACGTGATGGACCAGTTCTGACGCCGGATTCGGATTCTACGCACCAAATTACTTCGGAAATAACCCTTAGCTTTCCAACAACTCACATGACCCCTGTATTTGTAGACCTGTGTTATTCTTTGCTTTCAAGTTTTGCATATAGCCGACAATGCTGAATTACAAATAGCTATCATTGCTTGTGACAATTTTTTGAATTAAAAATATAAATTTATATTTAATTTTTTAAAAATATAATAGTTAAAGATGAACCGTTTTTTTTGCGTTTTGGAAACAACTGCTTATAGCAAAAGAAATCGCTTATATGCAAAAGCTTGCTTGCATTATAATATTTGCAAAAAAGCAATTTCTGTAGTTATAACATTATATTTTACTAACCATTTATTGGTAAGTATTGTTTACAATCTTTGCATATAAACGAATAATGCTTATTTTAAAATAGCTGTCTAAGAATGTTTTTGAATTAATAAATATAAATTTATATTTAATTTATATTTAATTTATTAAAAATATATAATAATTAAAGACCAAAAGTTGTATTTCTTGGCTAATAACTGCTTATTAACAGAAAAATATCGCTTATATGCAAAGATTTGTTCGCATTATAATATAAGTAAACAAGCAATTTCTTTTGCTACTAAACAATATTTGTCGAACTATTTATTGTTTATCTTTGCTTAAAAGTTTTGCATATAACCGATTAATATTAATTTACAAATGGCTACCGGCTGTTAATGGGCAGTTTTTAGATAAATATATATAAATTTTAATTTATTAAAAATATATCATAATTAAAGACGAAGAGTTTTTTTATCGCACGTTTTTCAACTGATAAATGCTTATTAACAAAAAAATCGCTTATATGCAAAAATGTGCTTGCACTATAATATTAGCAAACAAGCAATTTCTATTGCTACTAATTAACATTTTAAGTATTATATTTTATATTATACCTAACTAAATATTTATTGTTTATATTTGCATATAAGCGATTAATGTTAATTTTCAAATAGCTAACAGCTGTTTTTAAAAAATTAGTCGACTTTGGGTTACCCTGTACAACTAGCTTGCAATAATATCCGGTTCCTTCATAAAAAACCAAAAACGGAAGAATTTTTAAGCAAACATTTTTTTTTGACCTATCGTTCCTATAGGAGCTATATGATATAGTCAACCGATTTCGATCAAATTTGACACAGTACTTTAATACCTTAAAAAGATCTAAATGCCGAACTTAGTTCAAATATCTTAACAAACAAACGAAACACTACGAATTTTGTATAAAAAACGTTTTTTGAGTGATTCGTCCTATGGGAGCTATAAGATATATTCAACCGATTTTGACCAAATTTGGTACAGTGCTTGAGAACTATAAAAAACTTTCGAAAGCCAGATTTGGTAACGACTTCTTTATAAATAAACGAATTTTTTTTTCGAGGTCGTCTGAAACACCCCTATGGGAGCTATATAATGAAACTTCTTCTTCTTCTTATGTGGCCATAACAACGCGATTACCGGGTTACGGCCTGCCTTAAAATGTATCTCCAGGCGCCTCTGCATTGCGCGCGCCTTCTCCACTTGGTCTTTCCAACGCAGACACGGTCGTACTCTCCGCCGACGGTCTCTGACTACCGCATCGAACACACGTTTAGCTGGAGCATCCTCGTCCATCCTAACGACATGTCCGAGCCAGCGAAGCCGCTGGATGCTGATACGCTGAGCAACGTCCATGTCGTTGAAGAGCTCATACAGCTCCTGGTTGATGCGGATGCAGTACTTTCCTCTCGAAAACTCCCAAGGCAGCTGCATCAGTTAGCGATACGGTCCAGGCTTCCGCGCCGTAAAGAAGCACTGGAAGGATGAGTGCCTTGTAGAGTGATAGTTTTGTCACGCGAGAGAGGTCTCTACTACTCAATTGCCTATTGAGACCGAAATAGCACCTGTTGGCAAGAGTGATTCTGCGCTTGATCTCCAGGCTGACATCGTTATCGGTGGTAACGGCGGTGCCAAGGTAAATGAATTCCTTGACAACATCGAAAGTATAGCTGTCGGCCATAATCTGGGAGCCAAGCCGCCGCACGTCCCTACTTGTCGACAGCATATTCTTCGTTTTGCCCTCATTTACCGCCAGACCCATTTTCGCAGACTCCCATTCGATAGCACAGAAGGCCACGGTGACATCTCGCTTGGTACGCCCAATGATGTCTATGTCGTCGGCGTACGCAAGGAGCTGGACACTCTTGTAAAAGATAGTGCCAGTGCGATGTACGCCGGCCTTCCGCAGAACGCTCTCCATGACGAAGTTGAAGTAGTCGCATGATAAGGGGTCGCCTTGTCTGAAACCTCGCACGGTATCAAAAGGCTCGGAGAGGTCCCTTCCTACCTTGACGGAGCTGCAGGAATTACTCAACGTCATTCTGCAAAGCCTTATAATGTAACTACTATATCAAAAAAATAAAATAAACTTGTCTCTAAAATGCATCTAATGTGAAAGTTTGGTTTCTCTAGCTCTTACCATCTCTGAGATCTAGGCGTTCAAACGAACAGACAGACGGGCATGGGTATATAGACTTTTCTAGTCACCCTGGATCATATTTAAGGTAACTTTGGGATGTCTCCGACGACTCCTTCTATATGTTACATACATTTTCGACTTGCACAAACTTAATCAATAATTTAATTAAATTAAATTGCACTTAAACAGACAATTACCCATTGTAATTTAAATAATAATTTAATAAATTCAGATTCAATGAAGCTGCAATTCTCAATGGACTGCAAACACTTCAGAAAATGACATAAATCCCAGCTTGGTTTGCAAATATCTTTTGAAATTCCTTCATTTATTTAAGAAATGAATGCCATCATCATTGGTCAGTAAGACAGATAGAGAGAAGGAAAAAAGAAAGATGGCGGCACATTTGGTGTGTAAACAATTTGAGTTAGTCAGTGTGCAGTCGAAATGGCGCCATCTGGTGTGGAACTCAACAAGCCAGCCAAATACTGACGGATCTGAGCTGAGCTGAACTGACTGAATCCCAAATCCCGAATGCGTATTGCGAAACGGAACGGCATAAAGGCAAAACTGCAAAAGGCAAATGGCAAATGGCAAAACAAACATAAATGACAATGCCTGCCACATTTCTCGGAGAACAAAAATTCCAATTAAGTAGCAGCTGTTGGCAACTCGCTTTTCCAAATTGAATGACAACGCTGAGGGAAAACCTAACCAAACCAAACCAAGCCAAGCTAAGAAACCAAAAGTAACCAGAGAACCAGAAAACCAGAAGACCAGAAAACTCAAAAGCCAAACGAATGAGTTTTGGTCTGCGATAGTAATGCGTATGGAATTGGGAACGGGAATGGTATTGGCTTTGGCATTGGGATTGGGACTGGGCTGGGACTAAGCACTCGGATGCGGATGAGCATGAGGATGAGCATTGTAGACGAGGTATTTGGCAAATGCAAGTTTACTTCTAGCTTTGGCTGACTATGAAATGAAAATCAATGTCACAATGTTTGGAGTGCCGCTGACAAGTCAACCGGATGCCGGATGTGCAAGGGTCAAGAATTTTCTTCCTTTTTTTCTTCTTCTTTTTCGTTTCAACCACACACACACACACTGAGAGAAAAAGGCGGGAGAGAAAAAAAAAGAAAAGCCAAAGGCGCAGAGTGATAAAAATCAAAAATATATGTACACTTAGTATGGGCGTGTATCTATGTGACAGTGTATGTGAGTGTGTGATGTGTGTCCTGTATCGTTATATATAGGGGGCCTCATAGGGAAAGGTATCACAAGGTATCACACGCTCCAAAGGGAACACATTAAAAATTGGATTATTTAATACTCTAACAGACTCTGCTTGTATAAGCCGTACTTTAATGACGTCACACGTCACGTATATGCCTAGCAACACTGAGAAAACGGCTTCGGAGACACTCCAAAGTTGCCGAAACTGTGATCAGTTTGATTAAATAAGTCGATTTAGAAATGTATGATATTTCGTAGAACTAATCTTTAGACTTGAACCGTGAGAAGTGAGCAACTCCTTTTTAATAATTGACAGATAGATGGGGTTAGTAAGTATATGGCGCCAACTGTAGGTAGGTAGACAGGCTATGAACTTCCCAGCTCAAGAACAAGCCCTTTGCGATACCGATAATGGAAGTAGGTAGGTAGGTCGGTGGAAGTGGTTTTCTTCCAACACACCTAGGCCTATGAAAAGCCCATTGTGATGCCACTTGAGTTAGGCATTTACTCTCCTGTATCCTCTTTGAACCAACCTGTCGATTTAATAAACGAATTAATCTTATTTAGTCAGATTGCTGCGAATTCAGTAATATTCCCAATAGTTTCGGAGCCCAGCATTTTCAGCCTCCTCCTGCATCGTGCCACGCATTCACACAGAGGGTGCTCCACTGTTTCCTTCTCTTCTACCTACTGATAGCTTCTACAGTAGTCAAAATGCGGCACAACCAATCTATTGTCGTGTCTACCAATAAGAAAATGCCCAGGAAGAGCCCCTATCGTGGCTCTTATTTGTAGTCTGATGAGTTGTAAAAAATTGCTTGGTCCTATTTAAATCCATAATGGAAGTAAGTGATAAGGATATTAAATAGACAGGGAAAATTAACATGTAAATGTACTGCATTGATTCTGAAAAATCTCAATCTTTCCCGGACTTACGTATTCACCTTATTTCTGACTTATCCCTAAACTCAAAAGACCACTCTGGGAGACGGTTTTGACTAGATTAAAGAGATTTAACGAGAGTCGACGCGCATTAAAAAAAAGTTTTGAGGGAATTACTTTAAAGGCGATGAAACTCATTGGAAAGAAAAAAATTAAAAAAGTCTTACTTCTTGTTCGCTGTAATATTTTGCCATTTTTATCCCTATGTTATTTCATAACAAGAAATTTAGATCTTTTCTCCCTAGTCGGGAGACTTGAACTGATGTCAACCCCTGTAGAAACCTCCAAAACTCAGCAGGGTGAAGCTGTTGGAGTCGTTGGACCCAACACCAGAATTTTTACCGCAATGAGCATCTGGATAAGTTTTTTTTAAGCGGAGATTCATTGCTTAGAGATCTGCGCCCTTAGTATTCTTCTCAAGGGAACTAGGGGAGCAAACATCTGCATTTATTCCGATAGCCAAGCTTCTATAAGGGCATTATCATCTTGGAGCATCTCCTTCAGGATGCTTAAAGTAACCCTGTCCTCCCAAAATAAAGTCGTGCTATGTTGGGTACCTAGACACTCAGGAGTGGATGGTAACACGATCGCTGACGATCTAGCACGACAGGGTGACTCCATCCTGACTACATCTCATGCGCCGCTCTGTGGTATGGGCAGCTCCACGATCAAGACTATGATAAGCAAATGGGGTGCAGGAGAACATAGGAGATACTGGTTCTTCCCACCGGGGCTGCGTGGAACAAAAGCGCTTGTCAAACCTCTGGATACGATCAAGACAAAAAGTCTTGGCAGAGTCGACTTATAGCTCCTGGTAGCATATCTATCTGGCCACCACACACTAATAAATACCATCTACAGAAAATTGGCAAATCGGGCTCTTCAGAATGCAGACTCTGTCTAGAAGACGATGAAATCGATAGACATATTCTCAGTGACTGCCCAGCGCTGGTATGGGACTGAGCCTGTCACATGGGAAAGGAACGGATTAGTCCCTTCCATCTTAGGTCAATACCATCAAAAGACCTACTGCTATTCATGTGGAAAGCTAAAACTCTTTTGCTTTAATTTATTGGTATGGTACAAAAGACCTTTTGTTCGCAGTGCCCACCTCTTTGTGAGGAACTCTTTCGGGAAAAAAATAAACCCAGCTTGATGCCCTTGACTGCGCTGCTGTAGGACATCTTGTTTGGCCAGGCATGAGTCTGTTTGGGTTTCTTTGTCGCCGTATGTGGCGACATATCGTCAGATCGGCTTCTCTTGACCAGCGTCGCAGGGGGGGCCGGTTTGACGGAAGCCAGAGCTTCTGCTCTGGAGAGTCCCTTACGAAGAGCGACCCTGAGGAGTCTCTTTTCGCGGGAGTCCAGCCTCACAAACGAAGGCTCTGTCTCCAGATTGAGGGTCTGGAGGGTGGCTCCGATACTGGTGCCAGACGACTTCTGTGAGACTAAACTCACGTTGTCATCTCCGTCAGAGACTAGGAGTTCATCTTCAGAGCTGGAAGCCGATAGCATCAGAATTATTTGAAGTATCCATAAAAGTATTGAATACTCGGGGCGGGGATGTCGCCCACGGGATGGCCCGAGATGCCGTGGGAAGTCCAGGATTAAAACTGGAGGTGGACAAGTATCCAGAGTCCGCAGAGGGGCTCATTGATAAGAAAATTAGATTTTTATAAAGTTTGAACATCCATTTTGCCTCTGCTACATTCAAAATAATTAGTGTGCGTTCACTTTTGCTTTTGACTATAAAACAGAACAGACGTTAATACTGCTAGCGCCATCTAGCTGTCAATTGGTAAAAAATAAACTGGGTAGTACTTTTTGCATACCATGCTGCCTATCAAAGAACAAAAATCTAAGCAGGAAGTTCTTTTGTCTTCAGTTTAAACAAGAATGTTTAATTTTGCACTCCGTAAAAAGGGAAGACTCCGAAAAAAAAGGAAAAGTCTCCGACAACAACCAAAAATCAACGCCAATATGGTCAGGAGTTCAAATGGAATCTATATAGTCATAATTATCCCTACAAGCCTCCGTCTGTCTTTATGAACGCTTTCACCTTTTAATCTTTTCAGAGCATGGATAGGAAATTTTATGAGCCTAAAAAAATTGTTATTATGTCAAAAATTAGGCTAAAAAATTATATTAACTAACAGAACTAGTAGCTCATGACGAACAAGTCAAAATTATATTATAACTTTTTAAAAAAGGAGGCACGTTAGTGTAAAGCGAAACGTTTCTAAAATATAATTTGAATTGTCGATATTATTTGTTTAAGAATGGATTGTCCAGCTCGCAAAAAATCTCGTGTTATTTTGGCATATATTCTAACTTTTTTTCTTATAAGCGCTTTGTTTTACTATATCGCCACAGAAGCCAGACGGTTCAACCGGAGCCTAAGCCGAATTCAGGAAGAAATGGATGATTATTCGCACTCATGTATGAACCAACAGCAACCAAAGAGTCAATTCGCTTGTTTGGCTGGCGATCCGCAAACACAAGCTGTGGGATCCATAACCCCGGAATGTCAGCCCCAAGTAAATTCATACGTTAATGGATTGTTACAGCAGAAATTAGGGAATCTTATGGACGATGTCTACAATTTGAAAGCCCAATTCATGAAGTCCAACTGTGCTGCTTATGCCAACAAGCTTCTGCCATGTGACGGAGCTGCCACTGTCAATAATCGTATTAACTTCGCAGATGAGGATCTGGGCGCTCGCATACTGAAAATAAACGCCAGACCCCTAGGAAAATTTAATATCATGAAATGGCTGCTGGGAATGCAATTCTGTTCCAATCCACCTATACAAATGCTGCGATCAAGTACAAAGCTTGGGTCTTGTTTTGGATATCGGGGCTCCAAAGGCCAAGTTTGGTTGCTTCTAGCGAAGACTGCAGTTGTGGATGCCGTTTCGTTGACTCACGCGGCCAAGGATGCGTCACCAACTACGTGCGATACCAGTGCTCCTAAGGAATTCGATGTGCAGGGTGTTGATATGAAGACGGGCGATAACGTGTTACTTGGCCAATGGACCTATGATAATACTTCAAAAAAACGCACACAATCGTTCAAGATACAAAGTAATTGTCCTTTTCGTAAATTAATAATTAATTTCCACTCAAACTACGGCGCAAACTTTACGTGCATATATCGCCTCGAAGTATTCGGCAAAGAGTCATAAATTACATACTGCATTTACTTGTTATAATTTTATTATTTATTAATTTAAATTTTGTTCAATGTTACAATAAATTTGCTCACGATTATGCATATGTTCCGGAGATAGTTAAAGTTCTTTTTTGATGCCGGCTATATTTTTATCGTTCATTTGAATTGGTTAAGCGAAACCAAATTTTACAACATTTGCAATGCAGTTTGCATATTCCAAAGGGAAGTCAACAGAGGTTGCCTTACACCACCTAGTCAGAAAGATTGAAAACGCTTTCGACTACAAGAACATAGCTTTGTGCGCATTCCTGGATGTCGAGGGAGCTTTCGACAATACTGACTTTGGTTCTTTGGTTAGAACCGCATGTGACCGCATGGATTGAATCCATGCTCCGACAGAGGGACATAGCTTCATCTCTATACGGTACAACAGTCAGCATAAGAGCTGTAAAGACTTGTCCACAAGGAGGTATATTATCTCCCCTGCTATGGTCTCTCATAATCGATGAACTTTTAACTAAGCTGACAAGGCTTGGTTATAAGATCATTGATTACGCAGACGACCTGGCCATCTTAGTGACGCAAGCACCATCAGGGAGAAGATGGATAATGCTCTCCAAATTACCCTTAACTGGTGTCTTAGCGAAGCGCTTAGCACCAACCCCCAAAAAGCTGTGATTGTTACCTTAACCAAGAGCTACAACATGAAGCTTCAAAACCTTTCTATAAACAACACTGAGGTGGAGTATTCAGACCATGCCAAATATCTAGGTGCTGGTCTTAGACAAACAACTCAACTGGAACTCCCACTTAGAACAAGTGCTCTCCAAAGCTACTCGAGCCATGTGGGCCTGTAGAAAATTCTTTGGCAGCACATGGGGCTTCAGCCCTCATATTATAGAATGGATATACCGTATGATGGTACGGCCTTTCGTCGCATATGCAGCCCTTGTGTGGTGGCCCAAGACGCAGCAAACTGTGGCCATCAATAAATGCAGTAATCTTCAAAGACTAGTTAGTATGCATATCTCTCTCGGGAGCGATGCGTACCTGTTCCACAGCTGTCATGGAATCAGTCCTTGGACTTGCGCCGCTGCATATTTTCATCAAAAAGTCAGCCATGCAGAGTTTACTACGTATCCAGATCACATCTGGACTCTTAGCAAGTGACACTGGTCATGCCGCACTTATATATTCCCTTCCTGACGTATCGATCTGCTCTAGATCAGATCTTATTATCACGGAACTTTTTCACAATAAAAAATTTAGATCTCTTCTCCCTAGTCGGAAGACTTGGGCTGATGGCAGCCCCTGTGGAAACTCTCGAAGGCTACAATGGTTCACGGATGGGTCCAAAACTTAGCAGGTTGTAGGTGTTGGAATCAACACCCAACACCAGAATATCTACCGCAATGGGCATCTGGCCCAGCGTGTTTCAAGCGGAGATTCATGCCAAAGAGATCTACTTCCGTAATCCTCAAGGGAACTAGGGGCGCAAACATATGCATTTTTTCAGATAGCCAAGCTGCTGTTAGGGCATCTCCTCCAGGGTGGTTAAGGAATGCCATAACTACCTCCAAACCCTGTCCGCCCGGAACAAAGTCGTGGTATGTTGGGTGCCTGGACACTCGGGAGTGGATGGTAACGCGATCGCTGACGATCTAGCATGACAAGGTGCCTCCGCTCTGACTACATCTCCTGCGCCGTTTTGTGGTATTGGTGAGTCCACAATCAAAACCATGATAAACAAATGGGCCACATGAGAACATAGAAGATACTGGTTCTCCCTTCCGGGGCTTCGTCAAGCAAAAGTGCTTGTCAAACCTCTGGATGCGATCAAGACAAAAGGTCTTGGCAGAGCGGACTGAAAGCTCCTAGTAGCTACCTATCTGGCCACCACACTGTTAGATATCATCTACAGAAAATTGGCCTATTGTACTCTTCAGATAGCAGGCTCTGTCTAGAAGACGATAAAACCACATTTCTGTGACTGCCCAGCGCTGGTATGGGAGAGATCCTGCCACATGGGAAAGGAACGGACTAGTCAGCTCCCTACCATCTACAGAAAATTGGCTTATCGGACTCTTCAGAGTGCAGACTCTGTCTAGAAGACCACCTGACATATTCTCTGTGACTGCCCTGTGCCAGTATGGGACAGATCCTGTCACATGGGAAAGGAACGGATTAGTCCCTTCCATCTCAGGTCAATACCAACAAAAAACCTACTGCAATTCATGCGGAAAGCGGAAAATCTTTTGCTTTAACTTAAGGGTAATGTACAAAAGACCTTTTGGTCGCAGTGCCCTACCTCTCGGTGAGAGGAGCCCTTTTAGGACAAAAAAAATACATTCATTTTATTAATTTATAAATGACATCTACTGCTGCCTGCCTGCTTTGTCAAACCCAGCCGATTTGTATTCTACGAAAATATATCGATAACACTTATCGCAGTTTCGATAGTTTAAAGTTTTTTTTATAGTATGGAAAGGATTTTCGATTTGTAAGTGAAGACAAAGTAAATGAAAACTATATATTATAAAAAAATTATACAAGCAACCCTCGTATTTACATTTATGTGTGTGCACACTGACAATATGCTGCCAAGCAACCTTAAAATTAAGCAAATAAAATAAAAACCTCAAGTTACTTCAACAGCATTAAGATATTATTTATTTATGTACTCACTGAAATTTGAAAAAATTGTGCGCTGATGCGATGAATACTGCCTTTTGTGTGGCAACCCTGATCAAAATTTTTTCCACCTTTTTTACCGAATGCGCATTTATTAAAATATGCAAACTGAAAATATAAATTATTTATGCTAGAATGATTCTACACAATTTCTAATTTTTTTGTTGTTGTTTTTAGTTTGTATTATATTAACATATTACAAGCAACTTAATATTATGCATATTGCCAACATTAGCTGCTAATTAAAATAAATTTGTTAATTAAGTACATGGTTGAAATCTCAGTAACTAATTAAATGCACATGTGCAGATGTGCATTAATTATATTTTAATTTAAAACCCTTGGCAATTTGCCTGGATGTGTTTTAGATTTATTGTATGGCGCTTTAAAACAAGGTTTAAAAACTTTGGATATTGTGTTAACTTTAAAAAGTAAAATAAAATTTGATTCCCCTAAAGGTCGAAAAATTACTACAATGCGACTTAAAGGCTGATAATAGTTAAAGTTTTTTTTTCTTAATTCACATTTAAAAATATTATTTAAAAAGTTTTATAAATATATTATATATTATAAATCAAACACAATGCACTAAACTAAGCAACAACTTGCTGGCGCCATCTAGCAGGCAAAAGCAAATGAAATGCTGCTATAGACGAAAATTGCGTAAATTTATTTAATCAGTCGTTTTTTTCTTTGTTGCCTAACAAATGCAGTTAGATGGACTTTTGAAACTAAAAACAATTGAATTTTTAATTGTGATTTATGAAATAATTTTATTTATTATTATTTAATTATATTTTATTTATACTTTATTGCATTTATTTAACAAAAAAAATTATAAAAACTTTAAAACAAACTTCTGTTCATAAGTGGGCTAAGCTACGCAATAATTCATTGAACTAAGCAACAACTTGCTGGCGCCATATTGCGGCAACAATTTGCTAGCTGGCGCCATCTAGCGATCAATAGCAAAATAAATGCTGCCTTGGACAACTAATCCGCCAATCTATATTTTTATACCTTGTTCCGTATGGTACCAAGGGTATATTAAGTTTGTGCAAGCCGAAAATGTATGTAACATATAGAAGGAGACGTCGGAGACACCCCAAAGTTACCTAAAATATGATCAGGGTGAATAGAGAAGTCGATATACCCATGTCCGTCTGTCCGTCTGTCCGTGTGAACGCCTAGATCTCAGAGATGGTAAGAGCTAGAGTTACCAAACTTTCACATTAGATCCCATTTTATTCCATAGGAGGCAAGTTTATTTTATTTTTTTGATATCGGGGATAAATTATATAGCTCCCATGGGGGTGTTTGAGACGACCTCGACAAAAAAGCGTTTTAGATGAATAATTCGTTTGCTTATGAAGATATCGTAAATTCTAAATTTGGTATTCGAAAGTTTTTTATAGTTTCCAATCAATGTACCAAATTTGATCGAAATCGGTTGACTATATCATATAGCTCCCATAGGACCGATCGGCCAAAATAACTTTTTTAATGAAAAATTCGCTATATTTCGTTTTTTAATAAAGATATCGTAACCAGATTTGGCGTTTGGAAATTTTTTAAGCCACTTAAGCAATATGCCAAATTTGAACAAAATCGGTTGACTATATCATATAGCTCCCATAGGTCCGATCTTCCAAAAAATCGATTTTTTAACTAAAATTGTTGTGTTTCGTTTGTTTGTTAAGATATTGGGACCAAATTTGACATTCGTGAGTATTTTATAGTTCCTAAGCACTGTACTAAATTTAATCCAAATCGTTTGACTAGATCATATAGCTCCCAAACAAAATTCGATGTGTTTTGTTTGTTTGTAAAGATATTTAAAATAAATTTGGCATTCATAGCTTTTTTAAGGTATTTAAGCACTGTGTCAAATTTTATTGAAATCGGTTGACTATATCATATAGCTCCCATAGGAACGATCGGTCAAAAAAAAAATGTTTGCTTAAAAATTCTTCTGTTTTTGGTTTTTTGTGAAGAAATCGGACTTTATTACAAGCTAGTGGTACAGGGTATCCTAAAGTCGTCCGCGCCCGACTTTACGTCCGCCATTTTTTATAATAAAGAGATGTTTTTTGTAACTAAAGGAAATTACATTTTTTATTGTGAAAAAATAATTATAAATAAGAAAAAATTGTATTATAAAAATAATCCCGCAATGGGCATTTTGAAAATAATTCCCTTTTTGCATTGAAATTTTCAAATGTAATCAAACGGATTTTGCCATTCACAACGCTGATGACAGCTCTTGACCTTTAGGGTTGTCATGCAAGCTTATTTATTGAGCAAAAGTATTATATAAATTTTATTCATATTTATTTTTTAGAAATAGAAAGTAAAATGTTTTAAAATATGCTGAAAATTATCGTTTAGTGCAATAAGACTTAACTTACTTGGATCACTTTTGAAAAAGATGTTTTAAGAGAAGTGTAAGAATGTTCTAAAATAATTATAAGAAAGTGGCAACCCTTTGCTGCTATTCTAGCAAAAGCCTAAACACACGGAATTATTTGCCCGAAAAATTAAATCTTTGAGACTTCTATAGCACCCACGGATTTTTTTAAAGATATATTTTCAAGGCATTGCCAAAATCTTTAGACATTGGTGTAGCAACCCCGATATTTTTCAATCTGGAACTAATAGAAGAAATAACACTAAAAACAACTTATTTTATTATTATTATTTTATAAATCTTTGAGATTTCTATAGCACCTACGGATTTTTCCGAATCTTTAGACATAATATCTTCAAATTTGGAACTAATAGAAGAAATAACACTAAAAACCACTTATTTTACCACACAGAGTATTTAAAATATGATTAAGCTCGTAGCCATTGTCAATACTCTTTCATGTAATGTAAAAAATAACAAATGTATGCAATACTCTTTTGGGCAAAAATGCACTACTGCCAATTTATTTTTACCATTTTGCACTCTTGCCACTCATTATGTTTAGTTTAAAGCATTGGTGCTATTTTCAATACTCTCCAACTATCAACTTTAAGCATAAAAAGTAAAAATAAATAAATAAATACAATAATCTCTTGGTGCAAAACTGCCCTACTGCCAATTTGTTTTGACTATTTTGCACTTTTGCCAGATTTTGTATACACCCCAATTGTATTATGTTTTGTTTTGTATATATATTATAGGTTTTCATATTTTGCGACAATTCCTGAAGATCTTTAATCTTAAAGGCTACTGGAGATTTTTACAATACTCTTTTGGGCAAAAATACCCCACTGCTTGTAGCCAAGGATTTGCCTCGCGAACATAAATGCCAATTTATTTGTGCTATTTGGCACTTTTGCCAGACATTGTTTTTCCAATATTTTTAGAAGAAAACAAAAATCAGCGATCAACCGATTATGTGAAAAAAAAGATCTTTTGGCCGATCGGTCCAGTGGATGCTATATAATAAAGTCAAATGATTTTACGAATATTTGGTACAGTGAACTATAAAAAACTATTAAGTGCCAAATTTGGTTGTGATATATTTATAAACAAATTAAACACACCGAACTTTGTACAAAAATCGATTTTTTGCCGATCGGTTCTATGGATGCTATATGAAATAGTCAACCGACTTTAAAAAACTTCTGAGAGCCAAATTTGCTTACTCTATCTACATAAACACACAAAATATACCCAATTTAAAAAAAAAAATCGATTTTTGATTTTGAGTCTTGGTGTTATGGGAGCTATAAATGTAGTTAAACGATTTTGTACAAATTTGATGCAGTACTTGAGAGTTATCAAAAACTCCAGAGTTGTAAATTTTGTTGAGATATGTATCTTCGTCAACAAACGACTGATTTTTGTACAAAAATCGATTTTTTGGAGGATATGTCCTATGGAAGCTATTTATAATTCAACCGATTTTGATAAAATTCGGTACAGTACTTGAAGCCTATAAAAAACTCTCGAGTGTTAAATTTGGTTAAGGTATCTTCGTAAACAAAGGAATCATACAGAATTATATAAAAAAAAAATTGATTTTTTGGCCGATATGTCTTATGGGAGCTATTAATAATTCAACCGATTTTGATCAAATTTGGTGCAGTGCTTGAGACCCATAAAAAACTTCCGGGTACCTAATTTGGTTGAGATATCTTCGTAAACAATCGAATCATACTGAATTTTGTAAAAAATTCGATTTTTTGGCCGATATGTCCTATGGGAGCTATATGATATAGTAAACTGATTTTAATAAAATTTGATACAGTGCATAGGAACTTTAACAAACTATTAAGTGCTCAATTTGGTTGCGATATATTTATAAACAAACGAATTATATATCTATGAATTTTTGTTTTTTTCGAGGTCTTCCTTAAACACCCCTATGGGAGCTTTCACAAAGCTCGAGTGAACCAAGAATGGCTGAAAAACAACGTTCCGAACTTCATAACGTCCACACAATGGCTCTCGAATTCACCAGACGCGAATCCGATGGATTATTCTCTTTGGGCCATTTTGGAGAGCAAGGTCCGAACTAAAAGATACAACAGTCTCGAGGCGCTGAAAAAAGCCTTTGTCCACGAGTGGGCCAAAATACCTGCAAGTCACATTCGGGCAGCTTGCGATTCATTTTTGGACCGTCTCAAGGCCATAGTGAAGGCAAAAGGTGGCCATATTGAGCGAAAGTAAATTGTTATACCCTGTACCTTATGGTACAAAGGGTATATTAAGTTTGTGCAAGCCGAAAATGTATGTAACATATAGAAGGAGACGTCGGAGACACCCCAAAGTTACCTAAAATATGATCAGGGTGAATAGAGAAGTCGATATACCCATGTCCGTCTGTCCGTCTGTCCGTCCGTCCGTGTGAACGCTTAGATCTCAGAGATGGTAAGAGCTAGAGTTACCAAACTTTCACATTAGATCCCATATTATTCCATAGGAGGCAAGTTTATTTTATTTTTTTGATATCGGGGATAAATTATATAGCTCCCATGGGGGTGTTTGAGACGACCTCGACAAAAAAAAAGCTTTTTAGATGAATAATTCGTTTGTTTATGAAGATATCGTAACCAAATTTGGTATTCGAAAGTTTTTTATAGTTACCAATCACAATGTACTAAATTTGATCGAAATCGGTTGACTATATCATATAGCTCCCATAGGACCGATCGGCCAATATAACTTTTTTAAAGAAAAATTCGCTATATTTCTTTTTATAATAAAGATATCGTAACCAGATTTGGCGTTTGGAAATTTTTTAGACCAATTAAGCAATGTGCCAAATTTGAACAAAATCGGTTGACTATATCATATAGCTCCCATAGGTCCGATCTTCCAAAAAATCGTTTTTTTAACAAAATTTGTTGTGTCTCGTTTGTTTGTTAAGATATTGGGACTAAATTTGACATTCGTGAGTATTTTATAGTTCCTAAGCACTGTACTAAATTTAATCCAAATCGATTGACTAGATCATATAGCTCCCATAGGACCAATCGGTCCAAAAAAACGTTTTTTATACAAAATTTGATGTGTTTCGGTTGTTTGTCAAGATATTTGAAATAAATTTGGCATTCAGATTTTCTTTAAGGTATTTAAGCACTGCGTCAAATTTTATTGAAATCGGTTGACTATATCATATAGCTCCCATAGGAACGATCGTCAAAAAAAAATGTTTGCTTAAAAATTCTTCTGTTTTTGGTTTTTTGTGAAGAAATCGGACTTTATTACAAGCTAGTGGTACAGGGTATCCTAAAGTCGTCCGCGCCCGACTTTCCGTCGCCATTTTTTTTTTTTTTTGATTAAGGCATAAAATTTGAGTTTGATTTTTTTTCACTAAAAATAGTTTTAAAATTCAGTATCTCTATCAATTCCTAGCTACACTCTTTATTTTTCTCTCTTTTTTGCTGAATTAGCTTACGATTCACAAAAGCTTTAAACTAACGCTGACTTAAGACATCGTTTTACGATTTATTTATTTTTTAATTAATTTTATTTTCAACTTAATTATTTTGAACAAAATGTACGATTTTTTTAGACGAGGGCACAATGAATTTCACTTGAGGTATTTGTTAATTTTTCTGCTGAAATCCGTTTTTGTAGGCACTTTTTTTAACTGAAAAAAGCAGTGCAAAGTATTGGTTTTTTTACAAAATAAAATTACATAAAAAAAAGTTTTATAAAACGCTCATCGCACAATTATTTTTTGTAAGAGGTTCAAAACTTTCAGTTGGCCACACAGGCAACCCTGGCAACCCATTTAACAGTTAAAAATAGCTTTGAGTTGAAATTGGCTTTACATTAGAGTCGTTCTTCTTTAATGCTATAAAAAAAACACCCTATAATTATTATCTCAGTTATGAGTTGGTTAGTTTTCCAGCATTTATTTATTCATGTCATAAAATGACATTAAAAAAATTGAAGTAAAATGCTCAACGTACTGCTTGTTTTTTTTAGAGGCTCACAACTTTCAGTGGACAACACTGGCAGCCCATATAACAGCTAATATTTGATTTTTTTGGGGTTTGAATTGAAATTAAGGTCATCATAATTTCTATGTAATAAAATCAGCTTCATTGATATGAAAAAAACACCCTATATCTCAAGCAATTTTCATATTTAAGTCAGTTATGAGTTGGTTAGTTTTCCACCATTTATTTATTCATGCCTTAAAATGACATTAAAAAAATTGAAGTAAAATGCTCAACGTACAGCTTGTTTTTTTTTAGAGGCTCACAACTTTCAGTGGACAACACTGGCAGCCCATATAACAGGTAGTATTTGATTTTTTTGGGGTTTGAATTGAAATTAAGGTCATCATAATTTCTATGTAATAAAATCAGCTTCATTGATATGAAAAAAACACCCTATATCTCAAGCAATTTTCATATTTAAGTCAGTTATGAGTTGGTTAGTTTTCCAGCATTTATTTATTCATGCCTTAAAATGACATTAAAAAAATTGAAGTAAAATGCTCAACGTACTGCTTGTTTTTTTTTAGAGGCTCACAACTTTCAGTGGACAACACTGGCAGCCCATATAACAGCTAATATTTGATTTTTTTGGGGTTTGAATTGAAATTAAGGTCATCATAATTTCTATGTAATAAAATCAGCTTCATTGATATGAAAAAAACACCCTATATCTCAAGCAATTTTCATATTTAAGTCAGTTATGAGTTGGTTAGTTTTCCAGCATTTATTTATTCATGCCTTAAAATGACATTAAAAAAATTGAAGTAAAATGCTCAACGTACTGCTTGTTTTTTTTTAGAGGCTCACAACTTTCAGTGGACAACACTGGCAGCCCATATAACAGCTAATATTTGATTTTTTTGGGGTTTGAATTGAAATTAAGGTCATCATAATTTCTATGTAATAAAATCAGCTTCATTGATATGAAAAAAAACACCCTATATCTCAAGCAATTTTCATATTTAAGTCAGTTATGAGTTGGTTAGTTTTCCAGCATTTATTTATTCATGCCTTAAAATGACATTACAAAAATTAAAGTAAAATGCTCAACGTACAGCTTGTTTTTTTAGAGGTTCACAACTTAATGTTGACAATACTGGCAGCCCATATAACAGCTAATAATTGCTTTTTGTTGGGTTTGGCTTGACATTAAGTTCAAAACATTTGCTATTCATTAAAAAAAAACACCCTATATTTATTATCTAAGTCAATTTTCATATTCAAGTCAGTTATGATGAGTTGGTTAGTTTTCCAGCACTTATTTATTCATGCCTTCAACTAGCAGGAGACCAGGGGCGGACGAGGGACGTACAAGGAGCTTTCTTGAGTTGTTGTGGCGGCTTATTATGATTTCGTTATGTCCTTTTCAATCTCTTGTTTTGGTCTTTATCATATTTGGCTTGCTTATCAATTGGTCGTTCAGTTTTTAAACGTAAAATATATGCAAAAATTATGTAAACATTTACTTTAAAAGCCCATACAAAGAGCACTCCACACACAGATACAAAAACACAAACAGATACACACACACACACACATAAAATAATAATTATGCAAATGTAATGTTGGCAAGATTCTTTTAACCGCCGCCAAAGCCCAGTCAGAGGCAGTACCAGTACCAGCACCAGGACCAACAACCATGCCCACTCCTGCGCCAGCTCCTACGCCAACTCCAACTCCTTCCAAGGCACTTGTCTCCTTCATACTTGGCTACAGCATGCGCGCTGATTTCATGTAAACAAAATGACGCACGCCTTGAGGTTTATGATACCTGCGCCAGAATTTAGTCTAAAATTGTTAGTCCTTGTTGGGGCTCCACGTCGTCAACTTCCTTTGCGGCAAATGAAACGAAATGAAACCAAAAACCGAAAAAAAAAATAAGAGAGCAAAGGAAGATGAAGAGAAACAAAAAAACAAAATGAACAACGCAAATCTCAAGGCCCCGCAGGCGAAAAATGCGCATAAGCATAACTCGTTTGAGTCAAGCGCGAGGACAACGTAATTTCTGGCCAGGTTTGTGCCTTCCTTGCCAGGAAGCCCCATGGAACAGCCTACTAGCCTGCATACCAAGCCTGCCATCTAATGTTTGTCGCCGCTCGTTAGCAAATAAAAAGGCAGCCAAAGAGGCAACTGGAGAAAAAAAGGAATATCCAAAGCATAGAAGCGTTAATACACTTTAGAGTAACTTGGAATGGAGAAGTTCCGAGATTTAGTATTACTGCAACGATATCTAGTATTTATTAAAATAAAAAAATACTTAAAGCTGTAGTTTTGGCGAAATGGCGCAAATTTAAAGCTGAACCATATAAGAAAATTCTAAAAATATAAACTTTTTTTCGAGAGAGTCAACAACTTTTGACAATAAATATTATTTTCAAGTTTGGAGTAAATATGGCCTAAATTTTAAGCAAAAATTCAGGAAGAAAATTCCTTAAAAAAAAGTTGGTACTTTTTTGGTATTTTTAAAATTTTTTTTAGTTAAAATTGCATTGTCCATTGAATCCAACAACTTTTGAGACTGAATATAATTTTCTTATTTTGAGGACATGTAGCCAAAATTTTAAGCAAAAACTCAAGAAGAAAATTCTTCCAAGAACTTTTGAGAAAAATGTTTTATGGAAAAGAAACATTTTTAAAGATTTTTATTAAGTAAAGTTGGTATTAAAAAATACTTTTTTTATTCGACTTTTATTTGGAGTATTCGAGATTTTTTTATTCACAGATTTTGACTACACAGCCAAAAAAAAAACTTAATTTTACCTCAAGGCCTCAGTTTTCGGTACACTCTGATACCGAATTCGCTCTTAGAATAAACCCAGGCTTTATTCCAACCCTACAAAATGAGCTTTTTATCAGGTTATCTCAAAACCTGACTTGCTTGATGCTTTTGACCCAAAAATAAATAAAAGGACCGACGTACATCAGAATTCAAAAAGGTTCTACATAGGATATTTTTGTGATTAAGTAATACACAAAAAACAAGACTTTCATTTCTTTCATATATTTTTGGGATTAAGGAAACTTAGGCACGCCAGGATCCTGACCTCAAAAAAACATAAATCATATTTTGGACATTATTGTTGAAACTAAACATATTGAAGATCTCTTGGTCTCAGTTTCGAATTCAGCGTTCCAAAAACTTAGAACAAAATTAATTTTTTTTAAATCTGGGGACACATTTTGACCTCAGTTTCGAATTCAGACATTCCCAAAATTTAAAAAAAGGCATTACCAGACAAACGATCTTGAAAAAACTATTGATAGGTTTGCTTTAATCGTCATATTTTGTTTTCTATTATTTAGGGAGACATTTCGACCTCACTTACGAATTCAGCAATCCCAAAAACTTAGAAAAAAAACATCGCCAGAGAACCGATCTTCAAAAAACTGTTGTTGAATATGAAAAAATTATTTTTTTTTAATCCTTTACAAAAAAATATCTTTGGGAACTGTTCCAGGCGAGATTTTTCCAGCAAAGATTCCCCAAAATTTTTCGATAATTTGCAAGCCTAAAAATATATATCTAATCATTCCTAAGCATAAGTGTATGGTATAATATATCCATTCATCTAAGTAGGTGCAATTTATATAACCGTCAGCTAGAAAGCCAGAGTCCAAGCATCAAAATTTCTTAGGTTGATTAAATTGGCTATGTCCCACACTGCATTCTTCTTTGCCTCAATGCCAGGATTGGTTCAAAAGTCATTGACCCAATCCAGAAAAAACTTTCTTAATAATTTCGTTTTTGCTCTTTTAATCAGCTGTATCAACGAGGACAGAACAAAATACCTCTAGTCGGACACAGAAGCCCTTTCAGCGTCTTGAGCAACATGTTACTCTGCCAAAAGGTGCTACTTTGGGCTAAGTAGGCAATTGAGAAGTAGAGCCCTCTCTCGCAGGACGAAGATAACTCTGTATAAAACGCTCATTTTGGAGCAGAATCATGGACGATGACGAACAATGATGAGCGAGTCTTAAGAGCGAACCGTTCCGCTCTTAAGATGTGTTCGGCTATCTTGTTGTCTTCAAAACAAAGCCTGTACTCTGCAGAGTCCGACTGATCCCTATTATGGAAGTGATATCTTATGTACATAATGTGGCATAGATAAGCAGGAGGCTTAGGTCCACTTTACCCATATAGGTCTAGTCCGAAGGTATGACAAGCTTTTTAGAGAACCCCTGTCACATACTGCCCATTTGTAGACCATAGTTTTGTTTGTTGACCAACCAAAACCATAGTAAGACGTCCTAGGAAGAAAGTAGGAAGATGCGGAGAGATTGATTTTTTTCCCCCAATCAATTTGAGTGAAATTCTGTGAAGGACTGTCATTAATCTCTGTTATAAACTGTCGTCGGATACGCAAACCTTCGAACTGCGGCCATGAGCCGCTCAAGAGTCTACGATTTCCAAACGCTCCAAGAGAGGCTGAAGTTTTTGAAGGCGATCCGAATGGATGAAAATTCGACCAAATTGATAGCGTTCCGGAACACAGAAAGTCGCCGAGTTAGAAATTTCATACGATATCGTTCAATAATTTATAACCTTATCTTATAGATGACGCCCTTGCCAAAAGATGGGCATACTCCCTCGAATGGCAGAGAGTATCGATAAATGATATCACCAGACTAGATCCCATCTCAAAAAATTAGGTTTATTGTAGGGGTACGTACGGCTAGCTAAGGAAGGAAGCTAGGAGTTATCGATAGAACATTTTTACGTAATATCTCGTGTTTCTAAAAATATGGATAGATTGTTTGGACTGGACCAAAAACCTGATCGAATCGCCATATCAAAGGAGTACTTTACCTTTTTTTTACCACTCAGGAGAATATTTTTGGAGGATAAGTAGAAGAAGAGACCGTAGGACAGTCATCTGCTTAGGAAGTGATATCAAGGCTCCATAATTTATGTCGATAATATTACCAGACCGATTTTTTGAACTAGTTATGTACAGAGTTTTTGCTCTTCAGCCTGCATTCAACGAACTGCATTTTTAATTCGATAATTTGGAATCCGAAATGAATTGTCTTTTTTTACGAAAATGGCTATCATTCTGATTTCATAATCGGCTGCCCTCGTCTAAGACAGAATCGGAATCAACTTCTAGAACAAGTGAATGCTTAAGTTAGCAAAACCTATTTTTTGATGATTTCTTCTCAGTCTGCCCTTACTTAACGCGTTTTTAGTTCGTATATGACATAAATCCCTCGAATACTACTACGAATTCTGAACTCCTAAGTGGAGCATAGAGCCTCAAAATTGGTTACATTCATCGTGTTGTCGTTATAACATGAAATAAGCATTTTCAAATCCTTTGTGCTGGCTGCCGTAGTAGGGGGAATGACCCATAATTGTTGGCTACCCCTTGGAGACAATGTTTCCATTATTGTTTTGTTCCATGTTATTCTGACATCTTTTTATGAGAATCAATGAGTGATGGGTTCAAAGATTCAATAGTTAGAAGCCGCCCTTGATATGGGGAAACAGACGCTTACCTGATGGCAATTTGGCTGCCAAATAGGCATCAGGATTTGTTGTGGACTGCTTTTAGCTTCAGGACTCTTTCTCGACCTTACCGATAGCTATGCTGCCGACGGCATCGCCCTTGGATTCATCGCCCCTAATGAGAATCCCTCTAAAATTTTTTTTAATTATTTAGTACTCCATTACTCCATTAAAAGAAACATTTTTCAGCAATTCACCAAAAATTCCGTGAATTCAAAAATATGTAATCCAGCCCTAAGCTCTCTAAGTCGGCATAATCAAAGGATTGTCTATTCTCTGTACTTTTATTAATGGTTTTAAATAATTTAGTACTAACATACTCCATCAAAGGCAACATTTCTCACCAATTCACCAAAATTCCGTGAAATTCATAACATTTTAGCCAGCCTAAGCTCTCTTTGTCGCCATACTCAAAGGATTTTCGCCTTCCAAGGTATTATTTACTGTAACATTTGATGCGCACTGTTTCTTAAGAAATCAAGTCACCTGTTAAAAGCCAAGCATGACTGCATATCCTTTGCCAAAGTCTTCACAAACTTGCTGACAAAACATCTAATACCCTTTCCCAGAAAAAACTTGAAAAAAAAAACTTGAGATTGCTCTTTGTCTTTTGTTTTTTTTTTTTTTTATGCAAGTCGTCAGCTTGGCTTAGTTTTATGTCTTATAACTAACAGCAACGTTGAAAATGAGCTTACACAAGTAAATTGATGCCCAGCGCCTCAGGGGGTGTGGCAGAGTGGCAGGTGGAGATACTGGGGAATGTCTGTTTTTGGGTACAATGGCAACGCTGGCTGAACGCCTTATGGCTAAATTCAAAAACTTTTGACTGTCGTTTTGTTGGTCTGCAGTTGATTGATGAAGTTTTTCTGACCGAGAGCACAGTAATGGAAAACAGCCGCCTCAGGAACTGTTCTATATACGATATGTCATGCTATGCATTATAATCTGCATATAGCTAAGAAAAAAAAATTTGTTTACAAATGTATCTTGTATCTCGAAAACATAAAACAAATCAATCGTCAAATAAAACTAAAGCAAAAAGCAAAGCGGCAACGTTTTAAGTTACGGGTTTTATATACATATAAAACTGGGTTACAACTCAAGTGCACACACACGCAGATACACACACGCACATAGATACACACGCTCACATAGATACAAAACTCAAAGTGTGTGCTTTTAACAGACTGAGCGTGTGTGTGTGTGTGAAAGCGCGGTTTCAAAGATTTAGCACACATCCCTTGGGCGCCAAATGCTGGACATATTATATGCACAACTATATAGATACATAGATACACAGATACACACACACACACACACACATGCAGTTGCAGATGCATCTAACCGAGCGACAAACCAAGCGACCAAAGCCAAGTGCCAAGAGTTGTTGCCGGCTGCAGAGCAAAGGGCAGGGGCGGGAAAGACTCTCTCAAACTTAAAGCGAGAAAAAAAGAACTGAAGACCACAGAGTACACTGAAAGAAAAGTTAGTATGCTAACTTTATGCTCTAGAGCGTTTACTCAGTTGCTCTGTTAGATTTTATTTAATTTTTTTAATTGATTGTTTTTTATCTATTAATTTTTTTTAAATTTTCCTTTCTTTTGCATTAATATCTTTTAAGCTTGTAGACAGCCTGAAGATCGCTTTGAATTGAAAAAAGCCAAAAAGGATATTTTAAAAGCTAAACCAATTGCGCCTTATGCCAAAAAGTTCTTGTTTTGAATTCAGATGAGTTATTAACAAAAATATTCATAATTTCCATATAAATTCTACTCCAGTTTGCAAAAAAATCGAATTTCATGTTTTTCGGATCCTAAGTTGAAAGAATCCAGACACTCAGGATTCCATCATAACCTCAACAAAATTATAAGAAATTTCTCTTTGGCCAAGGGGCATTCAAAGATATTGGGTGAATTCCCCTTCATACCACGAACCACAGACCTTTGTAACTCGACAGAGTTACATTTAAACACACCCTTTACCACAACTTTCCCATCGAGAAAAGATTGGAATAATGGCGTAATAGACAGTAGCAAAGGAATTAACATATATACAGATGGATATAAGCTTAACGAGCAGGTAGGATGAGGCTTCCACTCTGACGAGATGAGAGCCAGTAGTTCCTTTCGGCTGTGTTCTTACTGTGTTCTCACCGCGAGAGAAATCAGTATTTACTCAGATAGCCAAGCGGCTCTTAAATCGTTAAAATCTCCCAAAATCACCTTGAAGACAGTGAAGGAATGTATCTATATATTGATAAAACTAGCACAATATTTTACTATAAATCTGCTCTGGGTTCCGGGTCATAGAGATATAGAAGGTAATTGCAAAGCAGATGAATTAGCTAGATTGGGTACAACAATGCCAATCCTGCCAGATAAAGCAAACACACCCATACCATTAGCAACTTGCAAGCTGCTAATAGATAGATATACCATCAAATCCGTCAATGTCCTATGGACTCAATCCTGTGCAACAAGTAGATTGACGTGGCCAGAATGGAACATGGACCGCACAAACCGCACAGAACTGACATAAGAAACCTAGTTGGGGTTCTAACATGGCACTGCCTAATCGGAAGACACGCCAGTAGATTGGGGGCGCCTTATACCGATTACTGCAGAAGTTGTAGAGACGCTGAAGATGAAGAAACGGTAGAACACCTTCTATGCGGGTGCATGGCTCTGCGTAGGAGAAGGCTAAATACTCTTGGGCAAAGCTTTCTGGATGACATGACAGAAGTTGCAAAAATAAATCTAACAAAGATTGTTAGCTATATCAAGACCACAGGTTGGTTCAAGGAGGACAGCGTAGAGTGAGGAGAGGGATAGCCCCGGTGACATCACAATGGGCCTACAACAGGCCTAGGTGCGTCAAATGACAGCCACTTTACCTACCTACCTTCTCTTTGGCCCATTTCCATATAAATGTTATACAAGCTATACAAATATACAGCTACACGATATCGAAATTTTTGTCCTCGGATTCAAGGTCCAAGAATCCCAGTAAATCAGAAATCCATCATAACTTAAAAAAAATTATAAAAAATTGCTCAAGTTCGGGAGAATTTCGAATTTCTTGTTCTTCGTATCCAAGGATTACATAACCCCAGTAACTTAAGGTACCATCATAAACTCAACAAAATTTAAAAAAAAATCTTGTGTTCCAAATCCCATAAAATTTTACGAGCGCGTTTGCCTAATGAGTATTGATATATTTTAAGGTATATAAATATAAAAAAAAATACTAGCACTCCAAAGCTCTGATAAAGCCTCAATAATCATATTGGTTGCTGGATATACCAGTTTGGTCCAAATCTATAATTTCCATATTAATTCTACGCGAGCTTGACAAATATAGAGCCACACAAAAAAAAACAATCTAATTTAACGTTCTTTGGCTTCAAGACTCAAAAAATCCCAGTACATCAGGATATTATAATACCAAAAAGTAATTATGGGATATGTATTATCCCTAGTCCGGAAAATCGAGCCCGTGTACTTTTCGACGATTGATATTATATATTTTTTTTGGTATTTTTTGGTATTTGGCACATAATCCCAGAAAATCCCATACAAACTCGTTCGACGATGATCGAAATTATTTTGCATTCATTTAGGAAAAAATACTAGACTCCAAGCCTCCGATATAGCCCCAAAAAATCACATAAAATTTTGTTCAAGCTCAAGTGCTTGACAATGATTGACATAATACTTTTTTGGTATTTAAGTACGAAAAAATACTAGCACATCAGAGCTCTGACATAGCCCAAAAAATCAATACTAATTTTTTTCGAGCCCTGATGCTTAAAGATTGTTGACATGTTTTGGTATTTAAATACAAATATATATTAGTTCGTCAGAGCTCTGTACCATATTATGCCATACACATTTTTTCGACGTTGATGAAAATTTTTTGCGCATTTAAGTATTAAAATATACTAGCTTTAACATAGCCCGAAAAAGAGACCCAAACATATTATTTCAGTCACGAAAAATTCCTTTAAAATATTTCCGATGATGGATAAGATGTAGTATTTGAGTCGAAAACAAAAGCACTTCAGGACTCTGACATAACCATACAAAATCCCATAAAATCCTCATTTTTTGAGACCGGGTATTTGACGGCGCTTGATATATTTTTTTGGTATTTAAGTACAAAAAAATACTAGCACGATGCTTGATGATGATGGATTTTATATTTTGTTGATATTTAAATAACTCAAAAAAAAAAAAACATACAAGTTATTTCGAGTCTTGGTGCTTTAAGCTGATTGACTGATTGATTGGTATTAAAATACCAAAATATATTAGCTCTTAATCATAAAAATCTCGATAAAAAAAGTTCTAGTTCTAATTTGTTCACTGAAACTGATTGAGAGGGCCGTGGCAAATCTGGGTTATTATTATAATCTTTTTGAGTGTGATTATCCGATTGGGTTTTGACAGGCCCTGTCTTTGATTTAACTTTTTTAAAGCTACATATCATACCAATAGCTTGCTGGCGCCATCTATCGACCAGATAAATGTTGACGATGCCATCAAAAAACTTGTTTTTGCATGTTTAGTTGAAAAATAAATGCAGTTTCTTTTAAAAATTCAATACGATTGAACTTTAGTAAAATAAAATAAAAAGTTTTATGTTAAAGTAGGCTAAATTAATTAAATGAAATTAGTAGGCCTTGTCAAATTTTTTGACAGCTAAAAAGTATTGTGTTTAGGTAACGCTTTACTTTACTTCATTTAGGCTAGGCACTTCGGCGGAGCAACACGTCCGTTCACAGCTCTGATACAGAAAAGGTAAGTAAAAAAAAATAATCAAAAGTATATTTTTAAATTATAATAATAAAATAATTTTTCTTTTTCTTAGAAAAAAGTGATTGCAGTCAGAACTGAGTTGAAATTAAAAACTGAATAAAAGTTCCTGGCAGAAACTTCAAAATGAATAAATTTGCAGAGATGTCGCCTTCGCGTTTGGCCAATGATAATGCTACAGGATCACCAACAGTTCCCAACGAGGTTGCGGCCAAAGATGCAATTGCTGAAGCAAAGCAGTCGCCAACTATCTTGGGCAAGCGTAAATCTACAGAATCATCACCAGTTTCCATAAAAGTTGCAGCCAAAGATGCAATTGCTGAAGAGGGACAGTCGCCAACTACTGAGAATCCTCCGGCACTATCGTATATATTGGTTAAAGGACTAGAGGAGTTGGCTATAATACGTCCAGACGAACCAGTTGCTTATTTGGCCAACTATTTGTTAGCCAATCGCGATATGCGTCCAGACCCGGAAGAAGATGCCAAAGCTATTGGCGCTAATCCAAGTTCATTCAATATGAAGTAACTGAAATGGTAGTAACTTCTTTTCCAATCGGCTTTGTTATCGATAAAAGCATAATAAAATGTTAATCCAAAGAATAATGGTGTAAAGAATCTTGGGAGTCTTTCATTCCTTAAAATTGAGACAACTTTCAGAAAAGGATATTTCGTTCGTATCCTCTGCTGGGTTCCGGGTCACGCAGGTGTCCCTAAAAACAAAGCGGCGGACGAGTGCGCCAGGAACAGCTCAGCACTGCCAGCTAACCTTGCGGTTACGGACGTAGAAAGACTATTACAGAACGTCGTATCTTAAATCAGGCAGACGGCTAGAGCTCTGGCGGAAAGAGAATGGGACATATTGTCCGGTTGTCGCATCTTGCGAGCACTTTGACCGAGATATGATCCAAAGGGAACATCTTAGCTCTAGGTGGCAAGAGCTCTGACGGAAAGAGTATAGGATATGGTGTCCGGCTATCGCATCTCCCGAGCACTCTGGCCGAGATATAATCCAAGGCGAACATCTGAACTTCTGCGCTTTCATTAAAACAGGACTAGGATGGTGGTAGGCGTTGTAACGGGGCACTACCCCCTAGGCAGTATGGCTGAGAGGTTGCAGCAGCTGCAGAGATTATGAAGGGACAGAAAGCATCCAACACCTGCTATGCGACTGTTTGAAGCTTCTTAGAAGGCAAACCCAGTTTCTGGGTAAGCCATTCTTTGAGAATTTGGGTAGTCTAGCCTATGTGCCCATAGCGGATCTGGCTGCTTTAGTCGAATCCTCAAAATTGTTCTGCAACATGAGAGACTTAGGCGATTAAGGGTGTAAAATTTTCGATCATCCTCCACTGTCTCTGCCTTTCTTCAATTCCTTCGTCCCCCTTATTTCAATAAGGCAACACAACGGACCCCATGGTCACTGGGGGATCTCAATGACTATCTCTGCAGTGCTGAGCCTATACAACCTAACCTAACCTATTTCGTATTTTCGAAGACCTCATTTTTGTGCACAGTGTAAAAATAACAAGCACAAATACCAAACAGCTCGGTGGTTGACTGCCGTGTCGTGCTCGGATCTCTTCGGATCGCTTCGGATCTGGTTTCGTTTTGGTCTGAAGCGAATGTAAAACAATTCCGCTAATTGCAAAAAATGTCACACACATACACAAGCACGCACACACACACATGTGCACAAAAGAGTGTTGGAAAAGCGACTAAAATACACTTGACCGTGTGGGGGTTGCAAGGTTGAGTGACTCCTGTTGCGACAAGGACTGCATGGATACTGGGTCGGTACTTGCAACGATTTGCGGTTGGCGTGAAAAGAGCTTTTGGCTCTGTTGCTTTCGACAGCGATGCTGGTCAATGAAAGGCGCTGGTACGTGAAAAAGTAAACCCGGGGGGAGGATTTCAAGGGCACTTCTGCACCGACAGACGCAATGCAGCTTTCATTTACTGCACTCCTTTTTCCTTTTTACTTTTTTTTTCGCCAGGAGCAACTTCACCGCTAAGTTCACTTAAGTTTGACTTAATTTTACTTTGCTGATTTCATTTGACAGCGAATTTTCCACGTGCTGCAGCGCAGATTTTTCTTCAGCACTTTAATTAATTTAATTTGGTTGCTTTTGAACTACTTCGCTGCTTTCTTCTTCTTTTTCTGCGCTCTTTATTTTGCTCATGGACACTCGATTGGCATACACTTTAGAGCAGCAGGGTACTTCAGTTTTGTGCAGTGTATATCTGAACAGCTCTAGCTCGTAGACCATAAAAGCTGATGCAATTAAAAACTTGGCCAAAGATACGCATCAAGTGCACGCATGTCAAGCTCGTCAATCTTTATTGATAGCTGCAAGCATTTTTCCTGCCCGTAGGAAAGAGGGTCACCCTGACACTATAAAATATATTTTTTCACTACTAGATTGAAAGAGAAATGTCAACAGCTGCAAACTGCAACAAAATGAACATTCTCCATAAATATTCTACAGTGTGACCAGATTCCATTAAAATTAGTAACAGGATAACATTTTGAGTGTTCAAAGGATAAGTTGAAAAAATGCAAGTAAAGACCCTATAAAAATAAAAATGTTAAATGCATAAGCTATATAAATACTTTTTCCATTAATATTGAACAGTGTGACCAGATAACATACAAATTTTTTTAATCATGTGCGCATAGGGTCATATTTTGGGTGCACACAAAGAAAGTTCAAAAATGTTAACAGCAGCAAAATGCAACAATTTTTTCATTAATATTATACAGTGTGACCAGATTGCATTATCATTTCAAAATATTGTACACAACAGCTCAATAAATATTTTAAAAGCGGCAAACAATACTTCTAGCATTTTTTTTCTTTTCATAAATGTGATACAGGGTGACCAGATAGACATAAAATATGTAAATCTTATACGCACAGGGTCACAGTTTGAGTGCAGGGGAAGAAATTTTAAGTATAATAGTAAAAACTTTGTAACGAAAACTGCAATAATATAATTCTTTTTTTCTTTTCATTAATTTTGTACAGTGTGACCAAAAAGCAATAAAATTTCTAAGTCTTGTACGCACAGGGTCACATTTTGAGTGCACGGGAAAAATACGTTCAATGGTTACAAAGTTAATACTATATAAACAGGTTTAAAGCAGCAAAAATATTTTTAAGGTTTTTTTTTGTGTCCTTTTATAGGGTGACCAGATGACAAAACTTTTTATATATCTCATACACAGGAGTAAAATTTGGAGTGCACAGAAAAAAATTCGAAGAAACAACTACAAGCTGCAACAATACTTATAACCTCTTTTTTCTTTTCAGAAATGTTATACAGGGTGACCAGATAGCAATAAAATTGGTAAGTCTTGAACGAACAGGGCCAAATTTTGAGTGCACAAAAATAAGACCCAAAACAACAAGTAAAAACTCCATAAACAGGTTTAAAGTTGCAAAAATATTTTTTATGGTTTTTTTTTGTATCTTTATATAGGGTGACCAGATAACAAAACAGAATTAAATTTTGAGTGCACAAAAAAAGTTCTAAAAAACAACTGCAAGCTGCAACAATACTTATAACCATTTTTTGTTTTTGTAAATGCTATACAGGGTGACCATATAGCAATAAAATTGGTAAATCTAGTCAGGGTTACATTTTGAGTGTACAAAAACAAAATTCCAAAGCAACAAATGAAGAATTTATGAACTGCAGCATTATACAATTTCATTTTATTAGTCCAGCCCATATAGGATGACCAGATAGTTTTTTGAATTCTTTTGATCAGAGCTACTGATTTTAGACAAGCAGAATTTTCATATTATAAAAGCCAATAAACTAATAATAATTTATGAAAATAAATGCAGAATAATATATTCAATATCGTCATATGACTTTGATATGGTCACCCTAAGTTTTTTGAATCCTTTTGGTCAGAGATATGATTTTTAATTGTAAAATTTTTGCAAATTTTTGTAAAATAATAATGGTGCATCAAAATAAAAGCAGAATAAATTTAATATCGTCTTATATGGTCACCCTACATTTTTTGAATTCTTTTGGTCCGAGATACGGATTTTCGATCTTAAAATTTTTGCAAATTTTTATAATATACAATGCAAATGAAATAATAATTATTTATCAAAATAAATGTAGAATAAATTTAATATCGCCATATGGCTCTTATATGGTCACCCTAAGTTTAATTTGTTCTACAAACAACGTTACTTAATGCATTATTTGTAAACTTAGCGCAGATGTTCGGCTTTTCTTGTGATCTTAAATGGATGCAGGAAAATCCACTATGAAGGATTTAAATTTCTTTGAAAATAAAAGTAAAAGCTTTACTTTTGTAAAGGGTTCAGTTGAGTTAGGAACAAAAAGCTCCTGGATAAAAAATTTATGTTTTTATTTTTGAGCCATTTTTCTTAAATATTTTCTTAAAAAAAATATATATTTCACTCGTTGTTTTTCAAGCTGCATTAATTTTTAAAAATACTTAAGATATTAATCTTAATTAGCAAAATAGATTTTGGGCTCAAGTGAAAATTGGCAACAAATTGGAATATATTTTTAAAAATTGTATAATCACAGCCTTCATTCTATACTTCTAGAGGATGATAATGCATTTATTTAAATTATATTTAATACAAAACATTGTGGAAAGTATATTTTAAAAATATATATAATTTAAATTCATATTAGGAATGAAAAAAAGAATAATAATAGCTATACCAAATGGTATTAAAGTAAAAAAAGATAGGGAAGCGGAACCCGAGAGCTTTCAGGCGTGAAGCCAACTTTCTGTTAAAATTAATTCTAGAGCTTTGAAAAGTTTTAAACATAATAATCTGTCAGCTCAGCTAGCTCTATACATGCTTTTTAATCTACTTACTTATTTTGTTATATGTCGATTTTTATATATTTTTACTCTAAGCTTTATTCCAACACTTTGCTCTAAAAATATTTCAGATTAATTAGCGAATAAATTAAATTTGGGTTTTGATATATTCGTTGTTAAAAAGCCCCCTATATACCAACTTCCTCAACCAATCTATGCAAAAAGTAACGCAATCACAAGATTATAGAAAAAAGTTGGGCATATTAATATTTATTTAAAAATTTCCAAAAACTGTTTTTTCATTAATATTTCTTGAGCAAATATTTGCACCAAATATTTGCAAAAAATCTACCAAGTGATTGCAAATATTTTTAATTCAAGCTCTATTCTATATATGCTGGCTATAAGAAATTCACAAAAATGATGACCCTATATACTAACTGCAGTGTATTTCGCTGTCGGCTTCTCAATTTTTTGTTTCTTGCTTTCTTCGCTGTTCGTCTTGCTCTGTTGCGCCGCCGGCACTTGAGCTAGCGCTGCTGCTGCGCTGCAACTGCGCTGCCGCCGTCTTGAGTGTTGCATTTTTCGCACGCTTTTAATTAAACGCCGCTGCGCCGCAGCGTATGCTACAGTTTTTTTATTGCTTCACTGTGGTCGCTGCCAGCGTCAAGTGTGTGCGTGAGTATCTATGTGTGTGCGTGTGAGTATCTGTAAGTGTGTCTGCTTTACATATATGTATGTATGTTTAGTAGATATTGCAGACGTTGCGTTAAGTTTATTTATTGGATTTGCTTCTTATTATTGTTGACAGTAGGGCGTGGCAGCCAAATGCAGCTAGAGCAAGACATATGCGAGGGTGGCCCTTAAGGTTTTGGCAAGCGTGCAAAATATTTTCTTAAAATTCGGCATTTATTTAACTATGTACTTACCATAATAGCCACAAATCTAAACCATATCAGCTGTGACACTGTGCTGTAAGAAATTAAAAATATTTTTATAAAAAGACTTTAAAAGTTTTACAAATGTTCACAAAGGCAGTTAAATATGAGAAAATATCTGCATATCTATATATCTACAAAAATGTTAGATCCCAAGCTCCACAAAGGCAGTGAAATATGAGTTAATATCTAAATATCTATAACATATATCTACAAAAATGTTAGATCCCAAAATTGGGTCACTTTTTTATACGAAAAGTTTTTATTAGACATTTAATGAAAAGCTCCAGAATTTTTTGCAAGCTTCTTATTCGTGTAAGCAAATATTTTGTTGTTTGAGCCATATTTTATTAAGTACATATAAGAAAACATAGCCTATAACTAGCAGGCAATTAAGACAATTTTAGCGTTACCCCTTTTTTTTTAATTTTTGAAGCGATTCGGAAGTTATGGGCGAACAGATGCACGCATGCATCAATACATATTACTACAACAATATAACCAGCCTCCCTCTATTTCTCAACTACGCCCCTATCGGACAACATTTTATAAGCCAAATCTACCGTTTTGTGAAGTCGACTTCGTTTTCCTAAACAACGATCTAATCTTCTATTTCGCCACAGCTTTGAAATTTTCTATCTTTGAATACATTATTAAGATGGTATGGATATTTTGTTTGAGTCATTACCAGGTTAGGTTAGGTTGCATAGCCAGCTCAGATAGAGACTAAGATCACCCAGAAACCATCCATTATGTTGCCTTATTAAAGGAAGGGGAGGAAAGGAATTGGTGAAAGGGAGGGATTGTAGAGGAGGATAAAAAACTGTAGGACATCCCCAATCGCAAAATTCTCTCATGTTGCAGAACCATTTTGAGGAATCGTCGTAAGCAGCCAGATCCGCTATGGGCACATTGGCTAGACTACCCAGATCCTTAAAAAATGGTCTACCCAGAAACAGGATTCGTCTTCTAAGAAGCGTCGGGAAGTCGCATAGCTGGTAAAGAATGCTTTCTCACTCTTCCTCAGCTCCGCAGCTGCGACAGAACTCGTGATGGGGAGTGTGCAATCTCTCAGCCATATTGCCTATGGAGCAGTCCCCCACCATCTTAGTTCTGTTTTTATGGAAACGCAAGATTTCAGATGTTTACTTTAGATCATATCTTGGCCAGAGTGCTCGGGAGTTGCGACAACCGGACACCTTGTTCCATTCTCTTTCCACCAGAGCACTAGCCGTCTTCCTGATTTGCGATACGACGTCCTGTCATGGTCTTTTTATGTCCGTAACCGCAAGATTAGCTTCCAGCGCTGAGCCGTTCCTGGCGCACTTGTCCACCGTCTCGTTACCAGGGACACCTGCGTGACCCAATTTTCAAATTCCATAAAATTATTTCTGATTGTAGTAGGTTTTGTTTCTACACTCTACACAATATGTTTTGGCTCAGATATCCATAAATTTTGTCCAACGTGAATCTCACAATATACACCAAAAAAATATATTGGAAAAAAAAAATTGTTTTCATAAAATCTAATCGCTATTTGAAGATAACTTTGTAGCAACCATGACTTCCTCGGTGGTTTTATGGCTTTGCAGCGTGGTGCATTTGGTAATGCATAAATCGTGCTTTGTGGACAATCAACGTTTTCCGGCAGCTCCTGGTGCAGCTATAGGGGATCATATAGCCTATGTTACCATGCTGTATGTGCTTTTTGATATGGAACCGTTGCCGCTGCGCTATCGCAAGAGAATGTGGGGCTTAGTTGCCTGCTTTGTAGAACTTGTCTTGACCATGGCCATAATGGAGCTATGCATCATGTGTCTATGGGGTAAAGTCGTGCTGCAATGCTATGTGGGTGTGGATTATGTATTAATGCAGGGCAACGTCACAAGTCAGTTTTATGAGGAACGGCTGGAGTCCATAGTTGGCTTTTTTACCACCATATTGTCCATTATACTGCTTATAAATGCCATTATTGCGACCAATTCGGTACCCTATGCACCATTTCCGTTTACACAGGTGCCCAGCTGGGCTCAGAAGAATCAACAAGGTGATCAAGAAAAGACGTCGACGGATTGAGGTATACAAATTTCTGTTTATAATTTGATATGAGCGACTAAGGCAAAGATGAAAGGTATCAAGATCCTGACTAGCTTTTTGTGGGGTCTGCCAATTTTTTTTTTTTTCAACTCTTTATATATTTTTGTTTGTTTTAATAAATTTTTATTAAGTTGTGGCCTAAAATTGCTTTGCTTTTGGTTTATCTTGGACTAATTGGTAAAATGGAGTACTAGTATAAAATGAATTGAATGTGTTAGCCGGTGGTTTAGCAGAGGTTAACAAGTTTCGCAACGAGTTGGAGGTTTTTTTTTAAAACTGTTTCGGATTTTTTTGGAACCTCAAAAGTTGGCAAAAGTCATATTTCTGACCACCATATAAAAACTATACAATTCTAAACGGTCCACAGTTTTCCGAAAGATTATTTTGATCCATGGGAAAAGAGCCAACTAGGATAACTCATCCTCAGGAAAAAAAAAGGTTTTAAGCTTCTAAGATCCGACCATCCTAATGAAAATTTGTTCAAATTAGGTGCCCAGGGTACAGAAATAGAACGACAACTTTTATGTTCCTGGAGAGGAAAGATTCAATCCAAGGAACCACCCTTAAAAGGGAACAAGCTGACCATCTATACTGATGGTTCGGAGATGGATGGGGGAACAGGAGCAGGCATCTTCTCTGAAGAGCTTTCAACGAAGCTTTCATTCCGACTTCAAGACTAGTGTAGCGTTTTTTAAGCAGAGATATACGTATACGCGGCTAGACTTATTGACACCTTGGACGGAAGTCCAAGGAACATTGTAATCTTTGCCGATAGTCAAGCTGCAATTTACGCCTGTCATCGCATACCATGAAGAGTAAACTGATCCATAACACGACGCTAGCGCTCAACCGTATCCTTTATCACTCAATAAGTCTCTGCTGGATTTTGGATCACTCAGGAGTCACTGGTAACAAGGCAGCGGACGAGTGCGCCTGGAACAACATACCACTGGTAGCTAATCTTCCAGTTACGGACATAAAAAGATTATACAGGTTGTCGTAACGCAAATCAGGGACACGGCTAGAGCTTTGGTGGAAAGAGAATGGTACAAGGTGTCCGGTTGTCGCATTTGCCGAGCACTTTGGCCGAGATATGATATAAAGCGAACATCTTAACTCCTGCGTTTCCATAAAAACAGGACTAGGATGGTGGGGCACTGCTCCATAGGCAATATGGCTGAGAGGCTGCACGTTCTCCATCATGATTTCTGTCGCAGCTGCAGAGATGAGGAATAGACAAAAAGCATCCAAAAGCAACCTGATATGCAACTGCCCGGCTTTCTCACTAAACCATTCTTTGAGAATATTGGTAGTCTAGCCTTTGTCCTCATAGCAGCTCTTGCTGCTTTCGTCGAATCCTCAAAATGGTTCCACTAGATGAGAGACTTATGCGATTGGGGATGTACAGTTCTTGATCCTTCTCCAGAATGCGTCCCTTTCTTTAATTCCTTTCGTCCCCTTCTTTAATTACGCGACACAATGGATCCCATGGTCTCTGGGTGATCTCAGTCACGATCTGAGCTGCCTATACAGTCTAACTTTGGATGCCCATCGTTTACTCGAATAAAGATCTCATAAAAACCCCTATAAGTCAAGCACTAGTATAAGCTTCAAATTACTTTGTTTTTGAAATTTGGATTCAGCGGTCCTTAGAACCCTTGGTAAGCATCCTTACCTCTTATACCCAAAAATTATTTTATTTTTTTGTGGCAGCGTAGTTTAGGCTTCTTCATTCGTAATCTCAAGAAACATCTCAAATTTATGATGCTTAAGCAATACCGAATATCAAGAGAATTTAAAGTTCCGAACATATACTTAATCAATGCATTACAAAGACCAAATGCATCATGTTTTTGTTCCATGTTAATCAAACCTTAAAGACAACCCTCGCATAAGTTGATAAATACACAAATAAATATAGATTACGATATCATATTGGCAGTTCAATTTGTTAGCGTAAAGCAAACATCCAGGGACTAGTTTTTAAGGAGGCCAACGTTCGAGTGGAAGGAAGAAGACTAACAAAAGCGTTTACAAGCTAAAAGTATTAAATATTTAAGAAGCAAAATGGTAACACGTTTATTTTACCTTAGAAAAGACAAATAACGCTTTTCTTTTTGCAGAGTTTTGTTGTTGGCCAGAATTGGCCTCTTTTTTGTTAGCCTCATTCAGAATTGTCGAAAACGCCCCAAACATTGTTGACGTAAATATAGAATAGTTTAGTAGATAGTGGACTCAATAAGCTCTTTTATTATACATAGGTTTGGAAATTGTTCTAATTTTCCTTATTACAGACAACTAACATATATTTTACAATTTATTTATGACTAAGAGAGGACAGAAGAAAGCCTTATTTAGCGTTAGGATGTTGATGAACAAATTAAGTTCTTCAGATTGCCCATCTGCTCTCTGTCTTTTCTACAGAGGTATTTGAATGAGATCGTGAATCAATGTATAAGAGGGGTTTTGGTAAGCAAGGTAGGTAGGTAGGTAAAGTGGCTGCCATTAGACGCACCTAGGCCTGTTGTAGGCCCTTTGTGATGCCACCGGGGCTATCCCTCTC
>JBAMAX010004466.1:0-31719 GCA_037043745.1 Chymomyza amoena | reverse complement strand
ACAAAGCCAAAATCTGGCGAAATCACAGAAAGATTTATAAAACGTATTTAGAAAATAAATAAAGTAAGCGACTTGTTTCTTAAATTCAAAATACCAAATTTTATCTATGATTTTATTCCTAAAAGAACACAATCTATTTTTTTTCGTTTTGAGAGTACGTGGCTAAAGCCATCACCATTGAAAGTCGACCTTTTATGCTCTTGAAAAAATTATGAATTACACAAATTTCCCGTTTTAAAAGATCTTTGACTAAAAATATTCATTAAAGAATTCACTTTTAGCTTAAACGTCAACATTATTTAAAAAAAAAATTGTACTTAAAGGCAAGCTCAAAAAATTCATGATTTTCAAAAATGAATGAAAATAACACTTTTTCGATTTTAGTTGCTTGTTACTTGAACAGTTTTTAATAAATCTTTAGATATTACATATCACTGTAAAGAGCACATCAAAACCTTTCGATATAATTGTCTTTCATGTTCATACACGAGATATTAACGAATAACTGAAAAAAACCCAAAAATATGGAAGAAGTCTCGAAAACTGTGCGTAATCCTTTTAGGACCGAATTAAAGTGTGACAACTTAAAAAATATTTAACCTCAGAATTACGTTACAATACCCACAGAATTATGTTATTATAGCCACAAATTATTATTTATATTATTTTGACATGTTCTAAAAAAAATAAAAATTTAAGAGCTCTATTACTACTCTTCTATTTCGCGCTATTGCTCGAAGTTCGCTGACAGATTTAGCCACAAATAGTCCCAAAAAATTTTCAAGATTTTAGTTATCCTAGTTTGGGAAATGTCCTGACACAAAACTAAACAACTTTTGCTCCCAAAGATTTTTACTATTTATTCTTTCATCTTTTTTAAAACAAATATTTGTATAGATATAAGTAATAATGTAAATATTATTAGAGAATTATTAAGATGAACCGAAAAACACATTTTTCAGAAATTTTTTGGGAACTTTAAGTATTGACTGAAAAGTATAACTAAATATTAAAAACAAATACATGCTTTATTTTTTATAAAAATGCACAAAATAATATAGATTAAGATTACAAAAAACATTAAATGCTTTATAATAAAAACCCCCTTTACAAAAAAACAACTTACACCACTGGCAAACTGCTATTTAACGCGGCAGAAGATTTGCAAAGGCCCAATGTATACCTGTTTATAAATTAACCAAATATGGGTGCTGATTTGTTGCAAAATTCTGTTAATTTATTTGTTTATTGCTCCCAATCGACAGCATGCACCGGACGGAAGAGAACAATAAGCTCCACGAGCGAGCGCCCTACATGTGGTAGGCCCAGCGCCCTCCGTTGGGCGCAGCATGTAGGTGACTGTAGAACAGGCAGCCGCCATATTGTTTTTGAGTGCGCCGCGCTGAAAAGTATGCAAATTATTATTTTCCTAGTTATTTGTGGGTTGTTTTTGCAGTATATTTTGCATTTTGGTGTTGAAAATATGTATTTTCATTATTTTTGCATCAGGACACACGCACACACTTCTATATAGGGTATTTGCATAAGCAGCTGGAATCTGTCATTGCCATTCTGGCATAACCTATAAAAACATATAAAGCACAAAATATTTTAATTAGAAAATTACAAAGTATGCAAAAAAATTTAGTTCATGCATGTATAGATATGTTTTTTGCCACACATAAAAACATCTATAAAGAAACATTTATTTATATCACATTGTTTGATAAATTAGCCATATGTCATGTCGTGTCATGTCATGAACACTGACAGCAAATTTTTTGTTTTAAAATATGACAAAATAATATTAAAATAAAATGTCATTGTTCAAATTAGTAAAAAAAATGGCTTTGTTGAATTTTTCAATTTGATTAGCACTTGATTTGGCTTTGTAAATATAATATTTATGTGAAAAAATGTAACAATATTAATTATAAAATGATATGCTATGTTATATAAAGCTGTTTAATTTTTGTGCAAATTAGATTTGGTTGGCTCGCTTCAGTAAGCCAACAAATCAGAAAAAATTTAAATATTTATACTAGCAATAAAAAGTGTTTGGAAGATATAGTTGGTTTAATTCTGGTATATAAGAAGATTGTTGAAGCTGCATTGAAGGATATCTTGAAGTATTTTTAAGAAAAATTTTGGCAATTTTATTAATAAAAAAAAAGTTAGACTTATTTTTAAGCGGATTTTATAAAACACTACAAGGATAAAAATTTTGAGTATACTTATAAAATGAGAGAATTTAACAAACCCATACAAACAAATTTTTTATATATATTTTATATTATATAAAATAATGGCGTACGTTAAGTCGGGCGCGGACGACTTTAGGATACCCTGTACCACTAGCTTGTAATAAAGTCCGATTTCTTCACAAAAAACCAAAAACAGAAAAATTTTTAAGCAAAAATTTTTTTTTTGACCGATCGTTCCTATGGGAGCTATATAATATAGTCAACCGATTTCAATAAAATTTGGCACAGTGATTAACTACCTTAAAAAAGATTTGAATGCTGAATTTAGTTCAAATATCTTTACAAATAAATGAGACACATCGGATTTTGTATAAAAAACGTTTTTTTGGACCGATTGGTCCTATTGGAGCTATATGAAATAGTCAACCGACTTGGATTAAATTTAGTACAGTGCTTAGGAACTATAAAAAACTCACGAATATCCCAATATCTCAACAAACAAACGAAACAAAACAAATTTTGTAAAAAAATAGATTTTTTGGAAGATCGGCCCTATGGCAGCTATATGATATAGTCAACCGATTTTGTTCAAATTTGGCACATTGCTTAAGTGGTCTAAAAAATTTCCAAACGCCAAATCTGGTTACATCTTTATTAAAAAACGAAATATAGCGAATTTTTCTTTAAAAAAGTTATTTTGGCCGATCGGTCCTATGGGAGCTATATGATATAGTCAACCGATTTTGATCAAATTTGGTACACTGATTGGGAACTATAAAAAACTTTCGAATACCAAATTTGGTTACGATAACTTCATAAAAAAACGAATTATTCATCTAAAACGCTTTTTTTTGTCGAGGTCGTCTCAAACACCCCCATGGGAGCTATATAATTTATCCCCGATATCAAAAAAATAAAATAAACTTGCCTCCTATGGAATAATATGGGATCTAATGTGAAAGTTTGGTAACTCTAGCTCTTACCATCTCTGAGATCTAGGCGTTCACACGGACGTACGGACAGACGGACAGACGGGCGGACGGACAGACGGACATGGGTATATCGACTTCTCTATTCACCCTGATCATATTTTAGGTAACTTTGGGGTGTCCCCGACGTCTCCTTCTATATGTTACATACATTTTCGGCTTGCACAAACTTAATATACCCTTGGTACCATACGGTACAGGGTATAAAAAGGGATAACATTTTTTAGATAATAAATAGGTTTAAAAATTTTATAAAAAATAATGCAATAAATTTAAAAAATTAATTAATTCTATTTCAGATAAAATATATTTATTTCAAATAATAAACAAGTTAAAAATTGTATAAAAAAAATAAAACGAACTATTTAATGAGCATTAATTTTATATGACAAATAGATTGACAATCTTACTTTAGACAAAAAAATTAATATTTTACATAAGATAAAAAAATGTATTTTAAATTATATATTTCTTTTAAGTTAAATGCTCTGTTATTTAATATTTTTTTTCTTCTTATTAAATTTATTTACTACTATTTACTTGACGATTTTTTAGTCTAAAATAAATTTATTTAATTTTAAAAAATTTATTTTTAATTGTATATATTTTCTAAAAATTTTATTAAAAAAATAGAGCAAACAGTCTTATGAACATTAATTTTATAAAACAAATAAATAGCAAAGTCTTACTTTAGATAAAACAAATTTTTATTTAACTTATCGTATGTTTTTTTATTTTAATAAAACATTTATTTTTTTAGTAGTAGCTTTGTTATTTTAAAGTACTTTTTTTCTCCGCATAAAACTATTTATTTAAGAATTTTTGTAACCACACTTTACTTCAACAACTAATATTGCCAACAAAAGCTATATTTCTAATAATTTGATAATTAATATAATTATGTTCAATAATTTTATTTTAAACAAAAAACTATTTTTTCTCTGCTGACAATGAAAATGTGAACTTTCTAAGTTAATTAATGACATATTTTAATTGCTAATATATATATTTTTTTTTAAATTTTAACAAATGTGACAGTTTTAACTAGCATTTTAATTGCTAACATTTTAATATAAAAAAAAACGAAATTTAAAATTAAATGCTGACAGCCACAAAAATACAACTAATTGGAATTAATAATCAGGCGTGAAAGCGGCAAGCAAAAATTAGTTGATTTATATTTATTTACATAAGCATTTGTTTGCGCATAAATTAAGTCAATTTTTATTATTTAATTTTAATGAGCATTAAATTAACAATTATTAGATCTATAAATTGATTAACACGGTTTGCATGACAAATAAAAGACTACTGGTAAGGAGGTTATGTTATAATATAGTGTTTGGGTTGTATTTTTTTAAATTCTTATAAATATGATATAATAATAATCTTAAAGCGAGAGAAGGGAAGTATATAAAATGATGAGTCAAGGTATGTCCCTAATTTTTAGCTATCCAAGCTTCGCCCACAAACTTTAAATAAAAACATTTGTTTTCTGTAAATCTTAAATTGAAAACAATAAATAAAAGTACATTCGTAATATTTTTAGTTTAAAAGGGATATACAATATAACAATGAAGTTAAGTATCACAAAAATAGTTATTAAAAATATGCCTCAAAAATTTGTTTGATAAACCTTATTATTATTATTATTGTTGGGTGTATAAATGTACTGCGTCCCAGGTGGATCTATTCTACTCTCTTTATGGCTTAGAGCTCTCTCAAAAGTCCTAAGGCCTGCATATATTGCTGTATTTTGTTTGGTCTTATTATTACAACGATCTCCGGCGGGAGAACGTACATACCCAGGAGCTTGTTTCTTTTTACGGCCAGTGCCATACATTCACAAAACACATGCGAAGAAGTTTCTTCTTCCAAGCTACATAAGAGACATAGTCTACTATCCACCAATTTTGTTTAAGTGGCTCCGCAGCCTACAAATCCAATCAGAAGGCCCATCGGGACACTCACGGTGTTCATCCCGTGCGTTACCATGACTTTAAGCCACTAACGGCAGTAGTTGGATAGGAGGTTTTTTGGCTTTTTAAGCCCTGGTATCAGCGCGCAGTGAAGCAGTCGTTTTTTATTCTCCTATATTCTCAGTAGGTCACGTACCACATGGTTACCAATCCCACAGTGTGGTTTAGGACAGATTAGCGGTGTTGCTGCACCGGTTCTTGCAAGTTTATCTGCCAGCTCATTTCCAGAAATGTAGTTATTTCCTGGAACCCATCTAATCGTGAGCTTATTCCTAGATCCTAAGTTATCTAGTGACGTTCTCACTTCTTTAATCAGCGTTGATGTAATCTTGGCTTTGCTTAATGCCTTTATTGCTGCTTGACTATCAGTCAGGATGGAAATATCCTTGTCATGGTAGTTCTTTTGCAGATTAAATACTGAACATCTTCCAATAGCACAGACTTCAGCTTAGAAAATACTGATATGTTTGCTTAGAGGCTCGCAATATTTGGTCCTGGAGTCCTTCTACCCCCAGGCCACTTCCTTGATCAGTGAGTGATCCGTCTATGTACCACTTTATTGTATGTGGTTTCATAGGGTGCACTGTCGCAAGAGAGGTTCAAGCCTCTTTTGTACTGAGTTTGATATCAAAATTTTGATGAACCAATCCCCTACCCACCCAATTCTTATAAATGTGTGCAGTAATAGGACAGGTTCGCATTGCTCCTGTCATACCATACATTGCAATAATACGATTTTTCACTAGCCTCGAAATGAGGACTTCATTTCGGCGATCACCTCTTCATTCGAGCTAAATCTCTTTCCAGCTATCATTCTCTTGAGTTCTGAGAACGAGGAAAAAGTCGTTAGGGGCCAGATCTTCAGAATATGGTGGATACGGAAGCAATTCGAAGCCACATTCATTCAATTTTGCTATCGTTTTCATTAATTTGTGACACGGTGCATTGTCTTGGGGAAACAGCACTTTTTTCTTCTTTTAATGGGGTCGTGCATTCCAAAATACCGATGCCATGACTGTTGCGACTTTCCACGCTTTGGAGTCGGTTCATCGCATGCAGTCTACTCGGCTGACTGTCGCTTAGACTCTGGAGTGTAGTGATGGAGCCATGTTTCATCCATTGTGATAAATCGACGGGATAACTCGTTTTTAAAACGGTTGAAAATCGCTAAACATTGCTCCGAATCAACAACTCGTTGTTGCTTTTAATCGACTGTAAGCTCGCGAGGCACCCATTTTGCACAAAGCTTTCACATGTCCAAATATTCATGCATAATGTGTCCAAGACGTTCCTTTTACATCTTTAGAGTCTCAGCTGTCTCGAACAACTTCGCTTTACGATCACCCAAAATTATTTTGTGGACTTTTTTGATGTTTTTGTCCGTAACAGCCTCTTCGGTCCTCATTTCGCTATGCTTAAATTTGGAAAACCACCATATATTTTGCTGGTGCAGAGTCCGAATAATGTTTATCAAGCCAAACCTTGGCTTCAACAGTATTTTTTTTTTTCCCAAAAAGCAATGTTTTATTCACTCAGAATATATCTCTCGAACCAATAGTCCGACAGCTGTCAAATTTATTCACGAATCTTTTGAAGGATTGTACTAACTGAAACCCATATGGATTTATTTCTAGTAACGTCATATATGGGTCAGCTTATGAACTTTTCAGCCCACCTAGTAGCTGGACGATGTCATCACCATAGCCTTGACATAGTATGCCTCTGCTCGTTAGTCTCGGCCCCATTAGATTTCTCCAAATCAAATATATTAATTTATATCAATCAAAAACCTCTCATGTTTCTTTTAAAACATAAATAAATATAAAACAATACAAACATCGGACAATTTTTTTTTTCAAATTATGAAACTTTTTTTTCAGTTTTATTTTTTAACTCTTACATTATTTCTATATCCTAAGCCTTTGACTTTAGTTAGACCCGAAAATTCTTTCACAAATTTCGACCTACTCCATATAAAATGTTCCTCAATGTTAACGATTATAAAACCACTTTGAAGTTGCTACAAAATTATCACATTTAAGATTGACAAACCGCATGTTCTGCTATTTCAAGACGCCCCAAAGATATTTCGTACCAACAAATAAAACTTTTTTGTTCTTGTTGTGGCATATGTGTGTGTGGCGTGTATATGTGTGAGTGTTGCCACACGTAAGTTTTTAGAGGCTTAATTAAGTGCATAAACTTCTAAGTATAAACACATGTGTAATCACACACACGCACAAAAGTACACACAAGGACACAGCTGAAGTAATCAAGGTAACGCTTTTGTCGTATATACTATATACACTGCTCCACAAACACACATCCCGTACAGACTTTTCGGATATCGTCTCCCAGATCTCAGTTGCTGCTGCTGCTTCTGCTGCTTTGCATCCCAGGAGGTAAACTTTTTCTAAGTGATGGCGTTTTTGGGGTGGTCGATTTGACGTATAAATTTGAAACGCTTTACATTGTTTACATACTTTGTCATAGTTACATGTTAGTACGCACACACTCACACACACGCATACGCACAGGTACACACACAGATACACACACACTCACTTAGTTGTTGTTGTAGTTTTTGTTGCCTTTTGGCATTTTTGTGCTCGCAAAGTTCTTAGCTAAAGTGTTGCAATTATATTGATTGAATTTTGCGGTTTCGACAAATGCTTGCTATGCATATTACGTATACGCCCCAGGAGGTTCGGCAAATTCCCAGCCAAGGTTTTTAACTAGTTTGACACCTTTGGCATTTTGCGTGCAATTTTCATGCAAGATGTGCATTAATTTTAAGCACAAAATTACCGATAATCTTATATGAGTGATAAGTAAGGGCAACAAGAATGGAAAAAAATACTAATGGAGTATAAAAATGTTAAGTAGTTTTTGTTACTCATCTTCAAGAAGTGGTTTAAAGATTTCAGTTTGTTACTGTAAGAAATGTTACATGTGTATCCAGCTGGTAACTTGGAAAGAGTAAAGTGTGCCCTATGTTAGAAACAATAATAGTAGAGCACGGGGAAGTGAGGAGAATGGAGCCGTTCGCAGAAGTGCATGCAAATGCGAAAAATTTCTGATCGCCATTCACTTGGAAGTGGCCAGAAATGATTCTTTTGCTGAACGGTTCAAGCAGCATACAAATTTCCGACTCTCAGTCAAGTATCTTAGACTTTTGGATTACCCCCTGTACAACCGTTTTGGGGGCTATCTAATTGTGAGAAGGCGAATCATGCGTTCGCGATCATGTGGCGATCCACAACATAGCGCCTGTACTCATATTGAGCGGCTGCAAAAGGCATCTGCTTTCCAGGTTAGGGACGGCCTATTTAAAAGTGACCTGTCACTGCGGGCAGAGTTCTCAGGACTGACTTTGAGCTTATAATTTACTGTCAGAGCCCTGCTCCCTCACATATTCTTTTTTACACATGAGAGTAAACCCGAGGAATATTCATTCTCCAAGTGGTACCCGTGTTCCTGCGGCTAGTTCACCTGCTGCGGCAGCATGCATGAAGGATTTGAGTGCATACCCCATATTTTAGAAATAACTCCACTAGGAGTAACAGGACATGAAAAGAAGAATTGGGAAGTTACTTAGATAGACTACTCATCTACAACTGTAGTCCAATTCTCCTTGTGGAGGTCTATAGACTGTCTATCCGTTAAATATTAGAGGCCTCTATCAATACTAGAAAGCGTGGAACTTGATAGGCCTTTATATTTTGGAACATTTACTTAGATTTTAATGTGAAAATTTGTCAAGATGTAAAGCTAAAGCGAATCCTTTTAGGTATTTCATCCCTTGCGTACCTTTTGAATTGAAGCTTTTGCCGAATCTTGTTCTTTAGCTTTAAGTTCCAGACTCCTGATTTAGTCCAAATTAAATTTTTATGCTGCTTCATACACCAAAAATTGCAAAAGTTTAGGTATTATAAATCACTCACTGATCAAGGAAGTGGCCTGGCTGTAGTCGGACCCAGGACCAAATATTACGAACCTCTAGGCAGACACACCAGCATTTTCCAAGCTGAAGTCTGTGCTATTGGAAGATGTGCAGAATTCAATCTGCAGAAGAACAACCATGACAAGGACATTTCCATCCTGTTTGATAGTCAAGCAACAATAAAGGCATTAACCAAAGCCAAGTTCACATCAAGGCTGGTCAAAGTAGTTGGAACGTTTACTGGATAGTTTACGATCCAGGAAAAAGCTCACGATTAGATTGGTTCCAGGACATAACAACATTCCTGGAAATGAGCTGGCAGATCAACTTGCAAGAACCGGTGCAGCAACAACGCTAATCGCTCCTCAACCACATGGTGGGATTAGTAACCTCGTGGTACGGGACCAACTGAGAATAGAGGAGAATAAAAAACGACTGATTCACTGGGCACATATACCAGAGCTTCAACAGTCGAAAGCCCTCCTCTCCAACTACAACTGTAAGACGTTTAGAGTCATGGTAATGGACGGAAAGAACACCGTGACAATCCTGACGGGCCTTCTGACGGGACATTGTAGGCTCCGCAGCCACTTAAACGAAAGTGCCATAGTAAATAGTAAATTATGTCGTTTCTGTAGCTTAGACGAAGAAACTTCTTCGCATGTATTATGTGAATGTATGGCACTCGACGGTAAAAGAAACAAACTCCTGTGCATGTACGTTTTCCCACCGGAGATCGTGGTAATTATAAGACCAAACAAAATACTGAAATATATGCAGGACTTAGGACTTTTGGGAGAGCTCTAAGCCATGAAGAGGGTACAATAGATCTACCTTGGTCGCAGTACATTTATCCACGCAATAATGATATATAGTATTATGAAAAAATTTTCTTCTGAACTGAACTTCATGACCAGGATTATTAATGTCTAATGAGGCTTTTAGGATAATCTGCTTTGAAAATATTTTTTTCTAAAATAAATATATTTTTATTGTTTGCAGATATCTTACTAATAAATCCCCAAAGCAGCTGGAGGAATTTGCTGAGAGAGAAGCCCTAGTTGTGACAGTCTCCTGACTTCTTGGAATGTACTTTTAGTACACCACATGATTTACCAAGTTTCTACACCCTTAAGTGCAATTCCCTTTCAGAAATAAGGATGGATCTGGCTGGCGTACCTCCAGGTTAGTACCACTATCATATTGTAAAATTATTACCCACATCGAAGTAGAAGAGCAGGTAGTTAAGTATCCAGTATACTCTATATAGAAAATATAATTTGAATCGGAAAAATGTTTGCCAACTATCCAAGGTAACCCTAAATACCTGGTTTATTTTTTGGGTGGCCAGTGGCTTTAGGTGACAGCTTTGTTCTCAGAGTCAAAAACACTACCTAGTATTTGGATGGGTTTAAGGTACAGCTCCATCTGCAAAGGCTTGCTCTAAATATTAATATTCTCAAGCTTTAATGAGGAGCCCCTGAACGTATGCAATACTTTTTTCATTCAAAGATATAATCGCGCTCTGGTTTAACATCTTTTAACATCAATTATTATATTAAAATAATAAAAAAATGGAATAAATATTATTTGAAGTTAACGGTATGATTTTAGACCCTAAATATATTAAAGAATCTATATGATTATAGGAAGCAGCTTGTACATTACAAGATAAAAATAATACCTTTGATAAACAAAAAATAGTCGTTTTCCAATTTGCACCAAAAATATACGAATAAGCTGCAATTAACAAAACAAACCAACAGATGGTGCACCCTATACACATACTTTCCACAACTCTAATTAAAACTCCGAGTAAAAGCTAAGCTTGGGCTGCTGCTAATAAGCATCCCAAGGTACACATTACATCATACTTACATACTTCTAAGGATAAATATGTTTCCAAGGATGTGCTCCCTTTTGAATCTGCACTTATTTGTAATGTAAGTTTTGCGTCAACGCATAAATCTTGGTAACAAAACTGGTTGGCGGGTGATGGGGGGTGTGACTTGGAGAACTTGGCTGAGGCAAAAGGAGAAGAAGGCAGCAAAGCGTAGCTGCTAACGTTTGGAGCATATGTTGTGCTTCTTCATATATAGTATGTGTATATAGTATGTACATGATACATATATTTAGTACATATATATATTGTTGCAACATCAGTCAGGATTAGTTGTAGAACTTTGGGTAGTTCTAGTCACCCTTGTTGAGCTTTTGTTGCTGCTGTTGTTGTCTGTTTGTTTGTCATGCTGTAACGGTTACGCTTTGTGGCGCCCCCCTTTAGACAGACCATGCCTCTTTTGGGCTATCCATCCCCTCTTGCCACCTTGTTGCTGTTGTTAGCCTTGTCCTTGTTGTCTTGTCATGTCTTGTCAGTTGTTGCTGCATTGAAGTTTTAGCCATTTGTGTTTCTAACTTTTGTTGTTGCCAAAGTCTTCCTGGTAGTTGTTGTCGTTGTTGTAGTTGTTGTTGTTCTTGTTGCATGTTGCTCTTGCTGTAGTTGCTGTTGTTGTTGCTGCTGCTATGTTTGTATTGCCAGCCGGTTGTGCATGAAAAGTTGCAGGCCTTTTGTTTGTATGTACATCTATACACATGTATCCACACTTGCGCACATAAGTCTGCGTACAGTGCAAGAAAAAGCTTTAAAGTTCTTCTTAGCGCGTAGATATTGAAATTTGTGGTCTACGAGCGGTAATTGCACTATTTACATTTTTTTTATATGAATTGGGATATTATTTTCTATAATCCGAAGAATTTATGAAATGGATAAATAAATCTCTAAGGGTGTAACGCTCTAACAAGATCCCTATCCCTCTTCGAAAGGTATAGATTTTCTATGCTCGATACAAACCGACTAGAAGCATTGTCAAATTAATGTTTTTTTGGGAATTGGTCTGGCTGAGAAACTTAAAGGTTATCAGGGTGCAAAATAAATTCTTCTCTATGCAGTTTTCTCATTAAAAAATGACTTATATCTTAATTTTAGTAAACCAAGAGCGCTTCAAAACTTTTGGAACTTACAAATTTAAAGTACTAGTGAGCCCGGCAGACGTTGTCCTGCCCAAACTTTTTGAATACTCTTAAAGTGTATAAACATCAAGATTCTCTAGTTAGCTTATTAAGACTTTTTTGCAAGCTGACTTAGTTGGTCGTACAAAAAGACGTATGGACGAACTTAAGTATTTCTAAGAGAGCTCGCAACTCTAATAAATTCATGCCCAGAAACTACATTTCAACCCCTTTGCAACTACGCTTCTGTCTGCACTTAATATCCAATACCCGCTTTTGAAGAATTTTCTACTATGCTCACATTCACGAAATTGATAAAAATGAGTACATCTCACGAACCAATACATACAAACACATCGCAATAGGCTTTAAACCTCCATATTGATAATCTCTAACACACACAAAAATCAGATTTGAAATTTATCGACGCGTTCATGAGAACACCCGTAACACGTAAAACTTAAGTTGGTTTTATATATAGATACTATTAGCTAGTATCTATATCTTCGAACATTTCAAGACCAAAATTAGCCAAATCGGTTCAGCCGTACGTGAGATCCTAAGCTTAGAAGGAAATAACATTGTGACACGAGAATTTTATATATAAGATAACTTTTTCACCAAAATTGATGTCTCTGCAAAATAATAGGCCCCTTCTTTGGCATAATGTAAAATTTCTTCAAAATATAAATTTTTCATACGAATTCTGAAATAGCTGTAACATGCACTTAAAAATTTAAGATCAATCTTCATTTATTTTCAGAATCTTTTTTGTTGCCTTGTCGTATTTTTCAATAATTATGAAGTACTTGCATATATTTCTAGAACAGTGACATCAACTTGTAAACAGCCCAGAGATATCGGTTGAACTGTTTATAATTATATTCTTGTTTCTAGTGTAAGCATACTTTTTTATGCAAGTGTAGCCTATGCACATAAGCCATCTTTAAGGCCATGGAAATTAGCCAGCAATTGTGCAAAGTCATGAGTTCCGGTTTTTAATTTAAATGCCGGCTTAAGCCATTTATGACATGGCAAAGTATTTTGTTTATACTCCGTGTATATTCAACTTTTAGAGAATTCAACAAATTTCTTAATTAACTATTTGTAGTAAGTTTGCTGTTCACTTGGCTTAAAGTCAACTTAACATTTGCACATAATTAGACAGCAGCATTAATTTCAAAATCATTGAATTCAAATTAAATTTGCCATTAATAGCACTTCAAGTGCTGTCAAAGACTTGGTTTATTGAACACAAATAACTTGACTGAATACCTTAAATGCTTTGCACTGCAATAATATGCGAGGGTAGGCTGAAAAGTAATCGCGATAGCTTAGGAAATATCTTTTGGTCGACATTTTTTATTGATTTATAGTTTTACTATGTTTTGTTTGTCAGAAAGCATCAAAAAGCAGTTCAAGCAGTGGAGTCTCAAGTCATTAATTACAACATAGCAGACCAAGCAGAGCTTTTGAGAAAACACAGGTTATTGAATTTGATTACTTTAAATACGGCATTGCTATAATACGAAAATAATTTTCCTATATTCTAGCTGTTTGTTTTATGAATAAAATTTATAAATAAATTTCTTTTATAATGAAAATCAGACCACACTTAGCAATAAAACAAGTTGTACTCCATTATGGTAAATCTAGATATACATGGGCTCATTTGTTCGAAATCCTCTGAGCCATCTAATTTTGTTTCTAATTTGAGGATCTGGCTTGGTAAAAAAAAAAATATATTTTTTAATGAAAATTTAAAAAAAACTTATTTTTTTAATAAAACCTTTAATAAGAATGCTAAATTTGAATGACAATCGATTAATTACACAGTACTACAAAATCAAAAAAAATCAAAGAACTTTTCAAGTGACCTAATGTACGTTGTAGGTGTTGACGAGTAGATCACGATAGTGTGTTTCAAAATTGTCTAACACCCCCAAAATCGCAAGTTATTGCTTAAAAACCGTGTTTTGGGTACTGCGATCACTCCCACAATCACAACGTCGCCATTTTTCAACCGATTTTCAATTGCTTTACGGTTTTGGAAAGAAGAAGATTCAAGATTTAAGATGATATATACTTGTTTATACTGCATACAAAGCAACTACGAGATTTCTTAAAAGTTATCTAAGACTTACACTTTTTTTTTCGTTTTTCACACTTTGAAGTCATTTTTATATAACATTTTTTTAAAACACCTTTACTTTTTTACATTTAATCTTAAAGAAATATCAATGCCGAGTAAGAAAAGTCATGGTTTATCAAAATCGGTCGATAAATTTTTAAGTTACGACGCTTATGTAAACAACAAATTAAATTTCCATCGACAAGTCTTCTTCTTTTCAAAACCGTAAAGCAATCGAAAATCGGTTGAAAAATGGCGACGTTGTGATTGTGGGAGTGATCGCAGTACCCGAAAAACGGTTTTTAAGCAATAACTTGCGATTTTGGGGGTGTTAGACAAATTTGAAACACACTATCGTGATCTACTCGTCAAGACCTACAACGTACACTAGGTGACTTGAAAAGTTCTAAATCACTATTGCACAGTGTTATTTGTTAAATTCTGTTGATAGGATTTTTATGATTTTTTTCGGAAAACGATTATTTTTGCTTAGTAGTAGTCATGTTATATTCAACCTACCCACTTATATGTATGTACTTTATTTTTAATCATAGGACTAACTCAATCTTGAAGCTAACTTGATGTTTATTTGAGTTTTATTTATTTGCTGCACAAATATTTATTTAAATAACAATAAAGTGGCCAAGTGTGCATTATAGTTTGTTTAATTTTAAATTCTGCATTTTAATTAAAACCATTCAATTTAAAATAACTTGACCTGCACAAATGATTTCTTTTATATTTCAAAATTGATAAGAGTTTTGCAAAGCAAGTAAGACCTTATACTAAATATTTTAAATGCCTTACTAAGATAATCGGAACCTTATTTTAGTCGAACCAGTTGGCTTGACAGATATCTCTGGAAAATTAATTAAAAAAACGCATTCGGCTTTTGAGAATAAATGAAATTTGATTTTTTCTTTCTATTGAATAAATCTTAAAATATTTCCACCAAATTTTTCTTCAATTAATTCAATTTCGATAAGAAAAATCAAATCAAATCAAAACAGAAATGTTTAATCTATTGGATACAGTAACGAAAGGGTTAAAAAACCTTTTTCTCGTCGACCCCAAGAGGAAAATCCTGTCTGCAAAATCTTTTGTTTTTTCAAGACATGTGTTTTTTACTCCGAACCAAAAGGTCTTTTGTACCATACCCTTAAATAGTAGGTCTTTTGTTGGTTTTGACCTGAGATGGAAGGGACTAATGCGTTCCTTTCTCATGTGACAGGCTCCGTCCCATACCAGCACTGGGCAGTCACAGAGAATATGTCTGGTGGTTTCATCGTCTTCTAGACAGAGTCTGCACTCTCCGAGTCCGATAGGCCAATTTTCTGTAGATGGTATATAACAGTGTGGTGGCCAGATAGGTAAGCTACCAGGAGCTTTAAGTCCGCTCTGCCAAGACCTTTTGTCTTATATCGTTTCCAAAGGTTTGACAAGCACTTTTGTTTGACGAAGCCCCGGAAAGGAGAAACAATATCTTCAACAATATCTGGAGGAGAGCTCCTGGAAGACAATGCCCTAATAGCAGCTTGGCTATCTGAAAAAATGCATACTATATGTTTGCTACCCTAGTTCCCTTGAGAAGGATACCTAAGACGCAGATCTCTATGGTTGAACCTCCGCTTGCAAGATGCTGGGCTAGATGCTCATTGCGGTAGACATTCTGGTGTTGGGTCCAACGACTCCAACACCTACACCTTGCTCAGTTTTGGACCCATCCGTGAACCATTGTTGCCACCGGGGGTTTCCACAGGGGAAAGTCTCCAAGTCTATAGGCGGTACCATCATACGGTATATCCATTCGTATAATATGAGGGCTGAAGCCCTATGTGCTGCCAAAGAATTTTCTACAGGCCCACATGACTGAGTACCTTTGGAGAGCACTTGTTATAAGTGGGAGTTTCAGTTGAGTCGTTTGTCTGGACCACTCAAGATATTTGACCTGGTCTGAATACTCCAATTAATTCAATTTCGATAAGAAAAAATCAAGTTAAGAGAAAAGTTTAATCTATAGTATACAATAACAAAACGGTTTAACAAAATTCCGTCTGCTAAATCAGTTTTTTGTTTTATTCAAGAAATAATGTAAGTTTCATTTAATATACTTATACTTCTTTAAAACTAAAAATATTGTAAATATTAAAAATTTTAATAATTTAAAAAGGAATATTGAAAAATTGTAATATTAAATAATAATATGTAAATGAAAAAAATATTATATGGTTCATTTCATATTTTATAAAAAATAATTACGTATTTTAAAGTAATTTGAATATTATTTTTTAAAATTTATGCACCAAATAAACGAAAATTAATGAAAAAAAAAAAATATTTTTAAGCCTTAGATTTTGTTATTAAAAATTGATAAAAAATAAAAATAGTTTTATGCATATATTAATTTTTTAAAACTGCAGCTTTCCTGAATACTAAGTTGATTTCGTGGAAAAAAGAAAATAAAAATCCATTGATTTGAGTCGACTCATTCTTACTATCTTTCGAATGTAAAAGGTTATTACAAATTCTTGGAAGAACTTTCATTACATTTTGAGTCACACAAAATTCTCATTTATTTCAAAAGTGTAATATAGTACTTAGTAGGTTTATTATTACCATTTCTAGCTTTTACGATGAAATTTCACAAAATTTTTCTGAAAATCCTGCATTAATTAGTAACTGTAGAGCAAAAGATATTCATATTCGTACATTTCTTATTTAGCTACTCATCCATATATTCAATAACCCAGAGTCACGAAAATTTTTCTGAGGAACTCTTTGAAAACCAATGATGCATGTATCATATTTCAGTTGCACTAAATGCAACTTAGTAACGAGCTGCAGATCCCAAAAACTGAAAGTAAACCTTACTACTTTTTTGCCTTACAAACCGCAACTGAAACCCAAAATTTTGCAATTTCCATTTTTGCTTCTGAATGTGTAATCAGTGCGAAATATTTTCATTTTGTTTCGGTTTTATTGAACATGTTACAGGTTGCAAAATAAAAACTTTATACTTGGTTTTATTGGGAATCTCAATTGTTTATCTCAAACTTTTTTGGTTTTGCTCCAGCTTGGTTGGTTTTTTTTTCAGTTTTGTTGCCTTTTTTTTTGGTTCATTGAAATATTCATTTTGTAATTTGATTTTGATAATTGTTGTAGCAAAAGAATTTTCAATTTGTTTTACAAATTAAAGTTTTATGGATATGCTTGAAAACTTGTGAAATTGTTTTAAGAATTCCAGCTAAATAGTTATGTTGTGCGTGCTTTTAAATGAAAGTAATAATTTATATTCAATTACAATTTCATAAAACTAATATGAGCTTTTTTTATTTGATTTTTGTTTATTTATTTGTTTAGTTAAGCACTCAAATATGTGAGATTTAATTTTTACATATTTTCTTAAAAAAAGAAACCAAATTACATTTACACAAATGGTAAAATTCGAATTTTTAATAGGTCACACATAAGAATTTTTAATAATTATTTAATAATTTTTAAGTCCAAACATTATTTTCTCCGCATGCCTCAATAAATATAAATAAAATTGAATTTTAGGTGCCGGTCTTGGGTAGAGTAATGTTCCAACCAGTGGCGGATCCACGGGGGTTTTCGGGTTCGGAACACCCGCCTTCGGGATCAGAAAACCCTAATAAAAATATTTTTCACAATTTTTTTTAATGGATTTCTATGGACGAATTTCTCTGGAGCCCCCCTTACCAAAATCCTGGATCCGCTCCTGGTTCCAACTAAAGTCACTGGTCATCTGCAAATTTTTCACGATTTTTTCCCAATTTTTTGCAGAGTCGAAAATTCAAATTAGGATTTAATTTAAGCTATAAATATAATTGTTAATGGCTCTTTCTGAAGCAATTTTTTTTTTTTTGCAAATACGAAATTTTAAAATAATTTTTTGTAGTTTTTATTGCTTCAATTGGTGGATGAAATGCTTTTACAAACTCTCAAGTAAATGCCATTTCGTCCATAGCATAAATTTTAATCAAAATATCAAGGATTTCATACAAATTTATTATGATGTTGAAAAGATAGCCGAAGTCACAGAGGTGGCATATAACCACGACTATACTCTGATCATTGCCTAAAACCAGAGGATAATCAATACGAATTCAACGGTTCCACATTTGTCAAAATATAATAAGCGGCTTGAAAGATATGGGGAAACAGATAAACATATTATGAGGAACAAGTTGCCTTCTCGAAGCAGTGATCCTATTTTGCCAATAGGGCAATTGTGATACTGCTTGAACTGCTTTGTGAGAGTAGCGGTGTTTAGAATTTATTATGGTTTTGGAAGGGAATTTCCGGATTCTGGGCCAGTCTCAATCAAATCAGTCAAAGTGATCAGAGTGAATCAGTATGTTGTGTATGTGATACTGCTTGAACTGCTTTGTGAGATTAGCGGTGTTTAGAATTTATTAGTGTTGGTTGTGGATGGGAATTTCCCGATTCTGGGCCAGTCTCACTCAAATCACTCAAAGTGATCAGAGTGAATCAGTCGCCTCGTTTATTCGTTTTCGTTTACCGAAGAGCAAACGATTATTTTCATTCACTACCTTGAAAAATTCTTTAACCATTTTTGTTTGCCAGGTTTAAAAAGCAATGAAAACTTATTCTACAGTTTGTTGAACCTGCAAAATGCTTTAAATTGTACTAAAACTAAACTTTATGTTTAAATAAAACAAATTTAAAAAATTATAGTACAATAACACAAAGATAAACAAGGCAAACATCACAGTTTTCCACTTACTGTCTGCCATAAAAAAAGAAAAAAAAACGCCAAGATATTAATTAAATTTAATGCCTGTCTAAAAAAAAAGACCGAGCAGACCAAAGAAACAGGCCAAGGATATAAACGCTATGAAAACTTTTCCAGCTGTATTACATTACGCCTTTAATTTTATTACAGCCCGACAACAACAATAACAACAACGAGAAAAACAAGAACAACAAAGATGAGTAAAATGTTGCTCTGTAGTCCATAAAATAGAGGGAAAACACTTGTAAAATCAAGCAGCCATCTTGTATCTCATGTAACATGGCGCCAAGCGCTGTCGAATTGCGTTCGGGGCATATCCGGCGGGCTTGGGAAGCTGGACGAGTTTATTATTTAATACTTTTTGTGTCGTGCGTAGAAATTAGCAGCCATAAATCAATGAAACGACTTTAGCAAGTCTGCAATTAGCTTACCCAGGAGACTTCTCACTAGAGATTTAAGAGAATTTTGAGAGCTCTCCGTTTTGCAATTAAATTTTATTATACTTGGTGTATGTGTGTGCGTACTTTAAAGTATCCGGTAATATCAGGGCTACTGAATTATGTGCACCTATATCAAAGTCATTATGATTGTGGATGTTGTTTTGCTTCGAGGCGGTTTCATTGTTAACATGAATTTTCTCCAATGCGTGGACTTTATCAAAGATGTTGCTGTTGTTATTGTTGGAATTGTTCTGATCGAAACATCTGTTGACGTGGAATTCGTCTGAGGCGTGGTTGTTGTTGGCTTTGTTCTGAGCGGAACATCTGTTAACGTGGAATTTATTAGATATGTTGCTGCTGCGGAACGTCTGTTAACGTGGAGTTACTCAGAGATGTTGTTGTTGTTGGCATTGTTGTGAGCGGAAAATCTGTTAACGTGGAGTCCATCCTAGGCGTTGTTGTTGTATGCCTTTCTTGTGAGCGGAACATCTGTTAACGTGGAATTTATCTGAGATGTTGCGTTGTTGGCTTTGTTGGGAGCGGAACATCTGTTAACGTGGAATTCATCAGAGATGTTGCTGTTGTTGGATTAGTTGTGAGCGGGACATCTGTTGACGTGGAATCCAGCAGAGATGTTGCTGTTGTTGGGTTAGTTGTGAGTGGGACAGTCGTTTTAGCGTCGAGTTTGTCAGAGATGTTCGCTGTTGTTGGGTTAGTTGTGAGTGGGACATCTTTTAACGTGGAATTTATCAGAGATGTTGCTGTTGTTGGCGTTAGTTGTGAGCGGTACATCTTTTAACGTGGAATTCATCAGAGATGTTGCAGTTGTTGGGTTAGTTGTGAGCGGGACATCTTTTAACGTGGAATTCATCAGAGATGTTGCTGTTGTTGGAATTATTCTGATCGAAACATCTGTTGACGTGGACCTCTTCAGAGGCGTTGTTGTTGTTGTGGAAGTTGTTTTGCGTCGAGACGGTTTCATTGTTAACTTGATTTTATTCCGACGTGTGGACTTTATCAGAGATGTTGTTGTTGTTGTTGAATTGTTCTGATAGACACATCTGTTGACGTGGAATTCATCAGAGATGTTGCAGTTGTTGGCCAGTTGTGAGCGGGACATCTGTTAACGTGGAATTCATCAGAGATGTTGCAGTTGTTGGGCCAGTTGTGAGCGGGACATCTGTTAACGTGGAATTCATCAGAGATGTTGCATTGGAGTTGTGAGCGGGACATCTGTTAACGTGGACACTCAGATCGGTGTTGTTCTGCCCGACTTGTTGTTGGAAGTTGTTTTGCGATCGAGACGGTTTCATTGTTAACTTGATTTTATTCCGACGCGTGGACTTTATCAGAGATGTTGCTGTTGTTGTTGGCTGGAATTGTTCTGATAGACGACATCTGTTAACGTGGAATCTCAGCAGAGATGTTGCAGTTGTTGGGTTAGTTGTGAGCGGGACATCTTTTAACGTGGAATTCATCAGAGATGTTGCTGTTGTTGGAATTGTTCTGATCGAAACATCTGTTGACGTGGACTCTCAGAGGCGTTGTTGTTGTTGTGGAAGTTGTTTTGCGTCGAGACGGTTTCATTGTTAACTTGATTTTATTCCGACGTGTGGACTTTATCAGAGATGTTGCTGTTGTTGGCTTGTTGTGAGCGGGACATCTGTTAACGTAGAATTCATCAGAGATGTTGCTGTTGTTGGCTTGTTGTGAGCGGGATATCTGTTAACGTGGAATTCATCAGAGATGTTGCAGTTGTTGGCTTAGTTGTGAGCGGGACATCTGTTAACGTGGAATTCATCAGAGATGTTGCTGTTGTTGGGTTAGTTGTGAGCGGAACATCTTTTAACGTGGAATTCATCAGAGATGTTGCTGTTGTTGGCATTGTTCTGAGCGAAACATCTGTTGACGTGGACTCTCAGAGGCGTTGTTGTTGTTGTGGAAGTTGTTTTGCGTCGAGACGGTTTCATTGTTAACTTGATTTTATTCCGACGTGTGGACTTTATCAGAGATGTTGCTGTTGTTGTTGTTGGAATTGTTCTGATAGACACATCTGTTGACGCGGAATTCATCAGAGATGTTGCTGTTGTTGGCTTAGTTGTGAGCGGGACATCTGTTAACGTGGAATTCATCAGAGATGTTGCTGTTGTTGGCGTTGTTGTGAGCGGGACATCTGTTAACGTGGAATTCATCAGAGATGTTGTTGTTGTTGGGTTACTTGTGAGCGGGACATCTTTTAATGTGGAATTCATCAGAGATGTTGCTGTTGTTGGAATTGTTCTGATCGAAACATCTGTTGACGTGGACCTCAGAGGCGTTGTTGTTGTTGTGGAAGTTGTTTTGCGTCGAGACGGTTTCATTGTTAACTTGATTTTATTCCGACGCGTGGACTTTATCAGAGATGTTGCTGTTGTTGTTGTTGGAATTGTTCTGATAGACACATCTGTTGACGCGGAATTCATCAGAGATGTTGCTGTTGTTGGCTTAGTTGTGAGCGGGACATCTGTTAATGTGGAATTCATCAGAGATGTTGCTGTTGTTGGCGTTGTTGTGAGCGGGACATCTGTTAACGTGGAATTCATCAGAGATGTTGTTGTCGTTGGGTTACTTGTGAGCGGGACATCTTTTAATGTGGAATTCATCAGAGATGTTGCTGTTGTTGGAATTGTTCTGATCGAAACATCTGTTGACGTGGACCTCAGAGGCGTTGTTGTTGTTGTGGAAGTTGTTTTGCGTCGAGACGGTTTCATTGTTAACTTGATTTTATTCCGACGCGTGGACTTTATCAGAGATGTTGCTGTTGTTGGCTTAGTTGTGAGCGAGACATCTGTTAACGTGGAATTCATCAGAGATGTTGCTGTTGTTGGCGTTGTTGTGAGCGGGACATCTGTTAACGTGGAATTCATCAGAGATGTTGCTGTTGTTGGCTTTGTTGTGAGCGGGACATCTGTTAACGTGGACTTCATCAGAGACGTTGCTGTTGTTGTTTTTATTACAGTCGGTTTCATCTGTTGACGTGGACCTCATCCGAGGCGTTGTTGTTGGTGTGTTGTTGGTGAGACGGGACATCTGTTAACGTGGAATTTATCAGAGATGTTGCTGTTGTTGGCGTTGTTGTGAGCGGAACATCTGTTAACGTGGAATTTATCAGATGATGTTCGCTTTTGTTGGCTTTGTTCTGAGCGGTTTATGCTGTTAACGTGGACTTCATCAGAGGCGTTGCTGTTGTTGTCTTTGTTATGAGTCGGAATCATCTGTTAACGTGGAATTTATCCGAGATGTTGTTGTTGTTGGCTTTGTTGGGAGCGGAACACCTGTTAACGAAGAATTTATAAGAGATGTTGCTGTTGTTGGCTCAGTTGTGTGCGGAACATCTTTTAACGTAGAGTTTATCAGAGATGTTGTTGGCTCTGTTGTGAGCGGAACATTTGTTAACGTGGAATTTATCAGAGATGTTACTGTTGTGGACTCTGTTGTGAGCGGAACATCTGTTAACGTGGAAATTGTCGGAGTTGTTGCTGTTGTTGGCTTTGTTGTGTGCGGAACATCTATTAACGTGGAATTTATCAGAGATGCAGCTGTTGTTTTCTCTGTTGTGAGCGGAACATCTGTTAACGTGGAATTTATCGGTAGACTGTTAGCTGTTGTTGGCTCTGTTGTGAGCGGAACATCTGTTAACGTGGAATTTATCAGAGATGTTACGTTGTTGTTGGCTCTGTTGTGAAGCGGGAACATCTGTTAACGTGGAATTTATCGGAGATGTTGCTGTTGTTGGCTCTGTTGTGAGCGGAACATCTGTTAACGTGGAATTTATCAGAGATGTAGCTGTTGTTGGCTCTGTTGTGAGCGGAACATCTGTTAACGTGGAATTTATCAGAGATGTTTGTTGCTTGGTTGGGCTTTACTGTGTGAGCGGAACATCTGTTAACGTGGAATTTATCAGAGATGTACTGTTGTTGGCTCTGCTGATGAGCGGAACATCTGTTACGTGGAATTTATCAGAGATGTAGCTGTTGTTGGCTCTGTTGTGAGCGGAACATTGTTAACGTGGAATTTATCAGAGATGTAGCTGTTGTTGGCTTTGTTGTGAGAGGGACATCTGTTAACGTGGAATTTATCAGAGATTGTTGTTGTTGTTGGCTTTGTTGTGAGCGGAACATCTGTTAACGTGGAATTTATCAGAGATGTTGCTGTTGTTGGCTCTGTTGTGAGCGGGACATCTGTTAACGTGGAATTTATCAGAGCTGTTGCTGTTGTTGCTCTGTTGTGAGCGGAACATCTGTTAACGTGGAATTTATGAGAGATGTTGCTGTTGTTGGCTCTGTTGTGAGCGGAACATCTGTTAACGTGGAATTTATCAGAGATGTTGCTGTTGTTGGCTCTGTTGTGAGCGGAACATCTGTTAACGTGGAATTTATCAGAGATGTTGCTGTTGTTGGCTCTGTTGTGAGCGGAACATCTGTTAACGTGGAATTTATCAGAGTTGTAGCTGTTGTTGGCTCTGTTGTGAGCGGAACATCTGTTAACGTGGAATTTATCAGAGATGTAGCTGTTGTTGGCTCTGTTGTGAGCGGAACATCTGTTAACGTGGAATTTATCAGAGCTGTGGCTGTTGTTGGCTCTGTTGTGAGCGGAACATCTGTTAACGTGGAATTTATCAGATATGTTGCTGTTGTCGGCTCTGTTATGAGCGGCATATCTGTTAACGTGGAACTCATCAGAGATGTTGTTGTTGTTGGCTTTGTTGTGTGCGGAACATCTGTTAACGTAGAATTTATGTGAGATGTAGCTGCTGTTGGCTCTGTTGTGAGCGGAACACCTGTTAACGAAGAATTTATAAGAGATGTTGCTGTTGTTGGCTCAGTTGTGTGCGGAACATCTTTTAACGTAGAGTTTATCAGAGATGTTGTTGGCTCTGTTGTGAGCGGAACATTTGTTAACGTGGAATTTATCAGAGATGTTACTGTTGTGGACTCTGTTGTGAGCGGAACATCTGTTAACGTGGAAATTGTCGGAGTTGTTGCTGTTGTTGGCTTTGTTGTGTGCGGAACATCTATTAACGTGGAATTTATCAGAGATGCAGCTGTTGTTTTCTCTGTTGTGAGCGGAACATCTGTTAACGTGGAATTTATCAGTGCTGTAGCTGATGTTGGCTCTGTTGTGAGCGGAACATCTGTTAACGTCAAATTTATCAGAGATGTACCTGTTGTTGGCTCTGTTGTGAGCGGAACATCTGTTAACGTGGAATTTATCAGAGATGTTACTGTTGTTGGCTCTGTTGTGAGCGGAACATCTGTTAACGTGGAATTTATCAGAGATGTACTGTTGTTGGCTCTGTTGTGAGCGGAACATCTGTTAACGTGGAATTTATCAGAGATGTACCTGTTGTTGGCTCTGTTGTGAGCGGAACATCTGTTAACGGGGAATTTATCAGAGATGTAGCTGTTGTTGGCTCTGTTGTGAGCGGAACATCTGTTAACGTGGAATTTATCAGAGATGTTGCTGTTGTTGGCTCTGTTGTGAGCGGAACATCTGTTAACGTGGAATTTATTAGAGATGTTGCTGTTGTTGGCTTTGTTGTGAGCGGAACATCTGTTAACGTGGAATTTATCAGAGATGTTGCTGTTGTTGGCTCTGTTGTGAGCGGGACATCTGTTAACGTGGAATTTATCAGAGATGTTGCTGTTGTTGGCTCTGTTGTGAGCGGAACATCTGTTAACGTGGAATTTATCAGAGTTGTTGCTGTTGTTGGCTCTGTTGTGAGCGGGACATCTGTTAACGTGGAATTTATCAGAGTTTTTGTTGTTGGCTTGTTGTGAGAACATCTGTTAACGTGGATTTCAGAGCTGTTGTTGTTGGCTCTGTTGTGAGCGGAACATCTGTTAACGTGGAATTTATCAGAGATGTTGCTGTTGTTGGCTCTGTTGTGAGCGGGACATCTGTTAACGTGGAATTTATCAGAGTTGTTGCTGTTGTTGGCTCTGTTGTGAGCGGGACATCTGTTAACGTGGAATTTATCAGAGATGTTGCTGTTGTTGGCTCTGTTGTGAGCGGGACATCTGTTAACGTGGAATTTATCAGAGATGTTGCTGTTGTTGGCTCTGTTGTGAGCGGGACATCTGTTAACGTGGAATTTATCAGAGATGTACCTGTTGTTGGCTCTGTTGTGAGCGGAACATCTGTTAACGTGGAATTTATCAGAGATGTAGCTGTTGTTGGCTCTGTTGTGAGCGGGACATCTGTTAACGTGGAATTTATCAGAGATGTTGCTGTTGTTGGCTCTGTTGTGAGCGGAACATCTGTTAACGTGGAATTTATCAGAGATGTTGCTGTTGTTGGCTCTGTTGTGAGCGGAACATCTGTTAACGTGGAATTTATCAGAGATGTAGCTGTTGTTGGCTCTGTTGTGAGCGGAACATCTGTTAACGTGGAATTTATCAGAGATGTTGCTGTTGTTGGCTCTGTTGTGAGCGGAACATCTGTTAACGTGGAATTTATCAGAGATGTTGCTGTTGTTGGCTCTGTTGTGAGCGGGACATCTGTTAACGTGGAATTTATCAGAGTTGTTGCTGTTGTTGGCTCTGTTGTGAGCGGGACATTCTCTTAACGTGGAATTTATCAGAGATGTTGCTGTTGTTGGCTCTGTTGTGAGCGGGACATCTGTTAACGTGGAATTTATCAGAGTTGTTGCTGTTGTTGGCTCTGTTGTGAGCGGGACATCTGTTAACGTGGAATTTATCAGAGATGTTGCTGTTGTTGGCTCTGTTGTGAGCGGGACATCTGTTAACGTAGAATTTATCAGAGATTGTTGCTGTTGTTGGCATCTGTGTGTGATGCGGGACATCTGTTAACGTGGAATTTATCAGAGATTGTTGCTGTTGTTGGCTCTGTTGTGAGCGGGACATCTGTTAACGTGGAATTTATCAGAGATGTAGCTGTTGTTGGCTCTGTTGTGAGCGAAACATCTGTTAAAGTGGAATTTATCAGAGATGTAGCTGTTGTTGGCTCTGTTGTGAGCGGAATATCTGTTAACGTGGAATTTATCAGAGATGTTACTGTTGTTGGCTCTGTTGTGAGCGGAACATCTGTTAACCTGGAACTCATCAGTGATGTTGTAGTTGTTGTTGTTGGCTTTGTTGTGAGCGGAACATCTGTGGACGTGGACTTCATTCGATGCGTTTTTGCTTTTGTTGTCTTTGTTTTGCCCGTATTTGCTTTTGTTGGCTTTGTTTTGCGTGGTTTTGTTGTTAAAGTGGACTTCTTTCGAGGCGGTTTTTTTGTTGTTTTTGCCGTGGACTTCATGCGGGGCGTTGTTGTTGCTATTGCTGTAGTTGTTGTTGTTGTAGTTATTGTTGTTGTAGATGTTGTTGTTGTTGTTTTAGTTGTTGTTGGTTTAAAATCAGTTCCTAGCTCAGACTTAGCCTGCTTCAAATCTCGTATAGCCTGGAGCAGCTTATAATAGTTGCGCAGACGCCATTGGATATTGCCCAGAGGTAGAGCTAGCAACTGCTGCTGTTGATGCGCCGTGGAGTTGGGCAAAAGTTCCGACATAAACTGCTTTAGAATTTCAAGATCCGACTCGTTGAAGACACTTTCTGCAAAATGCTGCAGTAGCTTCAAAACAAACTGTGTGTCATTACTAAAAGAAAAATGCTTTAAAGTTATATATACCACAGTACTTGGAAACACTTACAGTTGCTTTAGCACATCGATTTTGCTGGCCAAGTGCTGACGTGCCAAGTTAAAGCCCAGCGGATTTTTTATTATTGCTCCAAATAGATCTAATGCCGTTGGCTTTGTCAATATGGTCATATTGAATGTCCAATATAGCAGCTTACGTATAGCCCACTCCTCTGTGCTGCACGCCATGCCTCTAAGCAGCACAAGCCTCTCGTTCTCCGACTTGGAGTGTTTGTATAGATCATATAGTTGAGACCAATCCTCTTCCAAGCCAAGGCGCACGCCAATACAGTATATGAACTCCCTCTAGTCGACTTTAATGGTATCTCTTTTGTCGGAGGAAAATCGATTTCGGGCATATTTTATACAGTCTGGAATCTCATAGAGACAAGCCGCGCGAGTGATAACCGTATATAGAGTACTGTTTGGATGCTCGGCTACTCTAGAGTAATTATTAAAATCATCAAAACGTGGCAGAATGAGTTCCTGCATGTAGAGCTGCGGAGAATTGGATTGTGATTAGAACAAGTAGCTGAGAAATAAACTCAATTAAGTTTTGGATACCCCCATGATCGTATCAAAACACTTCTATAAATAAATTTTATTAATATTGTACCCACTTTGACCAAATAATTGCAAGAAAAGGGTTTCAAGCATACTTTTAAAAAACGTGTGGAAGGAAAGGGGTGGTGGAGAACCAAAATTGTGTTCCATTCTCTTTCTGGCAGAGCTCTGGCAATCTACATGCTTTGCGATCGCATGCTTTTTGGGAAAAGGAACAACCTATTCACGGTACAACATAATCCCTATATGAAGGAGATCTAATCCGAATGTTTCGTCTAGTTCTTACCATCTCATAGATTTAGGTGGTCATGTGGATGGACAGGCAAACAGACAGAGCGATTCTTTTTAATGTATCTAATTCTACTTCTCTATAATACAATCATTTTTGAAGATTGTTTTGGATCTTTATCTTTCATTTGCTCAAAATTTGTTTCTCTCTCTTTCTATCTAGCAAAGCCTTGTTTTTTTTCATATATTTACACATATTACGTTCTTACTCACCCTAAAAACTCTATATCCCGATGTTGCTCGCATTATATTATTCAACTTCTCCATAGTGTTCATAGCCACATGCCAGACGACATAACTCCTATCTTGTTTAATATACGAAATTAATCCAAGTGCTTCTTCATAAGACAGCAGCTCCGACCAGGCTAAGCTCAAACCATCGTCGATCAGCTGAGCACGATTTGCAATAGGAATATCCCAGTACCGCTCCGTGGCCAGAAATTGCGCCAACAAGCGCCAGTTTTGTACATCGTAGAGTGTTCGATGAATTTGGGTCATTTCCCTATTAAACAATATCCACTCATTTGGTCCAACTCCTGTATTCCGCAGCGTCAGATTGGTCTGCTCACAGGTAAGCCACTCGTGCGGTAGTGTGCTATCGAAATCAAGTACATCCTGAGTGGTAAAGCTAATAGGCAGTACCCAGCAGGGATCAGTAAGATTGGATGAATCCATATTGTTCATATTTAGCTGATAGAACACTTGGCTGATGGTCACCGTATCCTCCTCATCATTTTGATCCACGCGCAGTATGGGATAGCCTTGCTGCTGCATCCAGGTTCTCATCATTTCGCGTACACTGATACCTGGGGGTAGCGCATGTGAGCGTTGTGCATTTTCCTGCAGCGCTGTCTGAAAATGCGTCAGGTTGACAGATTTGTGGATATTTTGTCTCCAGAAATCTTGCAAGCCTTGGTAAAAAATTTTTTTGCCCAACGCTGCATGCAGCATTTTAAAGAAGCAGCTCATTTTCTTAATCAGTAGCTGCTGCTCCTGTACGTCTCCAACTGTTTCGTTGTATGCCAAGGGCCGAAGTGGATTGAGTCCATCACGATACATTACCTCAAAGGTATCGCTTAGCAACTCCCTTTTACGGTATGTCCAGCCTGGCATAGCCCTGTTGACCAGCTCAATGGCTATGAACTTTGTCAGGCCATTGCTTAGTATCTCTTCGGGCGGCTCGTTCAGGTGGATGATGTTTCCATGCCACTGACGTAGAAACTGCTGTGTAACCAGCTCAGTTAGGTGCTGCTTGGCTACCAAGGACATGCTGCTCTCATCCTGTAGAAGTACATCCTCACTGTACACTATTAGACCCCAATAAGAAACAGCTGGAAAGTCATAGTTTGGCAGTGCCAGCTGATCAATCTTTTCGAGATTCGCACTTTTTTTGCGTAAACCAATGAGTTCCGCACTCCTTTTAAGCAAATCTGAGGAAAGTACCAAAACATGGGAACTCCAGTCTAGATATTGCTTGCGACCCCATAACTCGATATTGGCAGGCTGCTGAGCCAAAGTTTTGTGCTCCAGCTGATGTATGCACCAGGCAAGCATGTGAGTGCTAAACGGCAGGGAATCCTCGAACAATGTGAACATAAAGTTATCATCGCTGTCGCTGAAAGTATTCGATAATCTAATCTAATCTAGGATACAATATAATTTTTACTCACTCAGTCTCCATCGCTTTAATAGGCATATTGCTTACAGCTGTGTAATTCTTATGGTATTTTAATCCAAGCGTAAAGATGCTCTTTATATCGGGTTCATCAAAACAAGGAAAAATACTGCGCATTTTATAGGGCTTAACTCGTGTTAGTGCATACCAGTTTCTACGATTATTATAGGGCACCCTATAATAGGCGGCACTTTTATTTTTGCTCAGCTTGCCGCTAAAATGCAGCCGTAGATCATAAATTTCGCCTAGCCATAATCGATTATTAAATATGATTTTAAAACGATTTGTGCTCCGCTCCCAAATTGTTTGGTTTACCGATATGCGCAGTTTCGTCAACTTTCTTATAAGCCATATTTTGTTATATATAGTCAAATTCTGGGCATGCAATGTGATGCTTCGTGTTTGGTTAATGACCTTGAGAGTTATGGTTTCTACGCCTTTGAAGTGGCTTCTGCCAGGTTCCAGTTTTGTTGTTATATTGACTCTATAATGCTGCGGTTCCACATCTTTGGGCAATATATCTGAAGTAAATTTTTGACTGTCTATAAAATAAACACTGCAGAGCAACAAGCACGTTTGCATCCACAGCATTTTGTAAAACTTTTATTTGATTTTGTGTAATGTTTGGTATTAAGTAATAAATTGTTTCAGTTAATTTTTTTATTTTTAAATGTTAATAGGCTATGAAATTCAGCGTGAAATTACATTAAGTTGCGAAACAATTCTTTAATAAGTTGGAGAGTTCAGTTTATTGTCGTTATCGCATATAGTAAAATATCATAGTGGCACAGCAGGTAATCTCAGACTGAAAATGATGCAAAAAAAAAGTAAAATAAAAAAACATATACAGTGAATTTCAAAGCTATAGGACAGTCTGAAAATTTTTTGTTCAAATGTAAATATTTCGGTTCATAAGCACGATCCAGCAAAACTTCCTTTTACAAAAACAACTGCCTAATATTGGAGCTTTTAATTTACCGTAAGGTTATTGCACTATTGCTTCACACGGTGCTTCGCAATAGCTTATGCATGGAAAGTAATTTTTGATGCAATTTTGGTCGTTTCATTACTATAGGACAGTGAGTCTATTATAAGGAAATTAAGTGTAAGGATGGCATAAATACATTTTATTTCAATTTGAAATCGCTTTTTGGTAATTTTATGATAAATCGATGCAATATGTGAATATTAGTTTATGGTAGAGAGACCATATAATTGCGAAAAACGACGTGGGCAGAGGATGATGTATATTTTATGGAAAAACATATAAACCGATAACATAATTATATTTGGAATTTCTTTAGAATCATCGAGAAATAAGTAAAAAATAAAGTAAATGAGAATTCACAGGCTTTCTGACCGTAAGAGTCGCCCTAAAAAGGATATTCGCGAGTTTATCTACTTGAATTTAGACGTTGTCCTGTTAAAATAATAGCATTTCGCCGAAGTTTTACATCGGAATGGTATCAAAACGCTCGGACAGACATGTCAGTAATCGCCGCTGCTCATTTCAGATGAGTTTAATAGAGGGTCGAGGTTTAACTGGCTTTAAACGCGCCCCGCACAAAAACCAAGCCGCTTCTAAAATTTCGCCAAGAAAAATTTCATTTTATCCTTTGCAAATCCCTCCAATTGTAATTATATTCACCCGGACTACTCGAACTCAATGATTTCTAATTGGAAAATATAAAAACAATCAACCTTATAAGGAGAATCTTTAAAAAACATGCACAAAAAATTACGCAAAAGCGCGCCTATTAAAAATTAGTTACAACTGTGAATTCAAAGCGGGCATTTCTTTAGTGGTTCAAGATTTGGACATCCTGACATGCGTCTTTCGTGGGCACTTCTGGACGATTTGCTAAATTGTAGTTTTGGACACTTTATGGTCCACTATTGGCATCAACTCTGAGCAAGGAACTGAAGAAAATGATGAATTTTTTAAGATTATTCGTTTTTACCACTCCGAAATCTTACCAATAATCTTTTAAATATATTTTTTTATTTCTCGATGTTTCTAAAGAAATTACAAATTCCAAA
>JBAMAX010004465.1:0-11463 GCA_037043745.1 Chymomyza amoena | reverse complement strand
ATATTCAGCTATCGATAGCTCGCTAGATAATGTACATTTTTTCAACGTCAATGTAACGCGTAACTTCGGCTATAATTAAAATCGATAAAGAAATCGCTTATTTTTAAAATCGTAATTTTTCCAAAATTTATTTATAATTTAATTTCCAAAAATGATTTAGCGCTTTTTTTTCCAAATTCCTGTGGTTTTTTTTTCTGCGTTGAGATGCGCCTCAAATTATGTTAAGCAGTGTATTCTATAGTCACCATATCTCCACTGCCAACATCCCACTTATGTTATTTTAATTTGTTTTTAACAATTTCGTTTAAATTCGAAAAAGTTCAAAGTGAAATTATTCGCATATATTACAAATTATCTCAGCTGCTTTTAAGTTCTTATTTGAATAAACTCTTAAGATTTACGCAAATGTGAATTGGCTCTGAACAGTTCTTGATAAATTATTATAGCCAAAGGCTGTTTTTTGGAAGATTCGTTTTTGCACCAACGCACAATTTGGCCAATTTCCATTTGGTTTTAATAAATGATAGTCGTTCGAATGGTGGCTAAAACATTTCACTTTTTCTTTCTTTCTGCTGTTTTCTGCAATTTTCTTTTTGCATAGTAAAAGTACGAAAAATAAAAAAAACTTTTACTTGTAATTGTGTTGCATTTGTTGTTGTCGCTTCTGCTGCTGCTGCGTTGCCAGTGAAAATCGACAAAAATTAACAAGCAGCAACAAACAACAACAACAAACAAACCAAAGTCAGTCAAATGGCCAAGAAACAACTCACAAACTGGCCAAAACAATTTTGCTCAAATGGCTGCTACATGCAAAGCAACAACAACAACCAAACATATTGTTTATAATGCGTTTTTATTTGGGAAAGTCGCGTGTTGCAATTTAGCCCGCCCCCTTGCCGCGCTCTCTTTTTCCCCCTCTCAGCGCTCCATGCAACGATTTTATTCATTGTTTGGTTTTTGTTTTGTTGGCAATTTTCACTTCATTGTCGCCCGCCAATGCCGCCCGTGTCCCCCTCGCTGCCGCTGCTGCTGCTACGCCTGTCTCCTGTCGACTGCGCTGCCAGCGTCTTGTCGTGTGGCATTTTCTGACAGACGTCAGTCAAAGAGTCGTCGAAGCGCAGCGCAAAAGTTGCTGCCGCTGCTGCTGCTGCACTAGAAGCGTTCGGCAGCTCTGCTTGTCCACTCCCGTTCCCCTCTCACAGGCCACCACTCTGCTGACTGCTTGTTGGCAGTTTTCGTGCCGTTGTTTCAAGTGCTCCATGTTGTTAGTGTTGTTGGTCTTGGCAGAGGCTTAGTTAGTGGGGGAGAGAGATGATTTACGCTGTAACAGATTGTAAATAAAACTAATTTGTTCATTAAATAATTTCGTTATAAATATTATTGTAGTATTACATACAGGCAGGTTTGCTTTCGTATATGGTACATAAATAAAAATCATTCGTAATTTTGAATTGAGCTGATTAGTACAGTCAAAATAGACAAAAAAAAGTTGTTGACCAGTAAAAAATTGCTTCTTGAAACCACGCTACGACCAACAAGTTAGCGCCATCTACCCTGCAATATGCACTATCAATATAGCTCGGAGGATTCAACTTCACGCAGTGATGATAGCGACATAGGTTGTCCAACCGCACGCTTGCCTAGCGATTATTTGCGCCGTTCCCATTGTAGCACTGACGATCGTTAATTTTCGGATTTTCCAAAGTTTTCTCTTGTTAATTACCGGATTTTCCAAAGTGTACTCTTGTTATATTGTATAAAATGTTCAATACAAAGCCGCAGACCCAATAAAACCGCCAAAAAAAAACAGGCACAAAAATATAAAATAGTTTCTTTTAATGTTCCTTTTCCAGAGCTATTGCATACCGAAATAATAATACCAGCTCCTGTCAATTCTGAAGTTGCAATCAAGGCAATTATTTAGAAAAAAATTTTCAGCTTCGATCTTGGGATGTTAAACAACATTTTTTTCGGTAAATTTGAACCATTATTTAAGCCTACTGAGTGTTAAGTACAGGCATAGCCCTGTGTAAAATACGAAAAGAACGTTACAGCAATATGAGCTTCAGGAGAATGGAGACTACTGATAGGCAACTTATGCCCTGTTTTTAAAAACTAGGATGAACAAACGTCAACGACGTATAGCTCAATATTTAAGAGTTTGTATTTCGTGTCAATTTTAGATGAAATAATATTTGAAAGAGCCAAGTGGCTAGGGTTTAGTGCTTAGAGCCGCCAATAAAATATTTAAAAATAGAACGATGAGAAAAATATAGATACACTCCCCGAAATGCGTTTAGGAACACATATTTATACCCTGTACCGTATGGTACCAAGGGTATATTAAGTTTGTGCAAGCCGAAAATGTATGTAACATATAGAAGGAGACGTCGGAGACACCCCAAAGTTACCTAAAATATGATCAGGGTGAATAGAGAAGTCGATATACCCATGTCCGTCTGTCCGTCCGTCCGTGTGAACGCCTAGATCTCAGAGATGGTAAGAGCTAGAGTTACAAACTTTCACATTAGATCCCATATTATTCCATAGGAGGCAAGTTTATTTTATTTTTTTGATATCGGGGATAAATTATAGCTCCCATGGGGGTGTTTGAGACGACCTCGACAAAAAAAAGCGTTTTAGATGAATAATTCGTTTGGTTATGAAGATATCGTAACCAAATTTGGTATTCGAAGTTTTTATAGGTTCCAATCACTGTACCAAATTTGATCGAAATCGGTTGACTATATCATATAGCTCCCATAGGAACCGATCGGCCAAAATAACTTTTCATAGAAAAATTCGCTAATATTTCGTTTTTTAATAAAGATATCGTAACCAGATTTGGCGTTTGGAAATGTTTTAGAGCACTTAAGCAATGTGCCAAATTTGAACAAAATCGGTTGACTATATCATATAGCTCCCATAGGTCCTATCTTCCAAAAAATCGATTTTTTTAACAAAATTTGTTGTGTTTCGTTTGTTTGTTAAGATATTGGGACCAAATTTGACATTCGTGAGTATTTTATAGTTCCTAAGCACTGTACTAAATTGAATCCAAATCGTTTGACTCAGATCATATAGCTCCCATAGGACCAATCGCTCCAAAAACACGTTTTTTATACAAAATCCGATGTGATTCGTTTGTTTGTAAGATATTTGAACCAAATTCGGCATTCAGATGTTTTTTAGATATTTAAGAACTGTGTCAAAGTTTATTGAAATCGGTTGACTATATTATATAGCTCCCATAGGAACGATCGGTCAAAAAAATATTTTTGCTTAAAAATTTTCCTGTTTTGGGTTTTTTGTGAAGAAACCTGATTTTATTGCAAGCTATTGGTACAGGGTATCCTAAATTCGTCCGCGCCCGACTTTACGTACGCCATTTTTTTTTATTATAATAGATAAAATGTTAAATTTAAAAAAAAATATATATATTTTTTTTAATTCTTTAACTTTTCTAGTTTTTATTTTCAAAATTCAAAGGTATCTTTTTCTTTAAATAAAAATTGTTAATGTTATTTATGCGTGTAAATTCAATGAGAAAAATAAAAAGCTTGTAGCTCTTAGGATTGTAGAAGCTATATTTATTTTTTTATGACAGCTCGCAAGTTTGCTATACTAAAAAGTACAGTAAGATTACAAAAATCGTTTTTTTTTTCCAATTACATTTTACCAAAGCTTAAAAATGTTTCCCAACGTTCTAAAAAATTGTAAGGCGTACAATTTTTTACAAAATCGCTGTAGATCATTATTTTATACAACGGACCTATCACGAGACAAAGTGTTCTAAGTGTAACGGCAAAAGAATAAGAATTTTTTTAATGGAATTGTACTGATTAAAAATAAAAACTATACTTAAAACAATTTTTTTATTTTCGTTTTTACAAGGTATTTTAGGAAAAAATTCTAGCAAAAAATTCTTAAAATTGTGGAAGTTTTTTATATTTTATATTTTTAAATTCTTATTTTTGAACAGAAAGAAGACTTTTTATTAAAAAAAATTAATGTTTAAAAAAATATATATTTTTTTTTTTTGGGGCACCACAAAACCCAAAACCTTTTAAGAGTGATAAATAAATTCTTGAAGTATAAAATTTTTTTTTGTACATTTTATAAGAAATTGTATAGGTAACACAAATATCATGATGAATAGTTAATAATAAAACTATATTTATTATTTGAATTAAAATATTTCAAAAATTTTTCTTGATAATTGTGAATTGTATCAAATTTAAGAGAATTACTTTTCTCAACTCCCTTAAACACTACAAATATTTTTTAAAAGCACTGACTAAAATGAATTTTATTTTTATTTAAGCTATTATTATTTTAATAAAAATCGGACAATGATTATTTAACATTATTTAATAATTATTGTTATTAAATAAAAAAAATATTATCCGAAACCGTAAGCGTCTCAAATTTCCTCATTTTACCCAATTTTAGTTGGAATGGATTACATCAATTTTTCAAAGGATGTAAATGTTCCTTGTACGAATTTTAATGGATTAATATATGCATTCTAAGATGGATAGCTTTCTTCCAGACAATAATTATGTTTAAGCACGATACCACTCTGAGTTTTGAAATTCTGAAACTCTATTGTTTAGAAAGAAACGCACGAATTTCTCGAAAAATTCTTTGATATCTTCATTTTAGGCCTCACATTCAACATAGGTCAAGAAAATCATGTATCCAGAAATGCAATTCTTCATACATTCGGAATTGCAAAAATTTTAGGGTAGCGCAAATTTAAGAATTTTTAGTTTGAAACAGAAATCGTAACTCTTGTAATTTTTGAAAATAAAAATCATCAAATAATTATTATTTTTGGATGTTTTCATAAAAATTGTATCATAATTCTTATTTTTTGACATACAAAAAAAAAATTAAATAATATTTAAATGACAATTTTTATTTAAAAACTTTTTTATAATAAAAATGTAAAATACAAATTATTGACCAATTTTTATTTTATAAATTGAGAATAAGAATTATTTTGAAATAAAAATTGGCATTTAAATATTAATTCATTTTTTTATTTAAGTCGAAAAAAAGTTAAGCTTGATTTTTGTGATAAAAATTAAGAATAAAAATTTATCCCTATTCCTTTCAAAAATGTGATATAGTGTAGCTGGCCAAAGCTATTTTTTCCCTGGTTTGTAAAACAATTTTTATTTACAATATAATTTTTTTTTTGTTAAATCCGTCTTTTTGGAAGCGTTTAATATAAAAAAAATGTCTTACTTGATTTGGTGAGCAATGTTTGAAATGATTTCTTTATGAAAAATAAATCATTCCAAATAAAATGTTATTCAAATGACGCCTTCTCCCATTGCAAAAAAAAAATCCTGCCTACGTCACTGTTTCTAGTACTTTTTGTTGTTGTTTTTGTTGCATTTGGCAATGTGAGACGAGGAGACGATGGCACTTGCTTGATTGACAAGTGACAACATATTATTGCCGTATCGTTTTAAGTCAGTTCGTTGTTGTTGTTGTTGCAGCAGTTGTTGTTGTTTCTGCTTTACAAGTAGCTCTTGTTGTTGTTGTTGTTGCTGGCATTGTTGTGGCTGCTTTGGCTTTGTTTACAGTGTGGCTCAAAAACTTAAGACATGCTCAGTTTATTTGCTACCTGTGCAACGTGTGGGCGTGTTCGAGCCAAAAACCAAATTGCAACTGCTTTCAATCTTTACCAGCCACCCCTCGTTTTGTGCCGCCCTGGATTTATGCTCTCCAGCCAGCCAGCCTGGCCAATATGTTTTGTATATGTTAAATATTTTATGCTCGTAAATTTTTGACATTTTACAAATTTGTAAAATGCACCATTTATCTTTTGGGGGTGTCTTAACATAGACACCACATAAGCACACGCCCACCTACGCCCCTCCTGCCAAGATTTACTCTCTGCACTCTTATTGACTGCTCAACAAAATCGATTTCATTTTATTTCTATAGTTAAGAGCAGCTTCGTCTTGTATGTGGTGGTGTCACTGTAAAGGCGGCACAGTGGAATCAGGAACAGAAATAATAAATAACATTTACAAAAGAGTGTGGAGTGGTTTATTATATCTTTATTTTGCTGTCAGCCTTTTAGGTGCTGTAAGGGTAATGGGTGTAAATATGTTAAGATGATGGCAACGGCTGAGAGTGAACAAAGTACAGGAGAACTTAGCTATAACGAACGATTCTATGATGCATTTTTCAAGAATACTTTTTTTGAAGCCAAGGAGCAGAACCTCTATAAAAGGAAGGTAGAAATGTTTCGAAAAATTTAAATTAAAAAATCGATTGTCTTCACTCATAGCCCAAGGAATACCAAAAAATACTTGAATATTATTTTGAAGGTTATGTCGTAAGCTTGATGTGCAGGGATTTTTTGAGAATTGGATGAGGATTCAGAGAGTCCTTAAACATGTAAAATAGTATTAACGCATCTTCGAATCAAAGAACAGATTTTTTCAGTTAAAAAATTTAATTCGATTAAAAAATCGAAATAGACAAATGTCTTTTCTCCACTCAAAACCCCAAATGGGAGTGGGAATACCAAAAAAAAAACATTATTTTGAAGTTTATGTCGTCACCTTAATGTGGTTGGATTTTTTGAGAATTGGATGCTCATTCAAAGATTCCTAAAACATATAAACAAAAATATTTCGTTATAAGAAAAATTAAAATGAAAAAATCGATTTGTCTTTACTCTTCTCTCATAGCCCAATAGTAGGATTACCAGAAAAAACTGGGACATTATTATGAAGGTTAGATATGTCATAATTATAATTTGCAGGGATATTTTGAGAGTTGGATCGGTCCTATTTATCAGAGTTCTAAAACGTGTAGTTTAACATTGCCTGATCTTCGAACCCAAAAAACGATTTTTTTCTGTTAAAAAATTAAATTCGATTAAAAAATCGATTTGTCTTCACGCTATTCCAAAACCACAAATGGGAGGGAGAAAAAAAAATTAACGAACATTATTTTGAAGGTTATATAGTAACCCTGATGTGAGGTCTGCTTTGTGTATTGAATAAGGATACTGAGAATCCTAAAATAAGTAATATAGCATTGTTTGACCTTCCATTCCAAAAATTGATTTTTTCTGTTCATTTTTACAATTAAGTAACTTCAAGTGCCACTGTAATTTGTAAAGAAGTTTAAAAGTTTTTTTTGAATCTGGCTGACCGACGGCTGCTGAATCCTAGTTCAAGGTCTAAAAAACTACAACATTTTCGATTCGACGAAGCGGTTTTGAGGTTATTAGGAACCCTGACTTTATTTTCCGACTTACCGAGCCCGAAAAAATGTATTATTACCATCAAAATATTTTTCAAGATACGTCAATTTCGAAAATAAACCAAAGAAACAAAATTCGGAGGGGGTTGCCAACTTCTCCATTGGTTTTGAATCCACATGATAGTCCAATAAAATTAATGGAAAAAAAATAAGTGCAATCTCCTCCATTGAAAAAAGCTTCCTATGTTTAGAGGCAATATTAAAACACTGTCCTTCTGTGGTATTTTGTTTTTAAGATTCGAATTTGCGACATCCAAAAATTTATTAATCACCTGGAAATCTTATTTCTAAGTGGTTATTTTACTGCCGAAATACGATTTAAAACGCTTCAAAATCGAATTCAAACTATAGAAACAAAGTTCACTAAAAATGCAGCAGCTTAGATAGGATGGAGCCCACTCCTCCATGGGTTTCGAATGGGTTTAAAAAAAAAAAAATTACGCAATAAAATGAAAATTGGTTCGATCCCACATCGGGGAACAGAATTCATGAAGGAGCGCTCAGTAGCTAGGGAGCAGTGGCGTTGATAGGGTCTAAGAGCAAGTGGATCAATCCCCATTGTGGTCCATTGAAATTCTGGAAATACAAAATAAGTTCAATCTCCCCACGGGAAAAGAGCTTTCAAGAGCCATCGTTTTACTTGATTGAGTTCCTATATTGATATTCTACAAAGAATCTTTCAGCTTAAATTTCTTAAAAAATTGTTTGAAATCTGAGAATGTTGATTGGGAATGTCCCAATTTAAATATTATTTGTGATAAATTGCCTCGATGCGACATCGGGTTTTCCAGACTGTCATCGTCTTTTTTAGGTTCCTATAAAGAATTTTAGAATCTAATTCTATATTTTTGTAGACTTATGAGAAATTTTTTGAAAATCTTCTGTATTTCTGGCAAAAAAAAATTTGTATACTAGAATTTATATTGAAGAATTGGTTCTGATCCCACTTGAGGTTTTCCGATCTGGAAACTCTGCAAAGGATCTGACTTAAATTTCCTTAAAAATCGGCTGACAACTTTTGATTGAGAATAACTCAAATTACATATTTTTCGTCTAAAACTCTTTTTTCATCCATATTGCCTGTAAACTCATGAGATATTTATTGTAAATCTTTTTGCCTCCTGTACTGCATGGTCTCAAGGGTATATTAAGTTTATGCAAGCCGAAAATGTATGTAACATATAGAAGGAGAGTCGGAGATTCCCCAAAGTTACCTAAAAATATGATCAGGGTGAATGAGAAGTCGATATACCCATGTCCGTCTGTCCGTCTGTCCGTGTGTCCGTCTGTCCGTCTGTCCGTCAGTCCGTCCGTGAACGCCTAGATCTCAGAGATGGTAAGAGCTAGAGTTACCAAACTTTCACATTAGATCCCATATTATTCCATAGGAGGCAAGTTTATTTTATTTTTTTGATTTCGGGGATAAATTATATAGCTCCCATGGGGGTGTTTGAGACGACCTCGACAAAAAAAAAGCGTTTTGGATGAATAATTCGTTTTTTTATGAAGATATCGTAACGAAATTTGGTATTCGAAAGTTTTTTATAGTTCCCAATCACTGTACCAAATTTCATCAAAATCGGTTGACTATATCATATAGCTCCCATAGGACCGATCGGCCAAAATAACTTTTTTAAAGAAAAATTCGCTATATTTCGTTTTTTAATAAAGATATCCTAACCAGATTTGGCGTTTGGAAATTTTTAGACCACTTAAGTAATGTGCCAAATTTGAACAAAATCGGTTGACTATATCATATAGCTCCCATAGGTCCGATCTTCCAAAAAATCGATTTTTTAACAAAATTTGTTGGGTTTCGTTTGTTTGTTAAGATATTGGGACCAAATTTGACATTCGTGAGTATTTTATAGTTCCTAAGCACTGTACTAAATTTAATCCAAATCGTTTGACTAGATCATATAGCTCCCATAGAACCAATCGGTCCAAAAACACGTTTTTTATACAAAATTCGATGTGTTTTGTTTGTTTGTAAAGATATTTGAAATAAATTTGGCATTCAGATCTTTTTTAAGGTATTTAAGCACTGTGTCAAATTTTATTGAAATCGGTTGACTATATCATATAGCTCCCATAGGAACGATCGGTCAAAAAAAAATTTTTGCTTAAAAATTCTTCTGTTTTTGGTTTTTTGTGAAGAAATCGGACTTTATTGCAAGCTAGTGGTACAGGGTATCCTAAAGTCGTCCGCGCCCGACTTTACGTCCGCCATTTTTTTAATATCTGGTAGTTTTAGCTCATAGTCTCCGGTAAAAACTTTCAACGTTTATACCCAAATATTACCACAGAAAAAGTTCTAAGTTCTATAATCATTTTCAATAGAGATTTCTGATCATCTAAAAACGTTGAGAGTTTATAGAGTACACTCCAGTCATCTACACCCGACTCATTCTTTTTCCTTTTCCATGACCTTTAAGTTGATTAACTACTTTGTCATTGTAAAAAATTTTAAGGCTTCGATGTTTTATTAATAAAGCTTTTCTGTTTTGTTTTTTTATTTTTAATTATTGATTATTTTAATCTTTTAAATGCTTAAATGTTTTATGTCGTGTAATATTTCTTAACGAATTTTGATTGCATATTATTTAATAATGCAATTTATTATTGCATGTAAATGTATCTGTGTTCATGTTTATATCTGTGTGAGTTTGTATCTATAAGTGTTTCTGCATTTGTGTGTGTGTCTGTGTGCGTTAAGAGCAAAAGCGTGCGAGAGAGACAAAGCGTGAGATTAAGCTGGCAAAGCTCTTCAAAGCCTTACTTTAATTGACAGACTAAAGCTCTCTGGGGAGGGACTTTAGTCAGTGTGCAGCTTTAACGGTAAATTAGCATTAGACAGTTATCATGGCATTTTCCTCATTTTCCATTTTCCATATTCTAATTGCTTTAACTTGCTTTGTTGTTGTTGTTGTTGCTTTTGGCTAGTCTCATAAAATAAACAAGATAAAGGCGTTACTGTAATGTCAAAAGCACTATTTAAAATATCCAGTCTTATTGAATTGTTTTGGATTTGCAATATTTATACCTTACAATTTATAGAGTATAGAGGGTATAGTTAGTTTATAACGATGTATGTAACAGGAAGAAGAATTTTAGAATATATCTGCTGAGTTTTTAAATTAGACGGAAGAAGCGTTGGCTTCCTTGGGAGGAAAAGCTTCTTTAAACTAATTTCTATTTGATAACAATTTTCCTTACAAGAAATTTAGGATTTTTCGCCAAATTGTTAAATCTTGAGATTAAAACTTGAGGAAATTGTGCGTCATCGGTTTTATAGAATTGCATTGAATCAGAAAGTTAAGTGGTTCCTAAAACAAAACTCAAATTAAAGAGATTTTCAGCCATTTTGTGAAATCTTGAGATTTAAAACTTGGGGGAATTGTGCGTCATATGCTTTTTTGAAAATGGGTAGAATCGGAAAAATACATCAAAAGATATAGCCAAGTGGTTCCGGTAGCAAAAGACAACCGAAAAAAAGATTCAAAAGATTCAATAGGTTAAACCGCCTAGAACAATGGAACACCATTTTTCTTTGATGAATTCCAGTACATAAGAACATTACTTGATAAACTGAAATGATTCCAAGAAATCACTAATTGGGCCTGAGGCTAGGTCCAGGGAGATCCTGACAGTTACTGGTGGGTTCAGTACGGTTATGTATGTAGAAGAATTGGTTAGATCCCACATCGATTTTACAGGACTGTCATCGTCTTACTTGTTTAAATTATTATATTGAAATTCTACAAAGAATCGTAGAGCTTAAATTTTTTCAAAAATCTATTAAAAACTGATGGCGTAAATTGGGAAACTCCCGCTTTAAATATGATAAAGAATTGATTCGGTCCCACAGCGGATTTTCTGGACAGGCATCGGGAATATCCCAATTAAAATATTATTCATGAAAAATTGCCTTGATCCCACAAGGGGATTACGGGACTGTTATCGTCTTACTTGTTTAACTTTCTATCCTGAAATTCTACAAATAATCGCTTTAAATATCATAAAGCATTGATTCAATCCCACATCGGGTTTTCTGGACAGTCATCGGGAATGTCCCAATTTAATTATTGTATTATTCATGAATAATTGCCTCGATCCAACATAGGGATTACGGGACTGTTATCGTCTTACCTGTTTTACTTTCTATCT
>JBAMAX010004463.1:0-21959 GCA_037043745.1 Chymomyza amoena | reverse complement strand
GAAGGCAGGCAGATAGACCCTTCAAGAGGGCGGATTCCTACAGGAACGGAGTTTTGTCAAGGGCACGCTATAATTACAGTCGTGATTTAGGCTAACGGGGTAATGGGTTAGGTTGGGTTAGGTTACACCGGTAGACACCTGGGGGGGAGTCACACATAGAATCCACAGTCCTAAGTGGAACCGGAGGATGCTTGGCGAATGCCAATAGCTTTTGAGGTGCCCTGTTTGCTGCCTCTTCTAGTGAGGTAAGCCAGGGTTTTCCGAGATATTTAAGTCGCGGCAGATGAGGTGCTCTAGACCTCTGTCTCCCTACACTTCCTGCATTTATCGCTATTGGTAATGCCTAGCTTCTTAGCGTGAGCTGCGGTCAGGCAATGATCAGTAAGTATGCCCACTATGAGTCTACAGTCTCTTCTAGGGAGTTCCAAAATATACTGGGCTAGTCTGTTATTGATTTTCTTGCACATAGTGCGATCTATCTTGCGGTTCGTTGTGTTGTACCACCTTCTGTCGGATGTGATTACAGCGTCTTCTTCTGATCTGTGGTAAATCGTCTTTAATGGAATCGTAAGATCCTCAAGTGACGGTTGACTTGATAAAGCGCCTTCCTTTACGTGCCTTTTAGCTATTTCATTTCCATCAATGCCTTGGTGGCTGGGAACCCTAAAAAAAAAGATGCACACCTCCTTATGGGTGCTTAGTTCATATAATCCTGGTTGCCAATACACCTAGGCTAACATGGATTTGATTGTCTCTTGACTGTCAACGAAAATATTTCTTCGGCTGTGTTCTAGGGTAAGCGCTAGTTCTGCCTCCTTCTTTATGGCGAACACCTCCGCCTGGAAGATGCTACAGTGGTCCGGTAACTTGACAGATGCCTCCATGGGTGGGTCTATAAATTATACCGCGGCTCCAATGCCAGATTCCATTTAAGATCCGTCTGGGAACAGTTTTATGACTCGTTGATCCCTGCCGATTTTCCTGTCATCAGGTTCCATTAGAGAGTGTGTTTTGGAGAAGTTACGGGGTCATATTGTATGTTTCACATATTATATGCAACACAGAGACATTGTGCTCTTTTCTGTGCAAGTAGTTAAGTCTGGCTTGAATGTCTAGGGTATGGACTCCAAGTATTGCTTCTAGAGTCTTGGAAGGTTAAAGCCCCCGTTACGTACATCAGTGCACGTCGATGAGTCTTTGGGACTTCCCTTTTTGGAAAAGGGGGTAATAGGGGCCGGTACATTTTTCGTTCTTGGTTGTAGACAATTTTGGGCAGCATCCGAAGATCACGCATTGCTTAGATGATTCTCTACATCCTCATCCACCCCATCACTGGTGAAAATTGTGGTGCCAAGGTATGGGAAACTATCAAGAAAGTCGATAGTGTGGTTATGCTACCATGGCTTGTGGTGATGTCCAACTTTGCTGGCCAGGATCTCGAGATCATTCACTTTGGCTTGGATATCACTTAGTTTAAGAGATGAGACAAATGTCGTCCGCGTAATCCAGATCTTCCAAATATCGGGTGAGACTCCTCGTAATTTCACGCCTAGACCTGCATACATCTCTTATAACCTCGTCAACTACTATATTGAATAGTAGTGGTAATAGGGGGCATCCTTGCCTAACACAGGTGCTTGTTTGGAAAGGTTTACTGATTTTCCCGTGACTAGTGATTAGCAGAGTTTTTCCTCGCCAGTTTTTGCAGTCAGTAAGGTCCCCTTTCTTTGGTAGCTTGACTATCAACCATTTTAGCTGGACAAATTTTTAGTCAATATCTGCACCACAGCAAAATCCGAAGAGATCAACATTTAAAACTCGGATTTATTTTACGAAATATAATAATTTGAGGTTTCCAAAAAAAGAGCATTTAATTACTCTTACTTCGGTTTGGAATAGTTTGAGATTATTAACGTTCAAAAGTTTGTTTAAGCTAGATTATTCATGTATACATAATTAATTTTTATAATAAGAGGGATCCCAATATATACTTTCTTAAGAAAACCTGTCTGCAACCCTGTCTAGACCATCAATTTGTCTTGTTCCAAGCATGGAATTTTTTACGACAAATCACTGTCTTGTTATAAAATTCTTTGGAAGTAACAAAAAAATCACTTCCGAAACGACTTGGTAGCCTCCATAATCCTCTAAGTATGCCTGGAAACTGCTTACTATGAAACATGCCCCCAAGATTAATGCCCAGTTCCATTCCATAGGTCCGCCACATCATTTGGCCTTTCAACGCGTCATATCAATTCATTGCGTCAAGCATAAAATTGATTTAGATTTTATGACAACGCATTACATATGTGAAAGTTGCCGAAAGCACTCCCAACTAGGGACTACCCCACTCTAGGACTACCTCACTCTGTCGTCTGGCAGCTTCCGTTGAGGCAGATAAGCCGAAATTTGGTCTTCCATTGTTGTACGTCGCTTCTCTCTTGATTTATGGCCACGGTGTTTAATTTGGTTTCACGGGCCAACGGCATTGGCGGCGAGCTGCTCGCGTCCTTTTTTGCGCTTTAGGGTGGATTAAGGGTGTCCCAATGCGAGGCACGTTCTCCAAATTGACAGCAACAGACGCTTGTTTGCTTGCTCCTTATGTACTTTACACTTGTTGTGCTTAGGCGCAAAAACATATTAACTTTGCTCCAATATTTGCAAAGCTTTAAGCGTGGAATTTAATATCGCTATAGCAGTTTGCTTTAATCAAAGGATAAGGAAAAAGGATACATTAAATTGACTGGAATAATGCTTGCAAAGCCTACAAAAGCACAAGAGTGCTGGGAAGGCAGTAACATTGACATCCATAAAGTCTTTGGAATCGTTTAATCTTAATAGCTTAAGCTTCTTCTTTGAAAATTGCCTTTGAGTAATTGGCGTGATTAAAATTTGAGATTTTAAATATGATAAGAGGAACTTTGGGGCATAAAAAAAATATGCTAAAAATGATTACGATTTTTTCCCACCTTAAAACAAGAATGTCTTTAAACTTACAAAGAAACCAGGAGAAACTCTTAACCATGTATGTATGTATTCCGATTTTACAATTTTCAAGTCATTGTAAACAACACAAAGCGAAGATAACACTAGTCTACAAGGAAAAGTATCCGAAATAATTTAAGCTAATTTCTGCTTCTCTGTCCATGCAAAATTCGGATTGATAACTAAAATTCATTTATTAGTTTGAGTTTTTACGATAATCGTATCTTTCGTGTTTAATGGAACTACCCACATTTAACTTCATAATGTTTTGACATTTACATAGCACAGGTCAACATGGTTCAGTTGTTGGAAAGCTAAGAGTCATTTCCCAAGTAATTTGGTGCGTAGAATCCGAATCCGGCATCAGAACTGCCCCATCACGTCAGGATTTTGAGATATTTGAGGTTATGTACCCAAAAAATAACATAACCTCAAATATCTCAAAATCCTGACGTGATGGGCCAGTTCTGACGCCGGATTCGGATTCTACGCACCAAATTACTTCGGAAATGACTTTAGCTTTCCAACAACTCACATGACCCCTGTATTTGTAGACCTGTGTAATTGGTGTATTCTCCAAAAAATTATTGCGACAAAGGATTAGAATCTTTGCAAAATTAACTAAATTAGTGTATAACTTAAAACAATTTAAATTTTTTGCATTGACAGAGAAAAAATGGTTTAATTTTAGTTGGTATTGAAATTGCACCATTTAATTTAAATTTAAAAAAAATCGTTTGTTGAACTGTGTTCAAATTTTTATAGTTACCTACAAATTAAATCTATTTTTTTCATCACAGAATCAAGAAGTATGAATTCCAAATAATATCATAAAAAATTTGTATAATTTTTTCCAACTTTTAGAAAAAAAAATATTTTTATACCCTGTACCGTATGGTACCAAGGGTATATTAAGTTTGTGCAAGCCGAAAATGTATGTAACATATAGAAGGAGACGTCGGAGACACCCCAAAGTTACCTAAAATATGATCAGGGTGAATAGAGAATGTCCATCTGTCCGTCCGTCCGTCCGTCTGTCCGACCGTGTGAACGCCTAGATCTCAGAGATGGTAAGAGTTAGAGTTACCAAACTTTCACATTAGATCCCATATTATTCCATAGGAGGCAAGTTTATTTTATTTTTTTGATATCGGGGATAAATTATATAGCTCCCATGGGGGTGTTTGAGACGACCTCGACAAAAAAAAAGCGTTTTAGATGAATAATTCGTTTGTTTATGAAGATATCGTAACGAAATTTGGTATTCGAAAGTTTTTTATAGTTATAATCACTGTACCAAATTTGATCGAAATCGGTTGACTATATCATATAGCTCCCATAGGACCGATCGGCCAAAATAACTTTTTTAAAGAAAAATTCGCTATATTTCGTTTTTTAATAAAGATATCGTAACCAGATTTGGCGTTTGGAAATTTTTTAGACCACTTAAGCAATGTGCCAAATTTGAACAAAATCGGTTGACTATATCATATAGCTCCCATAGGTCCGATCTTCCAAAAAATCGATTTTTTAACAAAATTTGTTGTGTTTCGTTTGTTTGTTAAGATATTGGGACCAAATTTGACATTCGTGAGTATTTTATAGCTCCTAGGTTAGGTTAGGTTAGGGCGGCAGTTGGGACCAACATCCCAACTCACTGAGGCCAAGGATAGGCCCTTTGTGGTACCGCTTATAGTTCCTAAGTACTGTACCAAATTTAATCCAAATCGTTTGACTAGATCATATAGCTCCCATAGGACCAATCGGTCCAAAAACACGTTTTTTATACAAAATTCGATGTGTTTTGTTTGTTTGTAAAGATATTTGAAATAAATTTGGCATTCAGATCTTTTTTAAGGTATTTAAGCACTGCGTCAAATTTTATTGAAATCGGTTGACTATATCATATAGCTCCCATAGGAACGATCGGTCAAAAAAACAATTGTTGCTTAAAAATTCTTCTGTTTTTGGTTTTTTGTGAAGAAATCGGACTTTATTACAAGCTAGTGGTACAGGGTATCCTAAAGTCGTCCGCGCCCGACTTTACGTCCGCCATTTTTTCAAAAAAATGTTTCAGAAAAATATAAAACATTTTTATATATACTGTGAATATTTTAGATCCTCTGTAAACTTTACCTTTATCATCTATTTGGAAAACTTTTCCCAAGAAAGCTACAGTCACTAAAACTAGTAAGTAGACTCATGTAGACTAAAATGTAAATGTGACTCCTAACCTTTTCATAAAGCAAGTCTAAAATCCGATGGTTATTTATTGTATTACAGACAAAATTAAAAAAATTTAATCATGCTTCAGGGTATTTTAAAGTCGGGCAAGCACGACTGCAGCATTCTTAAATACTTAAAAAGTAAGGGAAATGGAGGGAGCTGTTGACGGGATGACTTAAAATATAAAGAGACCACTACGGGAGTTGGCTTCCGAATTAGTTTTTTTAATGTTGTTTATCAAGTTTAATTAATTTTTGGCAACCCAAACCACAAAATTCTGCCGGAGGAAGTTTAATTTTGTTGCCCAGCGGAATTAAATAAAGCGAAGTGCCAATACTAAATTTAAAGCAATTTAAGTTTCTTGTAAAAACCACTCATCTATAAATGCTTCATAAATGTAATTAAATGTTTTAATGAATATTGAAACATCTTTTATGGATCCCACTGGAATTGTTCCCATTTATCGACTTTCGTTTATTTTATTGCTACCATTTAACTTAAGTGCTTCCTTTAAAAGCCTTAAATGTTGCAAGGCTTTTGGCAAATCTTGTAGAGGACTTAAAGATTAGCATAATCAGTTGTACCTCAATCAAATTGAGAAATGACCGACATCAAATGCAAATGCAATAAAACACGAATTTTAAGTTGTGATAAAATACAAAAAAAAACAAGACAAGAAGTCGCTAAAAGTTTTCCTAAGCCACAAATAACCAACATATTTTCTACTTAACTATATATTTGATATTCTAAGAGCTTCTGTATGTTTTGTCAGAACTTTAATGGTAAATAATTTAGTCATAAATTTTGCTTACTTTTATCTCGGAGCAAGTTTTTTGTTGTCCAAACTTAAAGCTGTCCAAAAGGAAGCAGCTTGTGATACTTATTTAGGTATTATGCATATTTCGCGACCCTGAGGCAAAGCTGTTTATAATACACTTTATACACAATAGGACGAAGGGTATTATAGACTTGTGCAACGTTTTGCAACACATGGGAGACAAAAATAAGTTCGTTACGACAAAATGCTTAGAAGTGCTAGAATCATGAAATTTAGCAGACGTTTAAAATTTTATTAGATAGGGGCAAAAATGTTTTTCAATTTTAGAACTCCCATTTTGCTATATTTAGTAAATAAGCTAGACTCTGCTAGAATATATTATTCAAAAATAATTATTTTTTTAAGTGAGTGCGTTTGAAAATTTCAGTAGACAATTTTTCTTAAAAATAAGTAGAGGCAAGTAGGCTAGTTTTTGGAAAATGTTTGGTTCAGTACAATTTTTCCAAAAAAATTTCTATCTTGAGACTTTTATTTAAAGTTTTTGTGTTTTTCAACGTTTTCTTGAGTTAAATCTAATGTAAGTATATAAAGAACATTATTTAGACTTTAAAATTTTTTGAAAAAATTTTCGTTTCGAAAAAGTTGATTCGGGGTGAATCCGAAAGTGTTGAAAAGAGCTGTGGCTCATTCATATTTTATATGTAACGTAATCTTTTTTGTGTAAGCTAGAAAAAAAATTCCTTGAGTTACTCAAAAAGAGAAACTAAATTAATTTAATGGATTGCTCCTACGGTTATAGAAGAAACGTACGAGATTAAAAAAAAATATGCCAGAACAATCTCTGATATTCAGATGTTTATGTTACTCTAGACCAGTTATGATTTGCACTTGCTTCTAAATATTCTTGGCCTTCCTTTATATCTTTTGAGTTCTGGGTGATCATCATCAATCATGCCTATTGCATTTTAATTTCAGCAAGCATTTCAACAGTTTTTGTGCCAAAAAAATCACAACTTTTAATTTGCAAAAAATCTACGAATAAATTCTTCTGGACTTATCTCCAAAAAATTTTGAATTATTTCCCAGGAGATCAATCTTCATGACAAAAAAGCTTTTTATCGTATATCACAACTTTCAATTTCAAAAAATCTACAAATAAATTCTTCTGGATTTACCTTCAAAAAAAATTTGGAATTATTTCCCAAGAATCAATCTTCATGACAAAAATTCTTCGTATATCACAACTTTTAATTTAAAAAAATCTACGAATAAATTCTTCTGGACTTACCTCCAAAAAAAAAATTGGAATTATTTCCCAGGAGATCAATCTTCATGACAAAAAAATCTTCGTATCGTATATCACAATTTTTAATTTAAAAAAATCTACGAAAAATTTCTTCTGGACTTACCAACAAAAAAAATTTAAATCACTACTTTGGAATTTTTTCATCGAAGACCAATCTATATGACAAAAAATCTTCGTATCGCTCTGAAATTTTGAGGTAATTACGCTAATTCAATGCACAGAACGATACAACTTTCAAATTAGAAAAAAAAATGATTTGTCGCTTCCAAAAATCTACGTATAAATTCTTCGAGTTCAGCCCACCTATAATTAAATAACCATTTATTTTTTACAAGGCCTATTCTAGATTTCGACTCTTATTGAAAAGTCATAACGAGTGCATTCCGACAAATGGTGTTCTAGATTTCGACTGACTTCGAATCGACTTCGAATCGTTTTCATTTTGAGTGCTATCGATAACCATTTGTATAGAACAGCTGGCCAGCTATCGATAAGTTCACTTGTAGAGTTACCACAAGTTTTCGAACATCAACTTTATTAATTTATTTTTTCTTTCTGCGAATATCTTTCTGAGATTCCGACAGTTTTTGTCTTAATCGAAATCTAGAACATGCCTGTATGATCGGAACAAAATAAAATACATCGATGCATCGATATAACATCGATTTACCCTATGGTTATGAAAAAATACCTTCTTGCCAATTCGACATGTTCAAGACGAACCAACTTCGGTTATAGCTTCCATAGTTCTTAATTAATTTTTCATAAATTGTATAAAAACGAAAGAAGGTAGTAGGGAATACATAGGAATGTCTTTGTCTTTAAAATGTAATTTTTCGACTGCAAAATGCAATGCTTAGGATTCACAAGCTTCTTGAATTTGTCAACTTGTGTAAATGGTGTTTAGGCTTAAAGTTCTAAGAATACTTTGCAAGACTTTTAGAATCCAAAAGAAAAAAAGAAATTCGCGTGCTACAGACTATTTTTCAAAGCTTCGAGTCTAAAGTAATTAACGTCACGTCAGGTGTATCCTATCGTGGTAAATAGGCCATCTATTTTGGTTTTTCAAATTATGAATGATGAGCTTCCGCTAATCTATTTCTTCAGCACGATTTTGATCTTTCTTCTTTCTTGTTCCCAATTTAAAATTTTTACTCTCGATAGATATTTCCCTTACTCATTGGCAAGCAAAGCGCTGAACCCATTGTTAAAATTATTGTTCGACTAAAAATATATACGAGTATATATATATTCCTGAAAAAACCGTGTAAATAAACGTTGAAAAAAATACATGAAATAAATGCTATTATGCTATGCCTAACTAAAGTTCCAAAAGATTATATTAACATTAAGCACGCGTTTGAAGTTAAACTTTTTACGACCCATTTTCTACGCGGCTTTTATTTCTTTCAAAAATTTTTTTTTTGATTCGCTGTCTTAATACTCCTTACCAGCTCCTTAACCTTTTCCGTTCTTCTGTTTTTTAAAAATTTTTGCTCACAATCTCAAGTTACTCCTTCGGAAAGTCACAATGCCACCTGGGTCAGAATTTCTCAAGTGGACCAAAAAATTACCAAAGTTCATATTTTGTTATGAAATTTTGCCAGCATCGAGTTTGATGATTCAGATGTACATTCTGAAATTTTTTTTTTAAAATTTTGAATGATTGATTTTTTATGAACAATTAAAAAATTAAAAAAATTTATGCAGCGTTGAGATAAGACACGTTTTTCTCCGAAAGTTAAAGTCCGTTTGAAACAATTTTTTAACTGCAGATTGACTCTTGTCAATCTCTTGATTATACTATCGAAATACATTTTTTTTAACAGCATATATATGTTTTAATGCTTGTAAAAAAATTTTTTTATAAACAATTGAAAATTTAAACAATTTCTCAACCATTGAGGTCAAATATATTAATTTTTATTTATGTAATAAACGTTTGAGAAATTATGTATGCAAAAATATGCGAGGATTCTCAAAAGGATCGAGCACAGTATATTTTTATGTGTCGGAATACGCGTTAATTGCAAGCATTAGCAACAAAAAATCATTTTTATACCCTGTACCGTATGGTCCAAGGGTATATTAAGTTTGTGCAAGCCGAAAATGTATGTAACATATAGAAGGAGACGTCGGAGACACCCCAAAGTTACCTAAAATATGATCAGGGTGAATAGAGAAGTCGATATACCCATGTCCGTCTGTCCGTCTGTCCGTCCGTCTGTCCGTCCGTCCGTCCGTGTGAACGCCTAGATCTCAGAGATGGTAAGAGCTAGAGTTACCAAACTTTCACATTAGATCCCATATTATTCCATAGGAGGCAAGTTTATTTTATTTTTTTGATATCGGGGATAAATTATATAGCTCCCATGGGGGTGTTTGAGACGACCTCGAAAAAAAAAAGCGTTTTAGATGAATAATTCGTTTGTTTATGAAGATATCGTAACGAAATTTGGCAATCGAAAGTTTTTTATAGTTCCCAATCACTGTACCAAATTTGATCAAAATCGGTTGACTATATCATATAGCTCCCATAGGACCGATCGGCCAAAATAACTTTTTTAAAGAAAAATTGGCTATATTTCGTTTTTTAATAAAGATATCGTAACCAGATTTGGCGTTTGGAAATTTTTTAGACCACTTAAGCAATGTGCCAAATTTGAACAAAATCGGTTGACTATATCATATAGCTCCCATAGGTCCGATCTTCCAAAAATCGATTTTTTAACAAAATTTGTTGTGTTTCGTTTGTTTGTTAAGATATTGGGACCAAATTTGACATTCGTGAGTATTTCATAGTTCCTAAGCACTGTACCAAATTTAATCCATATCGTTTGACTAGATCATATAGCTCCCATAGGACCAATCGGTCCAAAACCACGTTTTTTATACAAAATTCGATGTGTTTTGTTTGTTTGTAAAGATATTTGAAATAACTTTGGCGTTCATATCTTTTTTAAGGTATTTAAGCACCGTGTCAAATTTTATTGAAATCGGTTGACTATATCATATAGCTCCCATAGGAACGATCGGTCAAAAAAATTTTTGCTTAAAAATTCTTCTGTTTTTGGTTTTTTGTGAAGAAATCGGACTTTATTACAAGCTAGTGGTACAGGGTATCCTAAAGTCGTCCGCGCCCGACTTTACGTCCGCCATTTTTTGTGTATGTGCTTGTGCGCGACAAGCGGAAAAACCACCCTCGTTGTTGTTGTCGCGCGTAAGCGACGATCAATACATACACAAAAAATGATTTTTTGTTGCTAATGCTTGCAATTACCGCGTATTCCGACACATAAAAATATACTGTGCACGATCCTTTTGAGAATGATCGCATATTTTTGCATACATAATTTCTCAAACGTTTATTACATAAATAAAAATTAATATATTTGACCTCAATGGTTGAGAAATTGTTTAAATTTTCAATTGTTTATAAAAAAATTTTTTTACAAGCATAAAAACATATATATGCAGTTAAAAAAAATGTATTTCGATAGTATAATCTCTTGTCAATCTGTAGTTAAAAAATTGTTTCAAACGGACTTTAACTTTCGGAGAAAAACGTGTCTTATCTCATCGCTGCATAAATTTTTTTAATTTTTTAATTGTTCATAAAAAATCAATCATTCAAAATTTAAAAAAAAAATTTCAGAATGTACATCTGAATCATCAAACTCGATGCTGGCAAAATTTCATAACAAAATATGAACTTTGGTAATTTTTTGGTCCACTTGAGAAAGCCTTACCCATATATTAAGTGGATCTCAGTTTAGGGCAAATTACGATATATTCGCAGAATAATTGAGCCATTGCGAAACACGATAGGGCAAAGAAGTGCGTGGTTACTAGCTCGACAAGTGACATTTGGCGCCTCAAAAGAAAACAAAAGCAAAATTAGCGACTGCCAAACTCATCTGATGCCTTCTATGAACGCACTTTTATCGACCACTTATTGAACCGGCAAATGTTTCATGTTATTTGTATGCGCAACCTAATAATAAGTACTGATACCACTGTACCTGTGGCAAAAGCGAGAGCACAAGTTCTCTCTATTTCGCGCTACTTTGACAGTTCACTATTTCAGTTGAAAGGCGAGTCGAACGGCTGTAACAATTGATCTGTGCTTATAAATAATTGCACTAATATTATTTGAAAACGTAATTTTAACTACGATAGAGATTGTTTAATCAAATAAATGTGTACGGATATTAAAATAATAAAAAAATAAACAATTAAAATCGTTGCTGGAATTTATTGCTGTAAGTATTATACATATATGTACATACATAACAAATGTATATGCAAGTGCATGGCCGTGATTGTTTGAGTGTTAGTTACATATATAAATTATGCGGGTAACTCGCGGCTTTTTTCGGTTTTTGGTGACTTGTTTATTGCATGCATTTATTACAAAACGCTACATTTGTGCAATTTTTAATAATCAAGAATAATAAAAAGTAATTTAAATTAATTAACAATAATATTTAATGTTAGTTATTATAATATAATTTTTATTTGTTATAATTCCGTTCGAAATGCCACGGCTTAATCGCCAGTCTACCTCTCAGCGGTCTCGAAATATTCGATTGAGAAATAGGAGACATAGGGAAGATGAAGAATATGTTGAGATAGAGAGACAGGGAAATTTAAATTCTCAGAGAGATCGCACAGCAAATGAGGAGTATATAATAAACCAGCTATTTAGTAATACAATTCGGCGTTCATCAGTTAGACGAAACACAAAGGCAAGAAATATAGAACAGACTGCCGATACCCGTAGTCGAGCAGTCGTTAGGCAAAATAGGGATATCCGGGTGTTAAAGCAGGCCCGTAATACGGAAAATAGGACAGTTAGTCGGATAGTACCAGTAGTTCGGCAGGCAGGTCAGATTGTCGATACCCGTCGGCGGGCAGTCGTTAGGCAAAATACAGATATCCGGGCGTTAGAGCAGGCCCGTAATACGGAAGATAGGTCAGTTAGTCGGATATTACCAGTGGTCCGTAATACAGACTATCGGACAAATGAGCAAAGACAAAATACTATGCAGCGCTCGCAGATAAGGGCAGACATCGAAGGCAGAATTTGCAGAACTGACAAATTGTTCTTTAATTATAAGAAGTTAGAGCTTCTTAATATTCGAAATAATACTTCGATTTGCTTAAGAAAGCGTAGCGGCCCACGGTATAACAGCTTCTAGCGCTCTTAATGAAGAGCAAATTAATAATTAACGCCACGATGAAGGCTACAGGATCTTGAAAGGCATTCGCACGTCCCCTGCTCACTGGGATGTAGAAAAAACGAAGCTTGTGGCATGATTCGACAATTCAGTCTACCTTTTTTATTACCTGTCGGCTGCTGAGACGAGATGGCCAGAGATGCTTGTCTTGCTTAAAAATAATGTAGATAGAGTAGAAATTACAGCAGCTGATGTGTCTAGTTTGACCTATAGTGAAAAGGCTCGTTTAATTAGAACAGATCCTGTAATTTGCGCAAGGTATTTGGACTTTCTATATTTAAAGTAATGATGAGGCAGGGAGGCATTTTTGGAGAGCATCCAGTCATTAAATATTATTGGCGAGTCGAGTTTCAGCAAAGGGGATCTCACATATTCACGGCATGTTTTGGTTAAAAGATGCGCCTGTCATTGATTTTGTCAATGAAGCATCTATTTCTCCAGTGATAGCTTTTATTGATCGTTTCGTTACAACAGATGTAACAAATACTGATTTAGCTCAGTATATAATAGCATATATCAAAAACATAAACACGGGCACAGCAATCGTGAAATTCGCGGAAAATCTTTCTGTCGCTTTGACATCCCATACCCTCCAATGCCCCAGGCAGAAATTCTAAGGCCATTGTCTGAAGGCTCTAAACATTTATATTCATCGCAAAAATCTTAAGAAAATTGAGAACGTATTAAATTATCCTTTTGACTCTGACTCTATAAGTTACTTGGGCATGTTTGAAAATGTTCTATCACATGAACAAGTTACGGCTGACTTATCTTATCTATGTGCTTCTTCAATATATGTATGGGAAAGCAGATCTACAGGTGCAATGGAAAAATGGCATGCACAAATGTGACAAAACAGAGACGAATCGCATTCTGAAAACCTTAAAATTGAGTAAAGAAAGACTGTTTTTTATTTTCTACGTATTTCTAGATTGACATTGGAATATTAGCAGTATATCTGCTAATAGCGCTAATCGTAGTTGGTTCTTTGAGCAACATTTTGCTGCGCGGATGGTAGCCAGAAAACGACCGAACTGTGTTAAGCATTTGGCAAAAGTTGCATTTGAAGAACAGTATGCTGGAGGGAAAGCATTTATGATAAGCCAGCAAGTCGGATCGCTAGAACAAGCTTCAAGCCAATGAGCTGCAGGCATGGGATTTTTCACCCATAACCCTCGTATACTCCAAATTGCTGTAGAACTGTTAAAATGCGCTTATGGCAATAATCGTATCACTAGGCACTGCTTAAAGCATTTATGCCCAGCAGCTGCAGTCAAAACGGATTTTGTCAGTTCAAAAGACGAGTTGGCTAGGGCTAAGCACTGTGCGGTTGTCAAAACTTTTCTTATGCGTGAAAAATAAAAAAAAAAGTTTTATTTAAAGTTTAATGGACAAGACCACGACTGTGGCAAATTATTGTTCGTGAACTTCACTCGAATTGTTTACATTTATTATTATATTCTTACTCGTGTAAGGCGTGATCCATATATTGGAATATAAAAGTAAGGTTGTTATGGCCCCGGGGCCGAGGCCTTCCGCTCGATTTAAGAGCAAGATTAATACCCCCAAAAGACTTAAAACTACCCTTATGATGGGTAGTAATATTGGTTCCGATCGCCCAACGTCATCACGCGGCAATCGATTTGAGTCTTTATCCAATCTTCAAGATATGGATGTTGCCCAAGAATCTAACATACCACAGGAGGAAAGACAACCTAAGCCACCTCCAATTGTAGCGGACATCGCCATTCCACTCAGAGAGATTCAACACATAATGGGAAATGACTGCATTTTTAAGCGCACTTCCATCGGCACAAAAATATTAGCATCCAACTTTGAAAAGTATGATTTCTGTAAGAAAGCCCTAACAGAGAACAAAATTGAATATCATTCCTATAATTCCAAGGAAAATCGACTGTTCACTGTATTCCTTCAAGGATTGCCAAAAATTAGTCCAGAAGACATCATTTCTGAGCTCAACAGCAATAACCTTACTCCAGCATCTGTGACTGAGGTAAACACAAAATACAGCACAATCAATGATGCTGTTTACAAGGTACAGTTTGTCAGAAAAAATTTTAACCCGAGTTACTTACAAAATGTAAAAACAATAAGTCAAGTAATAATTACATGGAAAAAACAGAAACCCAAAAAGAATGATATACCAACGTAATGCTGGAACTGTCTGATGTACGGTCACGGAGGGGAACACTGCAATCGTCGTCCTGCATGCATGACATGTGCAAACGATCATCGCACTGGTGAATGCCCATTCAATAAAACCCAGAAGAAACCCGCGGTATTCACATGCTTCAACTGCAAAAAATTCGGCAAAGAACGTACCGATCACTCAGCCAACGACATCAATTGTCCGTCGCGAGCCCATTATCTTGAAGTAAGGGCAAGAGCTACAACAAAAACACCAAGGAGAAACATGCAGATCCGCAGAGATTCAAATTCATATGCACACGTTGAAAGTGAACGTCCCCCCTCTAAAAGATCGATCCCCAACATAACAAATGACAATAACATGCATCGCCGATCCTATGCACAACAACTGTCTAATAATAGCAACGATCTTTTTAACATAGACGAACTATCCAACATCTTCACCTCTGCTCTAGACGAGCTTAGCAAGTGCACAAATAAAGTACAACAAATACATGTAGTTATGTCCATGGTAAAGTATGCTTATGACTTTAAATAATTTTACACAATTTCGAATGCTTCATTGGAATTCAAATGGAATTTCAAACTACTCTAACATAAAGCAATTAGAAATATTGCTGGAATCACAGAAAATACATATAGCTTCAGTAAATGAAACGTTTCTAAATGAAAGTCATAAACCTTATTTAAGCAACTATATTTTTTATCGTAATGACAGAACAGGCTCTAGGAGGGGGTGGTGTCGCTTTTTTGATAAACAGATCAATTAAACATAATCTGCTTCCCATAACTAAAACTGGATCTATTGAAAACTTATCAGCTGAAGTATATATAAACGATAGGAAAGTCATAATAACTACAGCTTACTCTCCACGGTACTCGACAAATTTCCGTAATGACATTATTGCGCTCACACCTGACGATAAAGAATTCATTCTACTTGGAGATCTAAATGCAAAGCATTCATTTAGGAATTGTACGACAAATAATTCGGCTGGGAACGCATTAAACGCCTTACAACAATCGTGTAACTTCTTTGTATATGGACCGGTCAGCCCCACACTATATCCTCATCAAAATCACCGACTAGTCCTAAGTAACTCATCCTTAAACATGAGGCTGGAAACATTGGAGTATGAAATCCGTTCAGACCATCGTCCAGTTCTATGTACTATCGATTGCCAATCATTTAGCACAGCTAATCCCGAATATTTTAACTACAGTCAATGCGACTGGAGAATTTTTAAGAATGAATTAAATAGGAGTATTACATTGTCTATTGATTCTTACAGTTCTACTACAGCTATAGATATAAATATTGATAGATTAGTAAAAATTATATTATCTGAAAGAGACATTGCCACTCCCAAGTTAAGTAGCCTAAAAGATACATATTTTCCAAGAGATGTGAGAATATATATAGGCGAAAGAAAGAAATTCAAAAGGAAACAGCAACGGACAACAGATCACCGACGAGCAAATTTCTTTAAACAGTGCATCGTATTTCTCAGCAAGTACATAAACCGAAGAATAAACACCGATACAAATACACAGTGGTCCAATCTGTTGTCTCGTTTGAAACCGGGCGATAAACGGTTCTGGAAACTTAGTCGCAGTTTAAGAGGTAAGCGTAAGAATCAAATTCCTCACCTACAAGTTGGAAACAAAAAACTTATTTCGGACAAAGAAAAGGCTGAAAACTTAGCAGATACTTTTGCACAGGTCCACAACCTCACGACCAACTTTTCACATTCTTTGGATTCAAAAATTGATTCAATAGCATTTAAGTTCAAATCTGAACCACCTAGTACCGAAAATATAGAACTTTTTACAATTAACGAACTGACTACTATTATATCGCAACTTAAAACTTCTAAATCTCCCGAATGGGACAAAGTCCCCAACATTTTACTCAAAAAGTTACCCGAAAAGGCAATAAAATTGCTTTTAATAATAGTTAACAGCTGCTTCCGATTGAATTACTTCCCACGAGCATTCAAGAAAGCTATCGTCATCGCGGTTCATAAACCCAACAAACCTAAGAATGACCCAAAGAGCTACAAGTCTTTAGAGTAATCTGGGAAAGATCTTCGAAAAACTCATTCAATATCGAATAAACAATTTTGTTTCTAAACATGGTACAATATCTAAAGTACAATTTGGGTTCAAAAAAGAACATACTACCGTTCACCAAATTAGCAGAATAAAAAATAAAATTTTAACTAACAAACGTCACAAAAAATATATAAAAACTTAATTTTTAAATGCGTTCTAAGACCAATTTTATCATATGCCTCTCCCAAGGGCGGATCCAGGATTTTGTTAAGGGGGTCCAGAGAAATCTGTCCAGAGAAATCCATCTTTTATAATTTTTATTATTATTATTCAGCCCGGATACATGGGTACCACCAGCAAAATTCCAATTCCCAAAATCCACTGCAAAAAATTTGTCTTTCCAAATGAAATGGTTGGAGGATTTCAATTGGTTGGCCTACTCTTCTAAAGATGATGGAGGATATTGTAAATATTGTTTAGCGTTTGGAGTAAAGGTGATATCAAGTTGGGAAAGCTTGTCACTGAGCCATTCAACATTTGGAAGCATGCTAAAGAAACCTTCAGAAATCACGAGAAACTTGACTACCATAAAAAATCGATTTTGAGCATAGAACATTTACGTGATATTGTGCTTGGTAAAGATAAATCCATTGTTCTTAAAATTGACGAACAAAAAGAAAAAACAGAAAAAGAAAATTATGCTAGATTGAAACCTATAGTTAGTGCTATAGGTTTGTGTGGACGTCAAGGAATAGCCCTTCGCGGCAATAGAGATGACGGACCTTTATACCAGAATGAGACTATTGCTGAGCATGAAGCTGATGAAAAATCTTCGAACGATAGTAACTTTCGGGCAATTCTACGGTATCGTGCTGAAGGTGACGGGATCCTGAAAGAAAATCTTTTGTCTGCTCCTAAAAATGCAACATATTTGAGCAAAACGATCCAGAATGAAATAATCGAAACTTGCCACATTTTGATAAGAAAAAAGATAGTGGATAAAGTGAATCAAGCAAAGGGTTTTTCAGTTTTGGCAGATGAAACAACGGATATTTCCAGCATAGAGCAATTTTCCATTTGTATACGCTATTTAGATTCAGAATCAAATATTTGTGAAGATTTTCTTGGAATCGTTCCAGTTACCGACGTTTCTGGAAAGGCTCTGGCAGATTCTATAATATCTTATTTACAAAAGATAGGCGTTGATTGTTCATTTATGTATGGCCAGGGATACGACGGGGCTCCAGCAATGAGCGGCGAATTTCATGGAGCACAGGCATATGTGCGAATACACTATCCTTTATCAATTTACGTGCATTGCGCTGCCCATAGTTTCAGTTCGACTATTAACGCAGCCTGCGAAGTATCTAGTATAAAAAACGCGCTGGGACAATCCAAGCCTTCTTCCACTGGCCCAAGAGACAAAGTGTTCTTAAAGATGAAATTTCCAAAATGACGACGAAAAGTGAGGGAAGACGACAGAAATTGAAATCTATATGTCATACAAGATGGGCTCAGTCCCACGAAGCAGTTTCAGCATATGTCGAACTCCAGCCAGCTGTTATTGAAGCTTTAGAGGTAATAAAAATGTGGAAAGACCGTGGTACTTCACAAAAGGCTTCTCAACTTTTCAAATCTCGTGTCATTTAATGGAATCCATTAATTCTATTGTTCTGCCTTTGAGTCGAGTATTGCAGTTGAAAAATCAAGATCTGGGAGAAGCCACAAAATTGCTTTGGATGAATTCAAGAAAAAGCGGCAAAATGCTGACTCATGCTTTCATTTCATCTATGAAAAGGTTGTTGGCACCTGTTCCGAGTACGAAATTGAAATCAAAAAGCCGCGTCGATGTGATCGTCAAAAAACTCCTCCAACGTTGGACCTCAAGGAATTGAAGATTACTATAGAATTGCATTTTATGTGCCATTTCTCGACACATACATTTCTCATCTTCAAAGTCACTTCGAAAAGCACAAATCAATTTTCCAAAGCTTTGGCCAGTTATTTATCAACCAAGAATTCAATGAAGAGATGTCCACAGTCCTCTACAACTTTTATGAAGAATTATTAGATTGTTCCGAAGGCGATTTGATCTCAGAAGTCAAAATGTGGAGACAACGAATTTGCAATCAAAGTATTCAAAATGCGCTCGATGCGTTGTCGGTAAGTTTTTCTTTTTTTTTTTAATTGAAATCTCCATAGGAGAGAACGAGGCAAGTCGACGTGGTTTTCAGTCTCTATCTTTTCATATTATGATTGTGGTGAATATTTTGGGAGTAACCGCCAACTAGCCTCAGTCTTTCCTATGATATAACATTTTAATCAAGCCCCTATAAGCTTTTGCTACTTTTTCGGGTAATAAATGCGAATGCATTCAAAAATGTCCTTGAGAAGACTCAAAAGTTATTTGAGGAGTACGATGGGACAAGAGCGCCTTAATGGTCTAGCTGCTTTGAATATCCATAACCGGATTGATTTGACTCAAGACAAAATTCTGAAAGAATTTTTCAAAAAGCCTCGAAAATTCAAAAAAGATTAATTATGGAATGAAACTATGAATCCTATGAAATTTTCAATGTTTTAAACTTATACAACATGAATTATAGTCCGGTCAAATTAGACATTTGAAGGTACATAAATTAACAGCAAGCTGAAAGTTGGTATAATTGTTTAAAACATAGTTAAAAATAATATCTGAAAGTTCCTCATCATTCCGATGTGTGCAAAAATTTTTATTCGAGGTCAAAGGTCAAAAATCTTGAATAAAAATGGTTTTTCGCGATTTTCAGCAAAACGGTAAGTTTTATCATAAAATTATCTGAGACATAATTGTAGATCATAAAATTCTCTATAGAAAAAGTACCGATACTTTTTTTGCTTAGAACCACCGTTTCTGAGATATAGCGAGTCAAATAATTGTAAAGTTGTAAACGACATAATATGCACACGTTTCCACGCCACCTATGAGGTAGTGTAGTGTGTCCCCAGTAGGCCTATTCCACATGTCTGTTGTGATTCTGTTTAATTGAAAACTTGCATAATAAAATATATTAGGTAGAGTCTGCACACCTTTACTTGCAGGATATGCAACAATTACAAAGTTTAATAGATCCTGAAGCTTACGAAAATTTTTCTGAAGGAGATTTTACTGTTAGACGGTCAGACAAATTAATTTGCGGAACTTCAACGGACATGGTTATCGAGCAGTCAATAATCAATACGTCGGCATCGTTATTAGCCTTTTTAACCAATATATTTTCGGCAATTAACTTATCTTTCAATATTGAAATGAACCGAGATTTGTTGTGAGTATTTGCAAGAAATTTCTGGTAGGAACTGTCATAAGTTCATCAAATAGAATATCGGAAGATGAAGATGTTGCTAAACTTCGACGACGTTGTTCTGCAGCTTTAATATTTCTCGTGCAATCATCATAGCCATCAAATACGACAGTAATTCTGGCACCAAAATGTCTACGTACATACTGAACGTATTTATCTAAAATAATGCTAAATGTTTCTTCACTATCCCACACAACACGGTGTAGTAAGTAACCTCCGTCAATAATGTATGTCGTATTAGTATTGTTAATTTCAATATTGACCTGTTAAAAACAATCGTAAATAGCAGACTTCTGTGTTTTACGCATCCCGATGTCATCAAACAACGATAAAGGGAGCTAATTCATATTCAAAATATTTATCTATTTCATCTTGAAATGCTGCAGTAATACTCATGCGCGGGAACAATAATAAAGGGTCAACAGGTACTTTTTCTTCGTGAACTTTTATAGTACTACTCATCGCTTAAAGAGGAACAACTTTGTCAGCGCCTTTAAATTTAATATTATCAAATGCTTGTAAATTCATGTAACTTCAGAAGTATAATTCGTATAATTGGATAAACATCCTAAGGGACTTCACCCCATTACATTTCGATGCAGAACTTCCCATATATGCATATCTGGTAAAAATTGGACTAAGATAATAATCAAATCAGAGAAAGAAACGATTCCTTAAAAAAATAACCATCCAAAGCAAAGGTGCGAGGGGTATATTAAGTGTGTGTAAGCCGAAAATGTATGTAACATACAGAAGAAGACTGCGGAGGCCACCAAAGTTACCTAAATTATGAGAAATCAATATATCCATATCCGTTACTTCCGTATGTCCATATGAACGCCTATATCTTAGAGACGGTTGCTAGAGCAACCAAACTTTGACATTAGATTCCTTATTATTCCATAGAAAAAAAGTTTATTTTACTTTTTTGATTTAGATGGATAATTCTTTTTTTTTTTTTGAAGATATTATCACCAAATATGGTACTCGGAAGTTTTTTAAAGTTCCCAAGCAATGCACCTAATTTCATCAAAATCGGTTGACTGTATTTTATAGCTTCCATGGGCCCAATCCGTCAAAATAAATTGTTTTTACAAAATTCATTGTGTTTCGTTTGATTGTAAAGATATGTAAACCAAAAGCATTCAGATAGCGCCGGCGCAACTGGTTCCAGCTCAAGCCTAGAGCAACGCAAAGCACGCTGGTTTTTTACACCGCAGCAGTTGGCCAACTTGCGTAGTCACCGCGATGGCGTTGCAGCCATTGAGAAGCTGCATCTTAGACAATGCTCTGCGCTTTTTATACAAGAAATGGGACAACTGCTGAGAGTGACCCAGCAATGCATCAACACGGGCATTGTGTATTTGCATCGTTTCTACACCATGCACTCCTTCAGGCGTTTTGATTGGCATTCCACGGCTGCGGCATGTATCTTTCTGTCTGCCAAGGTCGAGGAGCAGGAGCGCAGAATCAGCTATATTCTAAACGCCTTGAATAATTGCTGCAGACCACTTACCCGACCAACTGTTGAAGAGCAAAGGAAGGAGCTCATCATGGACGAGGAGATACTTTTGATGACGATGGGCTTTGAGTTACCCATTCACCATACTCACTTGCATGTCATCAAGACTTGCGAACGTTTCAAGGTCAGTAAATGTGTCACTGATATAGCCTTTACTTTGAGTTGCCACGTATTGCTCTGGACCACCATGTGTCTACAATATCGACCCAGAACGTTGGCATGTTTTTGCATTTACGTGGCTTGTAAGAGAACAAACTGGGTAATACCAACACTGGGGCTGGGTAAACCGTGGTTTTACCACGTAAACAAGGAAGTAACATTGCAGCTGCTTCAAAAG
>JBAMAX010004462.1:0-22294 GCA_037043745.1 Chymomyza amoena | reverse complement strand
ATCCTTATAAAGCTTCCAATTCAAAGAGCATAAGGCTTAAGTCAATTCTAATTATATTTCTTATATTCAAAAGAAAATTTAGCTTATGTTAGTTGACAGCCTTTAAATAAATAATTCGCATACGAATGCATGTAATCCCTTTATATCTAAACTAATTAAGTAAATTTCTTGTAAGCAACACTCTCGAAAGTTAAGCTGCATCAACTTCAAACTTCAATTGGTTTTTTCAATTTGAATTCAAATTTTTTAAAGTAAACTTCCACATATATTGAGTCAAAAAATTTAAAGCTCGATGTTGCACAAAAATGGCTGCTGTCATCAGATTTATGGGTAAACGCTTGGTTACCTCACATAAAGAGAAATAAATATATTTAAGCGGTATTTTTTTTTTTTTTTACCAAAATTTACAAACTGCAGCTCAGACTATATCAAAAAACCCATACAAAATCCGCAATGGTTTTTGTATGTAAATAGAAAGGGCCATTTAAAGCGTCAATCGATTTCGCAAAAAGTTTTTTTTCAGTATTTTTTTTCATGGCATATGGCAACATGATGAATAAATTTGAGCAGCTGCAGCGGTTTAAAAGGGATTAAAAATTTTCTAATATGCAAAGCTCTTTACTCTTTTAGTGAAGAGTTAGGGGCAAAGTACTTGAGACTTTAAATGGAAATAACCCAATTCAAAAATGGCTGACACAAAAAGCAAAGTTTTCAAGTTTTTTAATTGACAAAAAAAGGCACAGTCAAAGAAACCGCAAATTTAAGATACTTATGGATAGCAGCTTTTGGACTGCTAAGCTGCTTAATTTATATAATTCCAAATTCCGGCTGATTGCTTAATGTAATTTCTGTGGTGGTAACTCTTATTAAGAGGCGTTTATGTGCGGAAGGTGCACATAAATCATACGCCCAGTTGTCAGTTGTCTGTTTTGGCTCAAAGAAGAGCGGAAATTCTGAAGCTTTCGCTTAGATAATTTATTATCCCAAATTTTGCAAAGCCCCAAAAAGTACCAACAAATGTTGTAACAAAAGTGAAACCAAATGTATAGCTCAAGTCAACGAGTCAAGGTATTAAGTTGGCTTTGCGCTTACCTATTTCATCTCAAAATAATTAAGGTTAACAAAAATTAATTTTAGCACGTGCTGCGTTTAAGAAATTACTTTTTTTTCCCCATTTGGGTCTCTGCAGCTTTTTTTTTCTACACGAACTGACGCATTTTGTGTCTGTTTTTTTCCTTCTCTTGTGTTGGGACTTAGGTCCTGACAGCCAAACAAAAAGAAACACAAAGCAAACACTTAATTCATTCTTTTCGCACTTGCTTTTATTTTTTCTAGCTTCTTATACCTTGAAGCTATGGGCACATGGATGATAGAGAGTTGTGCAAGAACAGGCGTGCTGGACCATAAGTTCTGTCTAACAAAGTTATTAGATATAGATGAAACTGTGTCCCTTCATACATTACAATGGTACCATGTCAGCCATTTTTTTTTTTTTGCAAAATTTGGCTTAGATAATATTCATTTGTGAAAAAAATATTTACAGTGTATCTCTCAGTCGACCACCGCCTCAACAATTTGGTGTTGCTTTTTGTCTCCGTTAACAAATTGTAGACAATAGTCGCAGCAAAAACTTGACTTATATCTAGAATGTGATTTCAGGCTTGCACCATTTGCATGAAAGGACTTTAAGTTCTAGCATGGACAAAGAATAAAGCTTCATTTGCCTGTGGGAAAAAAAATATATTTTCACTGTTTTGAATGAAAGTAGAAAAGTTTACAATAAGCTTTTTTGGTTTGGGCCACAATGACAGCCAACACTGCGTATGCGTCATGCAGTTTTACTGTCTGGCAGGCAATTTTCATTCAAGTTTTCATCCTATAAAGCAACTATGCGCCAGTAGTTCATAAAACCGCAAGGAACAATGGCTAACTTCATATAAGCAAGCCCCAAAAAATAATTACCAAATTATTTGCCAAACTATGCTACTAGAACATAAACACTGTGAGAAATTTTAAGCACCGAAATAACTTAATATAATCGATATATATCTAAAAGAAACTTATGTTTAACGTGTTACGTAAGTTCCCATGAACGCGTCTATAAAATTAAAATCTGTTTTTTGCATTTGTTAGAGGTTGTCAATACATAGGTTTTAAGCCGATTTCGATGTGATTATGTGTATTAGTTTGTGAGATAAACGTATTGTTTGTGAATATCGGTTTTAAAGTGTATATTGCCATATATATGTACAAAACTGGTATTGTTGGTTATCAATGTTTTAGGTCCAACATCGTTTCAATCATTGAGTGAATGGCGTATTAGTTGCAACGTATCGAGAGGCAATGATTTGGGGAAAATGATTTGCACTGGGATCAAACTTTACCAGATGCTGCTATTACTGCTCCTCCATATCAAATACGTGTTCTATTTGCGATTCTTTTGGCAGCATGTTTTCCATCAAATCCACCTGAATTGTGGATAAAATATCAAGATTATTTATCAGAAGATATTTTGTTTCGAGTACGTCAAGCAAAACGTAAGCCAGTGATGGAATTTACGTCGGAAGTTAACACTGAAGCTTTAATTCATATTGAAGATCTATAAGAAGAAGAAGATCTATATAAAATAAAGCACTAGGACAATTGGGAATGCCGTCTCGTAATCGATCAATGCATGATGTATTTAAATTGGAAGAAATGCGACGAATCAAATTAATTATCAATCTAATCGTACTGCCCAGGATCGTGAAGATCGTAATGAACGTGAAAGAATTAGGACAGACCCGTGAAGCCCGACATTCGACTAATAATGTTGCAAATTTGAATCGAGCTGCAACCCTACCTAAAAATTTTATAATTTTTCCAGATAAGCTAACTAAAGAAACTTACGATGTTTATTTACTTTAAGAGTATTCAAAAAATTTAGGCAGGACAACGTCTACCGGGCTCACTGGTAAAATTATAAGGAAAATTATTAATTTGGTGAAACAATATCAATATTAATATCATCTGGATTTTTGTTTCTTGCAAATATAAAATTTTTTTAAATCAACCAAAAGTTCGTATTCTTTAAACAAGCTCGCTGTAAAGATGGACGACACGCTTATATAATAGAAATAATGCATGATATCAATCATCAATAAATGCATTTAGTTGATGGGACTGCTCCACTTTTTTTTTTAACATTTGTATTCCTTACCCCAAACAGGAACAACCTATTTTTTCTAAGTGTACAATTACTCTGGAACTGCCAAACAAATACCAACAAAGCAACCCGCTTTCAAGGATGCCATATATATATAGGGATACACAGAGACCATGTAGTAAGTTCTTCGTGAAAAGCATTTAAAAATCTTTTATGCATATTTTATGGCTTGCAACAATGAGTTGCAACTATAAGCTGCTAAGCGGTTCAAAGTTGTGTCGGGGGTAAAAGTGTTGCAAGAAAAAAAATCACAAAACAGAAAAAATCCAACAAGGAAACTGAGTTTTTATCATTAAAGTGTGAATGCCCTAAAACTTTTAATTAAAAAAATTATATTACCAAAAAATATATTGCGTTTTAAAAGTTATATTAATCATGATAGGGGCTTTATAAAGTTTAAATAATGGTTCTTATTTGAATTGATTGCAGTTACTTATAAAGGGTTAACAAAATTGATACGAAAACTTTGAATATGAGCTTTTGCAAAAATGAGGAAAGAACTTCGCACCATAGGTTTTCTTAATCTTTTTTTCGATAATTGTTAATTGATATATGATTATGATTATACATATGATTTCCTTTGTGAATTAATAGGTTATAACCGTCTTTTGAATTTCGTTCTTATTTTCCGATTAATTTTTCTGTTTCAAAAAAGTTTTGCACAACAATTTTATATAAAATCTGTAACCATAAATAAAAAAGTGTTATTTAAATTCAAAAACTCGAAAAAAACTTTTCTTGACTGATGCTTACTTAGCAACAATAAGATTCAATCAAGCATCAAAAGATGGTATAAATCAGTGGCGGACCCACGGGGGAGGTTTTCGGGTTCGGACCACCCCCTTCGGGATCAGAAAACCCAATAAAAATATTTTTCACAATTTTTTTTAATGGATTTCTGTGGACAGATTTCTCTGGACTTACCAAAATCCTGGATCCGCCTCTTGTATAAATAAATTAATCAGTTATCCTTCTGAAAATTAAAAAAGAAAACGAGTGAATTTTCTTTGTGAAATTTCCCTTTCTCTTTGTTAGTTTGTGATCAACGACCTCGAAAACACATATTTGCATACCCAACACATAAGATTTGATGGAATTAAAAACATTATTCCCCCAAGGACCAAGGCTCCAGGCCATGACAGAATGTGCCATGCTACTCTGGGAGCCCTGCCAACTAAAGCTCTTCTATTTTTAACATTGAAATTCAATGCTATATTAAGGATGCAACATTTCCCTGCCCAATGGAAGACTGCATGGAGAACTATGATTCAGAAGCCCGGCAAAACGGAGAGTGACCCGGAATCTTACAGACCAATCAGTCTCCTCCCCGCAATATCTAAAGTATGTGAAAAATTGATTTTTGGAAGGATATCGGAAGACTTCGAGTCACTTCCTGATCATTAATTTGGATTCAGGGAAGGACATGGCACAATAGAGCAGATACACCGAGACACGAATCCTTCAGGCGTTTGGCGACAAGGAATACTGCTACGGAGTATAGACGTCAAAAAAGCAATTGACAGAGTTTGTATACCTGGTCTTCTTTTAAAATTAAAAAATTACTCCATGCTCCATTTTTTCATCTATTAGAAACCTACGTAGAATACCGAAAATATTATGTTAAATTAAAAGAATCGATATCTAGGAAAGGAAAATGAGAGCTGGTGTACCACAGGGAAACGTCCTGGCCCCTCTCTTATATTATTTATTTATGGCGGATATCCCTACACCTAGTGAGCTCACAAAAACCATTAAGAACGGAAAACTAATGATAGCTACATACGCAGACGACTTGGCTATTTTTCACTCTGCCTCCTGGGAATGCGAAGCAGCAGATGGAATTCAAGAGTACCTATACCTACTTGAGAGATGGGCTCACAGGTGGAACTTCGCCATGAATCCAACTAAGGGCCAGGCAGTGCTATATACTCTAAGAAAAAAACTATCACCTGCTGTCTGGTTAGACAGTCAACCACTAAAATTACAAAAACAAGCTAAATAACTAGGTGTTACCCTTGATAACAGACTGATTTTTAAACAACATATAGAAAGCACAGTCAAAAACTGCCGTCCAAAAATGGCTAATATGAACTGGCTCATGAATCATCGCAGCCGTCTTCCACTCCAATGCAAAAGAGCCTTATATAAAATGATAGTGGTTCCAACCTGGAGATACGTTTTCTAGATCTCAGGTATGGCGGCTCGTTCGAGTCGCTCACGTATTCAGACACTACAGCACAGGGCTTTACGCCTTATTACTGGATGTGAACACCACGACCTCAGACTGTAGACCGTCGATCTCCAGATAAATAGGCCAAGCCGCTACAACGAAAGGCTAAAAAGATAAATGAAAATCCTATAAAAAGGCTTAAAAGAAATTTTAACAATTTGCTCTTACAAGCGCCGAACTGAAAGAAAACGAAAAGAAGACCTAAGGACCAAATGATGGCCTCTAATTGACATGACTCCTTGATGCTTCTAAAACATATCTAGCTAAACAAGCTAGTTTGGCGACCATATCGAAAGAAACCGATATGGTATGATATTTTTCATAATTTTGCAAAGTATACTCGTATATGAAAAAAAAACCTTCCTAAAGACTACAATGATACAAACTTGAAAACATAGTTTAAAGACTTTACTCATTCCCAAGATCGTAAAGTAGCAGAGTAACTGGCAGACTGACGAAAGCGCTAAAACAAAATGCAAAGAGCGCGAATCAAGAAGAAGAGCAAAAACGGAAAACATGTTGCCGGAAGTGTTAACATGTAAATTTTATAATTTTGCAGGCGCCATTGTTGCTGTTGCAATTGTTGTTGCAGCCGTTGTTGCCAATGGCTGCCATGTCAGTTGGTTAAGTGCCAACAGTGCCAACATATTTTATTGTCCCACTTTCTCCGTAATATACTCTCCTCCTGCAAGTTCCCTTTCGTTCTACGACTCGTTTTCTTTTTCACTTTCTGGCTCCTTTTTCCAATCCTTGCATTTCTTTCTCATATGTTTTTACTGCTGCAGATAGTTTTCACACATTTGCAGATGGCAAATAAAGTTTATAAAAATATATTGAATATTTAAATGCGCTTTATGTGGCCATACTTTATATGCAACAGTGCAATGGTACAATAAATAGCATAATACATAACATTCGAGGGTAGGCTATAAAGTAACATAGGGTATATTAAGTTTGTGAAAGCTGTAGAGCTTTATCTAGAGAAGTCAATTTAGCAACATCCATCAGCCCGTCCTAGAACTTCGAGATGATAAAAACTAGAGCAACAGATCTTTCAGATGAGATCCTTTATTAAGTAATGGACGACTAGTTTATGTCATTTTTATGATATCGGCGTTATATTACATTATTTCCATAAAGTTATTTTAGAGTACGCCATAAAAAATTTAAGTTTGGATGACATAATATACCTATGGCTGCTGTTAACCCCATGCATGGGTTATGTTCTCTTTAGGTAACTTTGGGAGTTTTCGATGTTTCCTTCTGTATGAGATATAAATTTGTACAGTAAATTGAGAGCCATAAGACCATTGTTAATCCGTTGAAAGTTTAATGGATTTTATTAATTATTTCTGATTTTGCACAGCGACCAAAAAAGTTTCCGACCTCCGGCTTAGTTTCAGTATTATTTATGCTGCCCTCGTAACCGCTAATTGGCATTTGTTAGATATCTATGAATTTTAAATGCATTTTGAATTTGCAATTTATCTAATTGCTGCGGTTTAAGCCACAACTTTGCAATAACCAACATAATCTGAATTTTATGAGTTTATTGTTTTTGTTATTGCCGTCGGTTTGCCGCAATGCAAAAACATAAATTTTGCATTTGTACAAAATATGTTCATTATTTATTTGATACAATAGCAGCCAACCAAAAATAACTATAAAGAAGAAGAAGCATCATACTTAATGGCCAAACCCCAATTGGTTTGAAGTTTAAGTTTGAGTTTTCACCTAATAAATAAATTTTTTATGTCCCAAAGGGGATGAAGTATTAAGTTTGAAGATTTTTTGAAAGTGGTTATTAAATGCCAGTGAGAGTGTTAAGGGGGCACTTCCAAATTATTTAAAGTTTGGTCACGGTGATTAAGAGAGTTCGATATACGCCTGTGTGAACTAGGGCTGGAGAACTATCGGCACTATCGATGGTTGAGCACTATCGTGCTACCATCGATAGCTGCCAGACATTTATGATTGTGCCGATAGTGCTCTCGAAAGTTCTCCGATAGTTTTCACATCACCAAAAAGTTAAATTTGCTCGTTTATTTGTGGCGTCTGGTAAAAAAATATTTGTGGAAAAATTGATTAAAACAGTGATACATCAATAAAAAGAAATGGATCCCTTCTTCAAAGAGGCATAATGCTTACTTTTAAAGTACAGTATGAACTCGGTAACCGCAACTAATAGAAATCTAGGTAATTTCTCTATTGAGGAGGTTGCAACAACGGAGGAAAAATATATAACTATATATATAAAATATAATAACAGCAGCTCGGACTCGGATAAAGATTTGGCGACCGAGAGGAAAACACAAAAAACGTCAGATGACAAAAATTTGGCAAAGTGCATTAACTGCGGAAGGAGTACAAAACCAGCGGAAATACTTCAAATTTGCACGATCATCTGAAAAAATTCCATCCTGGCGTTAAAAATCATGTCCCAGATTCCGATTTGGAGTGCTAGCACTCCAGCTGCAGTTATTTCGGCGGATACTGACAATATCGCATCGACAAGCGGCAGTTGTAAATCGTTGTTTCGGAGAGGCGAACCAGGCTCAAGGAAGAAAATGTGAACATTCTTTAATTCTTGAACCGAAACTTATGGATCAATAAGCATTAATATCGTACATATATGAATTTTTTTGTTTAAAAATTAAACAAACTTTTAATTTAAAACCAAATATGTATATTATTGTGGATTGGACTAACGTCGACTATCGATAGTACTATCGTCAACTATCGGTGGTTGTGAAATTGCTATCGTCGACTATCGATGGCGCCGACTATCGATAGTTCTCCACCTTTAGTGAGAATGCCTAGATCTGAGATGATCGTTTTAGATCTCTTATTATGTCTCGGGAGACAAGTGTATTGCATTTTTTTGGTATCAGCATTTCAATACTGGTATAGGTCCTCCAAAAAAATAAAAATGTTTGATATTCGTTTGTTTATGAAGATATTGCAATTTGGTTTTTAAAGTTGTTGACAGCTCTCAGGCACTCAGGCACCAAATTTTATCAAAATCAATTGACTGTTTCGTATAGCCCATATAATACCGATAAATTTTATAGGTTTTTGAAAATCGCTGAGGATAGTTTTGCCTACCATATCCAGCTAAACGCTTTTTACCATTTTTTTTTAGGGGTACCACCAATAGACGAGCATAATCCCTTTCAGATAAAGTTTTTAATTTTTAAGTCGATATCTTGCTTATCAGAGGTGATATGGATATATGCGAAGTTTGAAACCCACCTAATCTTTACTCTATAGAAAGTTGAAAATTATTGTTCCAAAATATTTCATTTACTTTACCCATCAAAGGATACAAGTTAAAGGAACTTAAGGCAATACCCAAAAATTCAGTTCACTGACTCTTAGAATTTGTGTTTCAAAACGCAGGGAAATCCAATAAAAACTATGAAAATGAAGTATGGTAGGTCGGTAGGTTAAGGCGGCAATACGAAATTAACGTCCAAACTCACTTAGGCCAAGAAGAAGCGCTTTGTGATACCGATAATGGGAGTAAGTTATAAGAATATTGAATAGACAGGAAAAATAAGGGAAATGGGAAAAGTGGAAAGTGTAGGACCATGCTTTACGTGGGATTGGAACCCACAATCTCCGGGATGATAGTTATAGGTAAGGATGCTTAATTGATATATATTTTTGCCACTTTCTTGAGAAGTTTAAGGCTGAATTATCAGTGGCTGAAAATTGTGCTCGACAATCGTAGGGTCGGTATTCATGAGATTGCTTCAGACCTTGGCATTTTTAGCCAAGCAATCAACGAATGTGAAAGCTCAGACTCCGTATTCACTAGATATGGCACCGTGTGACTTTTTCCTGTTCCCCAAACTCAAATTGCTATGGAACCGTTTTGACACCATTGAGATCATCAAACAAAATTCGAAGAAGGAACTCAAAGCCATCCCTGCCCAAGCCTACCAGAAGTGTACGGATGATTGGATCCAGCTCAAATTATGACAAGATGTCAAAAACAGTCCTACCCACCTAATAGGAAAATAAATATACCGACTTTTTCATTAAAAGGTATATTGCATTAACATTATTAACATTATTTGGTATTAAAGAATAGTATTACTTAAGCTGGTACAGTTTTATGGTTACAGGCTGTACAGATTTTGAACCGAAAACTAAGAGTTTATTCACCGAGCAACCAGTACTACTCTCATCCCATGCAAGCCTTACTTTCGACCACTCGCTGGTTCCCCACCATTCTATTCAACTCATTAAATATTTTATAGAAATCTTTTATGTTTGCTGGCTTCACTTTGAAATTGATGCGTTGCCTATGGCCCCATTTTGAGGGCTAAGCAAACAAACAGACAAAACGATATTTAAGGCTCGTATATTAAATTTCGACGCTCTATAGTTATAGTGATAGCTGTGGTAAGCCATTGTCGCATCCATTGACAATGAATCCCAGCACGCTGCCGGAACCAGTCAAAGCGCAGTTGGCGGTCTTTGTGGTGAACTGTGCTATCTCTCTACTCTCTGTCTGCCTGTCGTTCCGAGTTACACTGAGGTGCCATTAAAGTCAAAGTGCGCAACGGTTTTAAAGACGCCAAGCAGCCATTGCTAAATTGTTGTAACAACACGCACACACGCACACACTCACAATATAACAACAGCAACACTTGAGGCGATACAAGAGCAATGCATGAACTTGCACTTGAATCCAATGGCGTGTGTAAACACACACATACAGCACAAAGCTATACACACACGCACATATACAAGTGCGCAAGCGGCAGCCATTAAAGAAAACTTTGCAGCGCGTTGCAAGCAGTTAAGTTTTTATGGGCATGGCGTAGACGACGACAGCCTCCGCCATTTTAATGCATCAGTTTAACACTTTCCGTTAAAAGTTTTTTAACGTCGACGTGTCAATTTAAGCTGCGGAAATGTGCTACAAATGATGTGTATAGTGAAAACTTTAAGACAAGCCAAACACAAAGCCGCAGCCAGCTGTCATACCAATAAGTCTGACAAGTCTCTGTCCGGAGGCAAAAGCAGTGCAAATGTCACTTCCGGCTGATGATTGATAGCCAACAGTTGTCCTACGGTGCCACGCGGTGTCGTGCCCAGACAACAGTTGTGCATGGTAGCTGACAGGTGTTGTTGGGCCAAGCTGCCATTAGCGTTAAATTTCATGCCATTACAGACACACTCACACACGTGGGCAGGCTAAGAAATAAGTGGTCTAGCCAAAACCAATTCGAGCAGTTGTCAATTCTCTGGTGTTTACATAAATTTAATATATGAAGGATCTGACGTAGAGTTGCTGCGATTGCTTGTAGAATCAAGCGCTATCAGGTAACCATTACTTAGAAGTCCTTGTCTAGCTTAGTCGTTATAGCTAAACAATCGCGTCACGGGATTGCGAATCAAATTTTGGCATGCCTATAGAACCTGTCTATATGCCTTAACCCTCGCAACACTTTTCCTCAAAAGGATTAAATACAAAAATGGCGCAAAAAGTTTCTGGATTTGCTGCATTAATTACTTTCCAGCCTGCCCTCGTATGTATAATGGCTCTAGCTATAAACGTGTCAACACGGCGTATACGTAATTTGTAGCGGAACCAAAAAGGAAAAAAAAAACATAAGTAAAATTATGAATAACATGCAACTGTTGACGAAGGTCAAGTTCATCATTTTTGGCATACAAATTGTCGCGGGCCCTTAGTGTCAACTCAAATGAGCAGTGACAATGTGGCGTATACTTTATGCCTTACACTAACTAGCGTAACGTAAAGTAACGTAACGTAAGGCATAAGCGCTCTCTTGTGCTGCCTTACTCGTGCGCTCTTTGCGAAACTCTCGCTCTCTTAAGTTTGCTCATTTGTGCTGCTGCCTATAAATGAAGAGTCAACAGCTGCCAGTCGAACAGTTTGCTGCAGTCCACGCTACAAGACGGTTGCCCGGAAAAATAACGCTCGGCTTTTATTATTTTCGCGTCTCGTGAGCTTGCCTACTTTTTAGCGTTCGGCGTTAGTAGGGATTTGTGCTTATCGCTGCGGGCCTTTTGAAATGCCGTCGGTAATAAGGCCAGATGGTAATTAAATCAGCGCTTCGTTTAAGCGCGCACACGTTAACAAACATATCATTTGGGTAGCATCAGCAGTACACATAAAAAACAACAACAGCAAGAACATCAAATAAACATGTTTTGGATATTACGTCGCACGGGCGCTGCCAATTTCTTCAATTCATTGAACAACAACTGCAGCTTTTCCAAGGGCAACGTCGGTAATGGTAATAACAATGGCGGTGGCTCAAATGGCGGACACCATAATAATACGCAGGGTAAGTTAACACGTCTATGTTTAGCCAATTATATTATCAAATTTTGGCAAAGCGCACACAATAATTGATTGTAGGGTCTAATTACTTGCACATTAATCAGCAAAGGCCAGCTAATTAATGGCTAACCCTAACTCATTGTCAGTAGAGCTATAAACTTGGTTACAACTTGGCATAATCAGCATACATTCACATATACCCGCACACACATTGCTACAACAAAAGCTGGGGAATCACAAATGCCGCTTAAATAATAAATGCCAAACAATGAAGCCAAAATCTTTAGCATAAAAACCACTTAAAATTCCAGACTTGAATGGGACTTAACGTTGTGACTCCTTTTGGATTGTGTTTTGGGTGTTGTTTGGTGTTGGTTTTGGTGCTGCTGATAAGCAACTCCTCACTCGGTATGCAGTTGGTTTTGGTGTTGTAATCTAACAAGTTAATTAAAATTCTTCAAATGACTTGTGGCATTTATTATTGTGTCTGTTGTTGTTGTTGTTGACGCCGTTTAAGGCCAACTCGTACAACCACAATACTGTGACATAAAATAGAAGCACAGATTTTTGGGCTTTACAATTGCAAAATTGACAGAAAGCTTAAAATAATCCTAACTTACTATACATCATATTTTCATTTTGGTAACTAAAATGTTATCTCACAGAAATTAGGCAGTAATACTTTATCCTAATTTAAGGCGTTACTTGAGAAAAGTTAGTTTTAAATAATATTTCCAGGCTGACCCCATGGAGGGGCATGAGGATCTTTATTAATAACTGTTCCAACAGAGCAGGGACCTACAGTTTATAGCCGAATCCGCACGGCTGTATCTTTAATTAATAATATTTGCTATATCTTAACTTTTTTTTACTTGATATTAAGCATGAATACATAAATTTTTAACTTAAAGTCTAAAATATTTTTGTTACCATTTTTTTAAAAAGTTTTATTTGCCTAACTACTACTAGATCTAGATATTTGGAAAATTCAATTTTGGCGTGTCGTTACATTTATACGACAAATCTAATACTTTTTTTCTCAAATATTTTTTGATAAGTCGATTTAACTTTGTAATTTGGAAAGAGCTAGCTATAATAATAATAATTGTAGTTGTTTAAAAACTGAAATTTTATATATTTGGACATTTGACTTGACGTGGCGTTCTATAGTACCATCCTTAGATAGCTTGTAACTATAGTTTCAGCCCGATCGCCATGTTAGTTTAGATTTGAGAGCACACTGAACAAGACGCCTCTGTGTTTTTCTTGAAAATGGAAAAAAAAAACATTTCTACCGCCAATTTGACGTTGTATAAGCGTAATCCAAGCGAATTTTTACGTCGATTCATAAACGTTGACAAAACTTGGGTCCACCACTACACTCCTGAAACCAAAGAACAGTCTAAACAGTGGATTGGACCAGGGGAACCAACTCCAAAGAAGGCAAAAACAATTTTTTCAGCGAACAAGGCTATGGCTACTGTTTTTTGGGATGCACGAGGTATTATATACATTGATTACCTTGAAAAGGGTAAAACTATCACTGGTCAATACTACGCAGACTTATTGCAACGTTTGAGCCACGAGGTGAAAATTAAACGACCTTATCTGGCGAAGAAAAGAATCTTGTTTCATCACGATAACACACCAGCGCACAAGTCAATCGTTGCGATGGCTAAAATCAACGAGCCGCACCCTCCCTACTCTCCAGACCTAGCCCCGAGTGACTATTATCTGTTTCCTAACCTCAAAAAATGGCTTGGCGGTAAGAGATTTGCGGATAATGAAGAAGTAATCGAAGCTGTAAATGGGTATTTTGAGGAGCTTGACGAATCAGTCTATAGAGATGACATTACTAGACTAGAACACCGCTATGAGAAATGTATCAGCTTTGGAGGAGATTATGTTGAGAAATAAAAAAAAATTCTTAAAAACGTTGTTTTTCTTGGTCAGGCTGGAAACTTATCAATCCACCCTCGTATTTGAACGGTAAATTATGAAAAAACAAATTAATTAAATTTCAACTTTTTTTCTTATTCGTTTATTAATTATCCCTAAAATTAGAGATAAAATCGCTCTTAGCACTTTACCGTGCAAAAATAAGTTTGGCGTGACGTTACAAATCAAAAATTTCTGCATAACAGCAGGTCTTTGGTACAAAACTTTTTAGTATATATTTGATATAGTAATAGTTAACAGCAAATCTTTCAGTACAAAACTTTTCTAGCATATATAGTGTTAGTTATTTTTTAAGTTATTATTAAGTAAAAGCCCATTTTATTGCTTTTTTATTAGCCATCGTGACGTTATATATTTACATAAATTTTTTTTCTGGTAATTACTTGTTTTTAAAAATGTTTAACATTAGAAAAGCATTCATTATGGCTTGAATGAACTTTTAAAAATTATTATTATTCGCATATAAAAAAAAAATTATTTAGAAAGCGGCAAATCTATTGAAAATATAAATTTTCAGCTTTGTAGTAATATTTCTAACTTTGAAATAAATTTCATTCACAAAACTAGTTAAAACATATTTTAAATTATTTTCTATTACAATGAAAATATTTAATTTTAAACGCATTTTGCTTCTTGCAAATTTCAAAAAGTATTTTATATTTTTGAAACTCTGTTTCCAAATTATTACTTTTTAAATGATTAATTTTTTTAAACATTTATTGAATTTTTAAATATATTTTTGTTTTGTTACAATCTACAAATCATGTTCAATATATACAGAGCCGTAGAGAGAATATCCGGGCCCCTCGGGAAATCTCGTTTCCGGGCTCCTAACAATTTTTCTTAATTCATCAAAATACGTATAATTGTTGAAAAGTGTGAGATCAACATAAAAAAGCATATGTGGTATATATAAGTACTATATGGGACATATAGCGTCTTTTCCCCTCTCCGTCGGGCCCCTCCGAGAGCCCGGGCCCCCCTCTCGACGGGCCTGACTATATATTATTCCAAAAATTTATTCGCCATAAGTTCAAGAATGCGAGTTATCTTGCCATTGTTAGTAAATGTGCTTCAATGGTATTGATAATAAACTTCTTAGTTCTGTTTCTATAGAATTTGGAAAGTGAATAGTAATTTCTAAGAAAAAGTTTTATTTATTTTATTACAAAACTTCTTTTTGTGTAAACACCACCTGCTCTTTAAACTAGTTCAGTTGAACTATACTATGCATTTTGCACTTTGCTGAACTATGCCCTCTACCTGATGCTTCTAATGAATTCGTGTTCGACAAATTCGCAGAATTCCTTTAATAGCTGGCTCAAGCAGCTCTCTCAAGAAACATCGAATCAGGGAAACCGCTGGCTTTTAATCAGCTAGCCAATTTCGTCGTAGTGCATTGCCAAAGACTTATATGGAATATCCATATATGTACTTGCAACTCTATATACGTAGCTTTTAGGGTTCCTTTTTCTATTAAATGCGTTAACAATAGGTGCAAAGATATAGCTGTACAGGTACATCAGATTATCGATTATCCCGCTTCCGCATACAAGCAAAACGGATGCGATGAGTGCCTAGGAGAGTGTTATAGCCTTCCGGCGGAAGTGGTCTCTACTTGTCAGTTCTTCATGTTGCCATCATTGTGGGCAGTGGCGGATTTAGGCAACATGCAACATAGGCTGAAGCCTAGGGCGGCAGAATTAAGGGGCGGCAAAATTTGAGTCACCTACAACTACTACCTAAAATAATAAAAAAAAAAAGGTACTACTACCTACTACAACTTGTTTTTGTAAAAAAAGGCGGCAAGTTATGGATTGCCCAGGGGCGGCAAATATTTAAATCCACCACTGATTGTGGGGCTGAAAACAATAAAATCGTAATTATTTATCGTCCTTTTCATTCATTTTTATTATTTAAAAATGCTCTAAGATAGACTAATTATTTTCCAAACGAACTAAAAATTCTGCTAGTATTTTGTTTAACTCGAACAGGCGCGTTTTGCCATCAGAAAAGACAATGGTTCTTTTATAGAAAAGACTTTTTTTGAGCAGCCGCTCAAAATTCCTCTTAATGTGCCTTAAGAATTTTAAGTTTCCCAATTAAACTGATATATTTTTTAAATTCATTCTTTGTGCTCGTTTCATGCGAATAATTGTCAACATATCGTATCAAAAATTGTTGCATTTCCAAGAATTATAAATTGATTAAAATTCCAGGAAAAGCTGAGCATTAACAATTTCAACTGCACAAAGAAGCTCCTTTTGTGTTCGGAAAAAAATTCCATGATTTCGGTGGAAACCAGCTTGAGGCGTTATTTTCAGCAACAATTGTAAAGTTAATTAGTAAAGTCACTTAAATTGGATTTAAAACGAAGCCTTTTTGTAAAGAAGATAAAAATATATTTTCACTATCTAGACTTCATACTAAAAGTAAGCCATATTTATACAACATTAAAATCAGTGTCTCTATTCTTATGAGCTGCACTGTACATAAAAAAGAATATCCTACAGCATATGCTTGCAGAAGTGAAAAGAAAAACCAACAAGACAAAAAATGTGAGCAAGAAAAATCGTACGAAATAATGAGCCACGAGTGCGTAAATATATGTGTGTGTGTGTGGGTGTGTATCTGTGTGTGCATATATCTATGCCTGCGTGTATCTGTGTCCGCGTGTGCTTGTGTGTGTGTGTGTACGTGTCTATAATGTGCCGCGTGTGCGATTTTCAAAAACACTTTAGGCTTTACTCTAAGACGATTTCTGTGTAAGCGCTTAGCATCGCCATTAGGACTTTAAGAGAACCAAAACCAAAACGCTCCATTTAAAAACCAAGTTAACGAGTACATAAAAGTAATATTCAAATAAGTTGCTGGGAATATATTGGTTCATATTAAGTGCTGTAATCTGATTAAAGGCAATTAAAAATAAATATTTGCTTATTAATAAGGCAATCTGTAAACATGAAAAATTAATTGTAATATATAGCAAAAAAAATTATTGTATATAATAAATTTAACACATTACATTACACTTTGTATGGTGAAGCCTGCAAAATTGACAATTTGTTTTTATGACTTATTATACTCTTTAAATTATTAAGCATTTAACAATTTTAAAAGCAGTTTGTTGCGTTCAGGGCAGTTAATCATGTATACTAGTTTTTAGAAAGAGAAAAAAGTAAGAAAGCTCTTGAAATTGTATGACTTAGAACTTATTTTAAAAACATTTTGACAAAAATCTTTTTTTGTCAAGTGTCTGGGTCTGGCGTAAATACCCCTTTTTATTTCAAGTTGTTGTTGGAACCTGGAAATTAATACACCTGAAAATTCTTCAGTTCAAGCCTAGCCGGCAACAATCCTTTGAATTTGCGATATGAGTTTATCCTATAATGCAATAAACATTCGATTTAATATATAAAATCAAATAAAAGTCTCCTTGATATTTTGTGTATACAGTATATTCCCTTAAATATTTTTTTTCTCTAGGAGTGTATTCAATTTTTATACCCTGTACCGTATGGTACAAAGGTTATATTAAGTTTGTGCAAGCCGAAAATGTATGTAACATATAGAAGGAGACGTCGGAGACACCCCAAAGTTACCTAACATATGATCAGGGTGAATAGAGAAGTCGATATACCCATGTCCGTCTGTCCGTCCGTCCGTGTGAACGCCTAGATCTCAGAGATGGTAAGAGCTAGAGTTACCAAACTTTCACATTAGATCCCATATTATTCCATAGGAGGCAAGTTTATTTTATTTTTTTGATATAGGGGATAAATTATATAGCTCCCATGGGGGTGTTTGAGACGACCTCGACTAAAAAAAAACGTTTTAGATGAATAATTCGTTTGTTTATGAAGATACCGTAACCAAATTTGGTATTCGAAAGTTTTTTATAGTTCCCAAACACTGTACCAAATTTAATCGAAATCGGTTGACTATATCATATAGCCGCCATAGGACCGATCGGCCAAAATAACTTTTTTAAAGAAAAATTCGGTATATTTCGTTTTTATACCCTGTACCGTATGGTACTAAGGGTATATTAAGTTTGTGCAAGCCGAAAATGTATGTAACATATAGAAGGAGACGTCGGAGACACCCCAAAGTTACCTAATATATGATCAGGGTGAATAGAGAAGTCGATATACCCATGTCCGTCTGTCCGTCTGTCCGTCCGTGTGAACGCCTAGATCTCAGAGATGGTAAGAGCTAGAGTTACCAAACTTTCACATTAGATCCCATATTATTCCATAGGAGGCAAGTTTATTTTATTTTTTTGATATCGGGTATAAATTATATAGCTCCCATGGGGGTGTTTGAGACGACCTCGACAAAAAAAAGCGTTTTAGATGAATAATTTGTTTGTTTATGAAGATATCGTAACGAAATTTGGTATTCAAAAGTTTTTTATAGTTCCCAATCACTGTACCAAATTTGATCGAAATCGGTTGACTATATCATATAGCTCCCATAGGACCGATCGGCCAAAATAACTTTTTTAAAGAAAAATTCGCTATATTTCGTTGTTTAATAAAGATATCCTAACCAGATTTGGCGTTTGGAAATTTTTTTAGACCATTTAAGCAATGTGCCAAATTTGAACAAAATCGGTTGACTATATCATATAGCTCCCATAGGTCCGATCTTCCAAAAAATCGATTTTTTAACAAAATTTGCTGTGTTTCGTTTGTTTGTTAAGATATTGGGACCAAATTTGACATTCGTGAGTGTTTTATAGTTCCTAAGCACTGTACCAAATTTAATCCAAATCGTTTGACTAGATCATATAGCTCCCATAGGACCAATCGGTCCAAAAACACGTTTTTTATACAAAATTCGATGTGTTTCGTTTGTTTGTAAAGATATTTGAAATAAATTTGGCATTCATATCTGTTTTAAGGTATTTAAGCACTGTGTCAAATTTTATTGAAATCGGCTGACTATATCATATAGCTCCCATAGGAACGATCGGTCAAAAAAAAATGTTTGCTTAAAAATTCTTCTGTATTTGGTTTTTTGTGAAGAAATCGGACTTTATTACAAGCTAGTGGTACAGGGTATCCTAAAGTCGTCCGCGCCCGACTTTACGTCCGCCATTTTTTAATAAAGATATCGTAACCAGATTTGGCGTTTGGAAATTTTTTAGACAACTTAAGCAATGTGCCAAATTTAAACAAAATCGGTTGACTATATAGTTCATATAGCTCCCATAGGTCCGATCTTCCAAAAAATCGATTTTTTAACAAAATTTGTTGTGTTTCGTTTGTTTGTTAAGATATTGGGACCAAATTTGGCATTCGTGAGTATTTTATAGTTCCTAAGCACTGAACTAAATTTAATCCAAATCGTTTGACTAGATCATATAGCACCCATAGGACCAATCGGTCCAAAAACACGTTATTTATACAAAATTCGATGTGTTTTGTTTGATTGTAAAGATATTTGAAATAAATTCGGCATTCAGATCTTTTTTAAGGTATTTAAGCATTGTGTCAAATTTTATTGAAATCGGTTGACTATATCATATAGCTCCCATAGGAATGATCGGTCAAAAAAATGTTTGCTTAAAAATTCTTGTTTTGGTTTTTTGTGAAGAAATCGGACTTTATTACAAGCTAGTGGTACAGGGTATCCTAAAGTCGTCCGCGCCCGACTTTACGTCCGCCATTTTTTATTTTGAATTTATTGAAAAATTTAATTTGAAACTAAAAACTGATCAAATAAGTTGTGGTTGTCATCTTTGATACTCATGTATTAAATAATCTGAACTTTTAAACTTTATAAAAATAAATAATTCTCTAAGCCCGAACAGTGAAATTTTTTTAAATTTCGATGGAAAAAAATATCAAAAAATATCACGCGGTGTCAAAAGTTCTTGAAAGTAAAGTTTTGATATAAAGCTAAATTCTTAATATCAGAATGTTTGAAATGATTTTAGTTACTTAGTTAGTTGGCTTTATTTTTAGAATTTTTAAGTTTTGTTTAAAGTTAGCCAATGAAACTTATAGAGTTAGATAATCAATCTTTTCCACTGGAACGTAGTATGATATAGTATGAATAATTATTTGAAATATATTGGTATATATCATGATTTGAGGCTTTACTTACTGTAAAAAACAGTTTCATAGCTATTCTTCAAAATAATTACCATTGTTAGCCACAACTTTTTCCCATCTTTTTGGCAGCTTCTGAATTCCTCGTCGGAAATATTGTTCTTTCCTGACGCGATCCACGAATCGATGCAATTTTGGGGTTCTGTGAAAAACCGAAAGTTCTGGTCATGCGTCATCAATCGGAATAAGTAAAAATCAGAAGGGATAATGTCAGGAGAGTACGGCGGGTGGGGTAGGATGTCCCATTTCAAAGTTTCCAGGTATATTTCACTACCTTGGCAACATGTGGCTGAGCCTTGTCATGTAGATGTATGACCTTATCGTGTCTTTCCGAGTACTGCGGGCGTTTTTCCTTCAACGCTCGACTCAGGTGTATTAGTTGCGTCCGATACAGGGCTCCTGTAATGGTTTCGCCTGGATGCAAGAGTTCATATTACACTACGCCGAGCTGGTACCACCAAATACAGAGCATCAACTTCGAGCCATGAATGTTCGGTTTCGCTGTTGAATTTGTTGCATGGCCGGGAAGCCCCCACGATTTTTTTCCGCTTGGGGTTGTCATAGTGTATCCACTTTTCATCGCCGGTCAGGATTCGACGCAAAAAACTCTTTCTGTTTTGCCGTTGGAGGAGTTGTTTGCACGTGCAAAGGCGCCGTTCGATGCCGCTCGGCTTCAACTTGTACGGCTGCGTGCCGTACGTCTGGGTGCTCGAAGCCCAATGTCCCAGTTTCTGAATCATTCCTTAGCTTTTTAGGCGATGAGAAACGGCTTGCTGAGTCACGCCCAATAAATTTGCAAGTTCCTGTTGCGTTCTACAACCATCTTCATCCAGTAAAGTCTCTAATTCTGTATCCTTGAACTTTATCACGGGTCCGGGACGATCCTTGTCTTGCACGTCTTATTCGCCATTGTTAACGTTTTGAAGCCATTCCTGATACGTTCTTTCACTAATACAACTTTCACCATAATGATGCATTTTTTTTTTAGAATGAAATGCAAAAAGCAACACATCGCGCAAATGACCCTTGTTCGGCTCAAATTTTGACATTTTCGCACACGAACAAAACGTAGCCCAGTAAAAATAGACAAGCGAGATTCTGTGGAGTTGTTGATCGATGCCTCAGCTGGCAATGTATCGATTCTAAAAAAGTTAATGCATCATTTTAATTATTTTAGAATCGCTTTTAAGAATGAAATTTATTGTAACTCGCTTTAAAGTCAGAAATTCTTTATTTGAGAATTTTAGGAAAGAACTTAAGATTCTTATAAATTCGGGAGCGAAACCATTTTGTTTTAAGCGATTTTGAACTTTAATGGAGATTGCATCTTTTTTCAGATGTTTTTTTCTGAGTCAAATATTAGCTTACATTGTTTTAAAAAAAAAAATAATAATTCCCCCTTGAAGTGGGACATAGGGGATCTCTATTAATAACTGTTGGAACAGAACAGGGACCTACAGTTTATAGCCGAATCCGAACGGCGGTGTCTTTAATTAATAGAGACTTTCATGGCAAATAGCGTCTTTGAGCTAACGATGCTAGTGCTGCTGCGGGGAATCGAACCACCGACCTTCGGTTTTAGAGGCGAGTACGCTACCATTTACGCCACCGACGGCAGCATTGTTTTAGTCCAAATATTTTCTAAATAGTAAAACAACTAGCTAGACCATTTTTTAAAAATCTTCTACTTTTAAATAAGAAAGATGTAGCAGGAGTCGCTATATGTCTTTGATAAAATATGGCAATGTATATTATTTTTTCTAGCATTCAATTGACTGTATAAATTTTATTTAATTAAAATTAAGCCATAAAAAATCGTTTACAAAATGGCTGACAAGAAAGAGTAATAAAACTTAGCACACAAAGAAAAATATTTTCACCATTTTGTCCGCATATTATTAATATACATTTACCGCAAATAAAAAGGAAGTTAAAATTGAAAAATGGAAATTGCATTTATCATGGCTTCGTACACACACACACGTGCACATTAGCTTTTGTCAACACTTACATATAAATAGATTATATACATATACACACATATTTGCACACCACGCTTTATGTAAATTTATTGCAATATGCACACATATGGCCCTAAAAATTAACCGATAATTATGACAGCCATTTGTCATTTATAATAATATATGGCAGCAATCAATTTATAAATGTTGTTGGCCTCATACAAGCGCAAACAATTATGTATAAACATATGTATATATGTATGTGAGTGCCTTTATGCATAAGTGTGCGTATAATGCACGGCTTACAAATGGCGGCCAATTAGTTGCATACGTTGAGGCGTCACCAAACGCATGAAATTTGCCACTTTTTGTGCTAGATTTTCAATGAATTTTTGGTTGTAGGCATCATTAATTCTCGTATGAGTTCCTGAGAGTGTGCGTGTCAGCTGCGGGCTTTACAACAAATGCGTATAGTATTTATATAATATATATATT
>JBAMAX010004460.1:0-29485 GCA_037043745.1 Chymomyza amoena | reverse complement strand
TTTTTAACCCCCGACGCAAAAAGAGGGGTGTTATAAGTTTGACGTGTCTGTCTGTTTGTCTGTCTGTTTGTTTGTCTGTCTGTTTGTTTGTCTGTCTGTCTATGGCATCGTAGCTCCCGAACGCATGCAGTGATTTCAATTTAGTTTTTTTTGTATTAAAGGTGACTTATGTGCGAGTGTTGTTAGACATGTTTGGTGAAAATCGGTTGAGCCGTTTAAAAGTTGTGGGGAGTAAAAGTGGGGAGAAAAACATCAACTTTGTCCGATTGGCTTAAAATTTGGTCCTATTGTAGCTGGCGACGTCACTGATTCGAATCTGAGGTTATTTTTGCTCTATCTCTTCTCGTTTAGAAGTTATGGCCATTTGAAGTTAAAAACATAAACTTTGTCCGATTGGCTTAAAATTTGGTCCTATTGAAGCTGACGACGCCAGTGATTCGAATCTGAGGTTATTTTCGCTCTTAGAAGTAATGGCCATTTGAAGTTAAAAACATAAACTTTGTCCGATTGGCTTAAAATTTGGTCCTATTGTTGCTGACGACGCCACTGATTCGAATCTGAGGTTATTTTTGCTCTATCTCTTCTCGTTTAGAAGTTATGGCCATTTGAAGTTAAAAACATCAACTTTGTCCGATTGGCTTAAAATTTGTCTGTCTGACTGTCTGTCTGTCTGTGGCATCGTAACTCCCGAACGCATGCAGTGATTTCAATTTATTTTTTTTTTATATTAAAGGTGACTTATGTGCGAGTGTTCCTAGACATGATGAAAATCGGTCGAACCGTTTAAAAGTTGTGGGGAGTGAAAGTGGGGAGAATGCGTAAAAAAAAGCAAACGAGCTTGACCTTAAATGTAATCTATACCTTAACAAGAATCTAAATTATAGTAAGTATATTATAATATACTAAAGTCTAACTTAACCTAACCTACCTATAAAAAGTATGAAATAAAAATTAAATTAAAAATTTAAAAAACCCCGAACTTAAGTAATTTTCATTTAAAAAGTGAAAAATAATAAAAGAAACTTAATGTTAAAGTACCTAAGAATCTATTAATAATTCTAAAAAAAATACGTCGCGTTGGGGGACCGCTCCTAAACTAACAATTTAAATACAAATAGTCTAATTAAGCAACAAAGATTAACTTAAAAACAAAATTAAGAAAATACTTCAAAACTTTCATAGAATTACTTCAAAAAATTTGCATGTAAGATACGACCGTCAACGACGTCTGCCCTCGCGTGTCCCCCAACGCGACGTATTTTTTGTAGAATTATTAATAGATTCTTAGGTACTTTAACATTAAGTTTCTTTTATTATTTTTCACTTTTTAAATGAAAATTACTTAAGTTCGGGGGTTTTTTAAATTTTTAATTTAATTTTTTTATATATTATAATAACATATTTTTTGTAAAATACATATTATATATTTTTGACAGAAATTAAAAATATTATGTGTATATATATTTTTTTTTTTTCTGCGACCAAAAGGTCTTTTGTACCATAGCCTTAGATTAAAGCAAAAGACTTTCCGTTTCCGCATGAAAAGCCGTAGGTCTTTTGTAGGTATTGACCTTAGATGGAAGGGACTAATCCGTTCCTTTCCCATTTGACAGGATCTGTCCCATACCAGCGCAGTCACAGAGAATATATCTGGTGGTTTTGTCGTCTTCTAGACAGAGCCTGTACTCTGAATAGTCCGATAGGCCAGTTTTTTACAGATGGCATCTAACAGTGTGGTGGCCAAATAGGTAAGCTACCAGGAGCTTTAGGTCCGCTCTTCCAAGACCTTTTGTCTTGATCGCATCCAGAGGTTTGACAAGCACTTTTGCTTGACGAAGCCCCGGTAAGGAGAATCAGTATCTCCTATGTTCTCCGGCGGCCCATTTGTTTATCATGGTTTTGATTGTGGACCAACCAATACCACAAAATGGCGCAGGAGATGTGGTCAGGGTGGAGGCGCCCTGTCGTGCTAAATCGTCAGCGATCGTGTTACCATCCACTCTCGAGTGTCCAAGCACCCAACATAGCACGACTTTGTTCCGGACGGATAGGGTTTGGAGGTAGTTATGGCATTCTTTAACCATCCTGAAGGAGATGCTCCAGAATGACAATGCCCTATTAGAAGCTTGGCTATCTAAAAAAAAAAATGCATATGTTTGCTCCCGTAGTTCCCTTGAGAAGGATACTAAGGACGCAGTTCTCCATGGCATGAATCTTCGCTTGAAAGACGCTGGGTCAGGTGCCCATTGCGGTAGGGATTCTGCTGTTGGGTCTAACGATTCCAACACCTACACCCTGCTCAGTTTTGGACCCACCCGTTAACCGTTGCTGCCATCGGGGGTTTCCATAGGGGCTGCCATCAGCCTAAGTCTCCCGATTTGGGAGAAGAGATCTAAATTTCTTGTTGTAAAAAAACGCCGTGATCATAAGATCGGATCTAGAGCAGATCGATACGTCAGGAAGGGAATATATAAGTGCGGCATGACCAGTGTCACTTGCTAAGAGTCCAGATGTAATCTGGATACGTAGTAGACTCTACATGGCTGACTTTTTTATGAAAATATGCAGTGGTGTGAGTCCTGAGACTGACTCCATGACAGCTGTTGGACACGTACGCATCGCTCCCGAGAAAGATATGCATTATGTGTACATATATGATAATAAATAAATTTTCGCATGAAACTTTTTGGTAAATGTAAGCTTCTACTAAGGCATTATTCAACTAGGTCTTTAGAAAATAAATATGACTTTCATAAAATATTTATATTCGCAATGTATGAAGTAGCCAAAAAGTGTTTTTTTTTTATTATTCCTTGATGGATTCGCAGACCTCCCTATGTCATAGCCTTCAAGGATCTTTTTGTAACAACAAACTGAACAATGAAAACGCACAAAAATATGAAGAGATTGAGCTATGGATTAATTCTGCCAAATATGCTATTCTAAAAGTTAAAAGCTACACCTACTTTAAAAATTGAGGCACTCAAGAATAACGTCTTAAGTGCCTTTCCAAAATACCAAAAATTTCTCGCCCGTATATTATGTAGTGGCCCAGAACTAACATACCCTACTAAAAGTCAGTTTTTGGGCTACACTGCATTAAAATTGTTAGTATTGTATTATGGCAAAAGTGCAGTGAAGTGTAATGGATTCGACTTCCATCGAAGTCAGTCGTAAACTTTTTCAATTTTGTATGAGTTTTCCACGGAAAACGAGCTTAACCAACGCCATCCCAGACTGCATAAGCCAGCAGGCCAAACTGTAGTACAAACATTGGGACAAGTACGGGTTAAGCTTCATCGGTATGGGGGCAATCCAACTGAAGTGGAACTTTTTCTACTAGTTCTCGCTGTATATAGAAACATTTTTATGCGCAATGCGTGCTCTGGCTGCATGAAAAGCGAATCGCACATCGAAGATGAAGTAGCCAACCACCAAACATTGGACAGACTTGGGAAACAACTACAACTAGTTTTTTTTTGGCTCACACGGTGCAAAATCAACAAGCCAAAGTCAATTGACCTAGTCCAAACATTGGCCTAACCAACTAGCACTGCAAAAGAGTTTGTCCTTGCGGATACACAAGTACATGGGTAACATATAGATACGAAGCTTCTTCTTGTAGCTTATGGTACTACCTAGTACATATATTTACAACCTACCCCCTTTTACGCCCACACGATTTGCTCGTGCTGCGTTTTGATGGAAAAAGTTTAATAGCTTTCGACAATAAAACTTCAACTATTACGTAACAAAGCCCAACGATCGACTACCGACTGACTACTGCCGTCTGTCTACCGACCACCGACTTCATGAGGCGAGTAACCAGAAATCCAAATTTTGTATAATAGAGATACAAAGCGCATATGCCTAAAGGCCATGCCGGCAGTGGGCTTTATTGTACTTTATTGATAGGTACACAGCAGAACCAATAGACAGGAAAGCCAAAGCCAGGCCAAGACTCTCCATTACCATGCGTTACTTACTCCCCCGCCCTTCGATTATGCCTAGCGGGGTCTTGTTTTTTTTCTTTTTGGGGGTTTTATTGCGCTTTGCCTCATTGCCAACCAATATTGAATTTCGGCGTACAGTTGTCTCTATCTGGCTTAATACTCTTTAAAGGAGGGCATTCCAAGTTTGATATGGTACCCGAGACGCATACAAATAATCGTGGCCTATGGGGAGTACCATTTTTTTTTCGAAGTGTTACAACTTAGTCTTAAAACCAATACGAAATATGATTCAGTCAAACATAGGAACCTAATAATAAAAATTAAAGCGCCTTATGGTAAATTAAATTTGGGGAGGAATTTTTGGTCTAATATCGACTTTTAAAAATTTAACAAAGAAGAAACGAGATATATTTGAAGTTGGGACAAATAAACTTTGGCTGATGGGCTTCATATTGGCAGAATTCACGTAGATTGAGAATCACTTAATACGAATCCACGCTCCTTTACGCTCCGTAGTTTACGAGATATAGCCATTTGAAATTGGAAAAGCAAAACCTATCATAAGAATAAACAAAAAGATAGAACATTGAAAATCATGGAGTGGGCGGAGCAATCTCTAATCTAAACTCGATTGAACTTCTTTGGAAGGAACTTGATCGTTAAGTCAGGAAACAGTGTCTGTCTTCGAAAGAGATTTTCTGGATTGCATTAAAAAAGACGTGGGAGCAGCTGGAACCAATAGTTCTTAAAATAATTTTACACTTTTAATCATCTATTCCTCACGGAGTATTTGGAATGATGAAAATTTTAAGGAGAATTTTTAAAAGCAGCTTCTAAAAATACGTTTGATAGCATTTTACCAGCAACTACACTGCCGGGAAAAAGTTTGCAGACACTTCAGAAATAATCCGGAATTTATTAGCGAACTCGAAAAGAGCTTCTAGCGTGTTTCAAAATTGTTCGAATAAATTATCAGCAACATAAATTCATCAATAAACTAATAAGCAGAACAACGATCCAAAACACTCATCCAAACTCGGCAAAACCTATCATCAGAATAAACAAATAGGTAGAACATTGAAAATCATGGAGTGGCCGGAGCAATCTCCTAATCGTAAACCCAATCGAACTTCTTTGGAAGGAACTTGATCGTCAAGTCAGGAAACAGTGTCTGTCTTCGAAAGAGATTTTCTGGATTGCATTAAAAAAGACGTGGGAGCAGCTGGAACCAATAGTTCTTGAAAAACTTGTCAACAGAATGCCTGGAAACAACGTAAAAGTGTTGAAAGCTAAAGGTGGATATTTTGATGAGAAAAAAGTTTAATCGTTCTAGATATACAGTACCCTGCAAAAGTTTGGGGTCAGTTGAAAAATCTCATGTTTTTTGTATTTGTCGGTCTTGGACCGTTTTATTTTAAATGATACATTGAAAAAACATTATATATAAATGATCTACAAATAATATTCGCCAAAAATTGCGATTTTTCTTCGAAAAAAAAAAGAAGAATGAAAAACATCAAATCAGGTGGTTTTCATCAATATGGTTTCCTTTAGATTTGATAATGGCTGCACAGACTCTCGGCATTCGTTCGAATAATTTTTGAAGCGTTTGAACTTGTATTTGTTCCCAAGCCCTCTTCAGACACTCCCACAGGTGATTCGCGCTAGTTGGACGTAGTTTTCGCACCTCTCTATCCAGTTCATCCCACAACAGCTCAATGGGATTCGCGTCCGGCGACTGGGGTGGCCATTCGATGATTTTGAGTGCCCCTGCTGTTTCTTTGGAGCGTAGCGAGAGCGTTGAGTGTAGGAGGTGATAAGTCTAAAAATGACAACTCGATTCAACAAATTACCGACTGCATGAATATCAATTGGGTAAAAGTTGCTCGAATTATACGTAAAATATGCAAGATTTGCCGACTGCTGGATGTTTGGAGGGTGTTAAATCCCCACACCCGCTCTCGCTACGCACCTGTTCACATCCTATCAATGTTTATGACCAATTCTCTTAATTTTAAGGAGTAATTATTAGATGTCCGGAAACCTTTGCTCGGCAGTTTATTACTTCGGAAATTTTTTTAAAGGAGTTACTAAAAATATGTTTGATAGCATTTTATAAAAATGGGAGTTATCAGTTTGGAATTTTTCATAAAGGAGTTACAAAAAAATTTCTTTATAGCATTTTACGAAAATGGAAACTAAAAACTATGAATTCCGAAATTTTTATAAAAGATTTACTTAAATTACTTTTGATAGCATTTAACGAAAATGGAAACTAAAATCTATGTATTCCGAAATTTGTATAAAGGAGTTCTTAAAAATATTTTTGATAGGGATTTACAAAATGGAAACTAGAAACTATGAAATCTCAAATTTTTATAAAGGAGTTCCAAAAAAACGTTGGAAGCATTTTAGAAAAAAGCAACTAGAAGCTATGAATTCGGAAATTTTTGTAAAGGAGTTACTAAAAAAAACGTTCGATTTCATTTTACGAAAATTGCAAACTAGGAACTATGAATTCGGAAATTTGCAAAAAGAAGTTCCTAAGAAACAGTTTAATGGAATTTTACAAGAACAACTGCCCATTATGGTAATATGATTGACTTTACAAGGCGATTCGTCAGCCATATAAAATTATTTTTTTATTTAGATATTTTATTAAAATTTTTTTCATCTATTTTGCTCAAAAAAAAAAATTAAAAAATTTTTACTTAAGTATTTGAAATTCGACTCTTTACGTTTTGATTTCCTTTGCTGTTTTCTTTTTCACACGCTATCCTGGGTTATCTCTCTCTGTATGTGTGTGAGCAAAATTTCGTGTCTGGGTTATCTGACTTTTGCATCTTATGTGGCCTGTTTACTTTAGCGCCATTTTGAATGGCTCTATTTCCTATAATCATTAATGCTCCATATATATAATTAAATTTTTGTGAGCGGTGCGTAATGTTTATTGAAATTGTTTTCGCAAACTTTTATGCAAAGGATCCAAAAATACACGAAGTAGAAAAAATAAAAAAACAAAAGGCTGGTGAAAATGTTTGCAAATTGTATATGTATATGTAGTGCTTATTGTATTATGTAAGTAGTGGGTAGGTTTGTGTGCGTTGCTACCTATTATATTATGTACTACTTATATTTTTTAATGAAAATTTTTTCTAGCAAAAAAAAAGAAAAGGAAACGAATGGCGGCCAAGTCAAGGTTAGGCTGGCCAAGAAAAACTTTTACTGCAACGTCACTAATGTTTTTCACGCTTTCTTTTCCGTTGCTTGGCGGCATCAAAATACTTTTGCATTGCTTTATATATTCTATGAAGCCAAGGGTGGTTCCAGGAGGGACATCACTGGGTGTCCGAAAACCCAGATTGTGATTTTCTTATATGTAATAAATGTCACAGTTTATCAGAGCACTCTGGAACATAACTTAAAAAAAAATATTTGCAATAAGGCAAGGATCTAATAATCATTTATTTAAACATGTTCTAAAAATCACTGTTATGTACTTTAATCAGAGAAGAATCTTTTTAAAATGTGCGGTTTTTCTTAAGTTAACAAATTGCTTTATTTTTGCATATTTTTAGGGAATGATGAACCGCTACTAAGGTCCTAGAATATAAAATAGATTTTGAAATAAGCTATACATTTTGTAAAAGGATAAGATAAACATTGCAATGTTGTGGTCTCTTAAAAAAACTCAGGCCGACAACGGTCCTTTTTAACCACTCGAGGGTCGGTTGTCCTTGCATTTGACGAGTTTCACCCCGACAAACCAGCCTGCGCCATCTGAACGACGGCATCGGCGTCGTGGGCTCTTCCCTCATTTTAGCGAACATGGCCTCCAGGAGTTTCATCTCCACGGACAACCACTGCTCCTGCGTCATCTTCCCCTGCTGTTGGCTACGGTCAATGAGTGCCACGGTTAAGTGCCGTTTGGCCACTACACCAGCCGTAGCCGTCTTCGGAGTGCTGGGCTTCATTGCCGCCTTCGAAGTACTGGGCTTCTCGCTGCTCGCGCTGTACCCCTCCGTGTGCTTCTGCCGCTTTCCGCTTTGCCCTTTGCATTCGGTGGATCGCTGTCTCTTCACGGCAAGGTTCTCCTCGACCCGGTTTGCAAACTTAGAGTCCGTCGGAGCACACCAAGCTTTTGCCGCGAAGTGAGCACGGCCTTTCTCCACGGTATCTTTCGCCCAAGCCAACCTTTCTTCCTCCTCCTTCGTCAGGTCGGACTTGTTTTCAAGTCTACCGCAGATCTTGACCGCAGCCTTGTATTGTGCTTTTGCTTTAAGCGCCTCCTTGCTCGGCTTTGACTTCGGCCCTTTCTTGCGAGCAGAAATGGCACCTCGGTCATCGCCTGGAGAGCGCAGTAAAGCGTCTTCGTCCGCTGTATTAATGCTATCGCGGTCCGAGTCTTCTTGGACGTCGGCATCCGCGCGGAGCATCTTTCTCATCGTCTTTGTGGCAGTAGCAGTACAACTGTTGGGACCTGCTCCAATCCCAGCAGAGGTGTGACCGCTGGCGACGCGACTTATGTCATCGCGCCCGCCGGTGGTAGCATTCACGCCTTCCACCGACGTTTGAACTGATATTCCAGTTCTCGTTTCATCTTTGTTAACCTCCATTGTGCATGATTTTTGATTCAGGGGGAGCGCACCCCACGCTTATACTTTTAGTAAAATTTTCTAGATAATTTTCCAATATACTACAGCTTTTCGTACAAAAACAAACGTAACTTTCAGATATCTGAATTTCACATCTTCTTTTCTTTTTCAGTTTTTTGGATTTAAGTAAATGGTAAAAAATAGAAAGATATTGAAAAAAAGATTAGGAAAATTTAAATAAACAATGAAAGTTGCGAATAGGTTAAGTAAAACGACTGACCAAAAAACTAGGATTTTTAATATATATCTTATGCCTTTTAAGCTTGATCCGCCAGCTAATCAGTTAAGAGAATCCATCTCGTTAAAAATACGAAAACTGGAAGTTAGGTATATAAGTCAAAAGTCTTCTCTTAAAGTTTGGGTAGGATGATGCTGGTTTCGATTTTTGTTATTAAACCTTTTCATTATAGCTTTTTAAGCGATATAATGCTAAGACATTTTTATAATTATACTAGTGAGATTTTTGAATACTCTTAAAGCGAATAAACATTGGAAGATTGTCTAGTTAGCTTATCTGGAAAAATATAAGATAAGAAGTTTGCAGCTCGATTCGAACTTGCACCATTATTAGTCGAATGTCGCGCTTCATGGGTCTGTCTTGACCGAATACTTTTACGTTCATTGCGATCTTAACGTTCCTGGGCAGTACGATTAGATTAATAATTAATTTGATTCGTTGCATTTCTTCCAAAAAAACCTCCGTATTGACAATCTCTAACACAACGCAAAAATCAGATTTGAAATTCATCGACGCGTTCATGAGAACACCCGTAACATGTGAAACGTAAGTTTCTTTTATATATGACAAAAGCAATTAAATAAAAAAAATGGCGGACGTAAAGTCGGGCGCGGACGACTTTAGGATACCCTGTACCACTAGCTTGTAATAAAGTCAGATTTCTTCACAAAAAACCAAAAACAGAAGAATTTTTAAGCAAAAATTTTTTTTTTGACCGATCGTTCCTATGGGAGCTATATTATATAGTCAACCGATTTCAATAAAATTTGACACAGTGCTTAAATACCTTAAAAAAGATATGAATGCCAAATTTATTTCAAATATCTTTACAAACAAACAAAACACATCGAATTTTGTATAAAAAACGTGTTTTTGGACCGATTGGTCCTATGGGAGCTATATGATCTAGACAAACGATTTGGATTAAATTTGGTACAGTGCTTAGGAACTATAAAATACTCACGAATGTCAAATTTGATCCCAATATCTTAACAAACAAACGAAACACAACAAATTTTGTTAAAAAATCGATTTTTTGGAAGATCGGACCTATGGGAGCTATATGATATAGTCAACCAATTTTGTTCAAATTTGGCACATTGCTTAAGTGGTCTAAAAAATTTCCAAACGCCAAATCTGGTTAGGATATCTTTATTAAAAAACGAAATATAGCGAATTTTTCTTTAAAAAAGTTATTTTGGCCGATCGGTCCTATGGGAGCTATATGATATAGTTAACCGATTTTGATCAAATTTGGTACAGTGATTGGGAACTATAAAAAACTTTCGAATACCAAATTTCGTTACGATACCTTCATAAACAAACGAATTATTCATCTAAAACACTTTTTTTTTGTCGAGGTCGTCTCAAACACCCACATGGGAGCTATATAATTTATCCCCGATATTAAAAAAATAAAATAAACTTGCCTCCTATGGAATAATATGGGATCTAATGTGAAAGTTTGGTAACTCTAGCTCTTACCATCTCTGAGATCTAGGCGTTCACACGGACGGACGGACGGACAGACGGACGGACAGACGGACATGGGTATATCGACTTCTCTATTCACCCTGATCATATTTTAGGTAACTTTGGGGTGTCTCCGACGTCTCCTTCTATATGTTACATACATTTTCGGCTTGCACAAACTTAATATACCCTTAGTACCATACGGTACAGGGTATAAATACTAGTTAATCGGACAATATACACAATGCCACACTATAAAAAAAAATTTATAAAAAAATTTGTCCAAAAATTAAAAAAAAAATGTTAGGGGTGGCAACCCTTTTCACTTAGGGGTATGAAGAACATATATTGGCCGATTCTCAGTCCTACCGAATAGGCACACAACATTTCATGAGAATCGGTGCAGCCGTATAAGATTATGATATTTTTCTTTGTTGAGTATTTCATTTTTAAGGAAATGTGATAATATTAAATCTAAAAATGCAAAAGATAGCGTTTTGAGCAAAACAGCAATAGATAGAAGTTTTGCCCTACTTACTGATTAAAAAATTATCATTGAATTTTACAATATTAACTTACTTCAAAAAATAATATATTTTGTAAAAATATTTATCGTTTCACTATACGAAAGAATATACATATTCATAAATGACAATATTTAATAAAATTAAGTTTAATAAGGCAGATTTAACAGAACTTTAACCGGCTTATGAGGTTTTTGAAATGACCGATTCAAATATATTTCAAACTGAAAATAGAATCTAGAAATATTAAAAAAAGATTTTTTTTAATTATCTCAGCTTAAATTACGTGGTTTTGAACCTACCTTTCTGGCCAATTTGATTTGATTTCACTTGTAAAAAATCATTCGAGTAAAACACACGAAAAATTATTTTGAGTGAAATTGGAAGCACCAAAAATGAGGTTTCAAAACGAATGCGCATAAAATTCTGTTCTTCTGTTTCCAAAGCACAACCGATTGTGTGAAATTTTAACATCCTGCAACATTTTTTTCTGCATCCGCCACTGCATATTATATTTATATAGGCACATAACTTTTTATTTTGTTGATGAAGGGAACAATTTGCAATGCAAAATGGCGATGAGAAACACAAAATTTATTATAATTGTAAATTGTTTAAAGTTTCAACTTTTTGAATAAGTAAACAGCAAACGGCTGGCTGCCTGACTGGCTCGCTGGCTGGCTGGCTGCTTTGTGGGCCTTAATAATATTGTGTAGCTACTTTTGGGATATTTTGCTTTTTGTTGCCTAAATCAATTTGAACTGTCATTGTACTACCATACAGTAGCTGCTGTTAGTAGCCAGTCAAGCTACTCTAGGCCCATTTCAATTTTCTTGCTACTTTAAGCCAACAAATGCTATTAAATATGCAATCAGCGTAGGAAAATCCTTTGCAGCACAAACCAGAGCTGAGTAGAGCTCCGAGTAGAGACACATCACAGCAGCAGCACCACCAGCAGCAGCCATAACGTATCCTTTTAACCCATTTAAGTTATCCAGCTGTCACAGTCTAACAATTTCGTCCCTTTTGTTTTTGTTTTTGTTTTATTTTGTTCTTGACTTTTTTTTTGTGTTTCTGTTTATGTTGTTGTTGGTCAGCTCCTGCGAAGGTCAACTGCTCTCGGACGTGTATAACCGCACCCCTCCCACACACACATAAATACTCAAACCAACGAACACGCACACATTATGGCAGAGAATTTATTGTTTCCCAATATATGCAAAAATGTTAGCAGTTGTTTCATCTACATTTAGAGGGTGCTTTTCTGAGAGCTATAAATTTAGCACAAAATAGTTGTTTAGTGTTTAAATATAAAACAAAAAAAATAGTTAGATATTATTATTGATTTTGCACCATCTTTAGCGATTAACTAAAAATTATTTTAACTATTGAAAATTTTATAAAAATTAAGATTTATTTAAAATAAAATGTTTCACATAATAAATGTTTCAAAAAATTTGTTTTGGGTTTTTCATTAAAATTAATAAATTAGTGTCCTCTTATAAATAGCTTGAGTAAATTTTAAATCAGTCTATTTTCGTTTTTTGATTGATATGGGTCTTTCCAAATTCATATTTAAATAAATATTATAATGACAAAAAAATACTCAATAATTCTTAATAACGGAACGGTGGAAAATTTTGTTTTTCTTTTTTTGATAAAATTTAAATTTAATTTTTTGAATTTGTGTTGGGTTTTTTAACGAGCTTTCTTGACGAATAATGGTTTTTTCCGAAAAGGGTTCCTTACGAAGAGGTGGGGTACTGCGACCAAAAGGACTTTTGTACCCATACCCTTAAGTTAAAGCAAAAGACTTTCCCCTTTTATCATGAATAGCAATAGTTTTTTTGTTGGTATTGACCTGAGATGGAAGGGACTAATCCGTTACTTTCCCATGTGACAGGCTCTGTCTGGCGCTAGTCCCAAAGAATATGTTTGGTGGTTTCTTAGTATTCTAGACAGAGCCTTTACTCTGAAGAGTCCGATAGGCCAATTTTCTGTAGATGATATCTAACAGTGTGGTGGCCAGATAGGTAAGCTACCAGGAGCTTTAGGTCCGCTCTGCCAAGACCTCTTGTCTTGATCGCATCCAGAGATTTGACAAGCACTTTTTCTTGACGAAGCCCTGGAAGGGTGAACCAGTATCTCCAATGTTCTCCTGCAGCTCATTTGTTTATCATGGTTTTGATTGTGAACCAACCAATATCACAAAACGGCGCTGGAGATGTAGTCAAGGTGGAGGCACCCTGTCGTGTTAAATCATTTGCGATCGTGTCACCACCCACTTCCGAGTGTCCAGGCACACAACATAGCGCGACTTCGTTCCGGTCGGATAGTGTTTGGAGGTAGTTATGGCATTCCTTAACCATCCTGGAGGAGATGCTCCAGGATGACAATGCCCTAATAGCAGCTTGGGTATCTGAATAAATGCAGATGTTTGCTCCCATAGTTCCCTTGAGAAGGATACTAAGGGCGCAGATCTCTATGGCATGAATCTCCGCTTGAAAGACGCTGGGCCAGATGCCCATTGCGGTAGAGACTCTGGTGTTGGGTCCAACGATTCCAACACCTACACCTCAGTTTTAGACCCATCCGTGAACCATTGTTGCCACCGGGGGTTGTCTCAGGGGCTGCTGTCAGCCCAAGTCTTCCGACTTGGGAGAAGAGAAGCAGCTAAGTCATAATTAAATAAAAAGTGAATAACGTACTTTTTAAAATTAAGCCGTAAAATTAAAATACAGCGAAAAATATTGTGCAACATTTTTTTTAAACAATCGTTGAGGAGAATTTTTTTTGCTTCTTTTTAGGCTAGACTCTTTTAATTTTATTTTTATTTTTCATTTTATTAAGGTTTTAAGGAGGCTCGATAGCCAAATACAGAAGGTGCCGTTTAACAGTTCCTTTACACAATGAAAATAAGTTGAAGATAATTAGAATTTATTACTTTTCTATGGTTCGGAATTCTCTTGGCCACAGTTCAAATTTGTGTATTTTTGCAAGAGATCGTTATCTTTTATAATTTCAAAGCACTCATTAATTAAAAGTATCATTAATATTTTTAAAATTTTTCTTCGAAACTAAATTCGCTTATAAATTGTAATAAGAACTTATATAGTCCAAATACAACTAACATTTTCCATATTTTTTTAATTATTATTACAGGTTTAAATATGGAATATGACAATTGCTGTGGACGGGTCAAGCAAACTAATCTTGTGTTTTACTTCTATATGCGGTAAGTCAAATATTTGGTTCCTTAAATTGTAAATAATTGCAAAAATTTTGCGTCAATCAGGTTTTTAAAAAAATCATTTTTGCATTTCTTTTAAATTGTCATTCCAAAAGCTGATTTTAGACAGCCCAAAGGTGAATGACAATCAAGCGCTGCTAACTTGAATTTTAATTTCGTTAACAAAAAATTCCAAAGAAACATGAATTAAACTTAGCAATGATGAAGGGGCTGTCAACTTACAGGAAATTCTGTCAGAACAATGCTTTAGTTAAACGATTACGCTACATTAGAAAATGAAATAAGCTTTTGTCATCCAGAACACTCAACACTCACGATTTGTATACGGCATAATTATTTTTAAGGAATTTAATTAACATATTATTTTTTTTTTTTGTAAAAGCTTAACTTTTTTTCTAGAGACCTTATAGTTAACCATTCTTGAGTACCTATGGAATTTTGAGTTTGACCTAAAGAACAGTTTTCTGTAGAAGATAATCTCATAACAAATTTCTTACACAATTTTTTAAATTTTTCTTTTGAAGATTACAAATTTTTATTCGGTGTCTAAGTTACTAATTTACTACTACGATACCCATATAACTTTTTTTTATCATGGTGGATGCTTATAAGTACGAATACAAGTACAAATTTTCTGAACTTTTTCATTTACACTAGTTTACCAGAAAAATTAACCTCTTATAAAATAGTTTTTTTAGGGTAATTTTGGGTAAAGAAACACGAAATTGACAACCTTTTTTTTCAAGATTATTTCAAAAAGCCAGTTTTTGGTAATTTTTTTCAGTTGTTCTTCAATATCTCGTAAACAAAATTTTGTAAAAATTTTTTGTAAAATTCCAAATTTTCAGCTTGCTTTTTATTAACTAACATTTTTTTAAGCTGAAAGAAAATTCTTTTACGAACTTTTTAAGTCTAAGATCTTCTTCTTCACTCAAAGCTTACGTTTGCACTCAGTTACGACTCATTTTTTATAAAAATTTTTCGTTAGTAAAAGGAAACTGAAAACTATGAAATTTAAAAAATTGTCGGAAATTAGATTTTTTGTAATCATATTACATTTTATGTATCGCTGCAAAGAGGATATCGATACTTTTCGATCTAATAATTTTCAATGTCGATGTAAAATTGGGTTGAAGAATAGCTAACAAAACATTTTTTACGAAGATTCACTCGATAACGCTTAAATTTGTTAGCTACGGTTATAGGAGTTATCGATTTTTGTTAATATTCTTTTCAAGCTTAGTACCTCGACCACATATGCAAAAATCCTCAAAATCCAAGATGTCGATGGCATAGCTCTCTTATTTACGTCGATAGTATTTACCTTTTAAGGAACGCTGCGGAATAACAGGTGGAGTCTAATGAGTGCAATTCAGGCCTATACTAGATGAAAAAAGCCAATTTCCTACAGTAATCCAAAGTACGCTTTACGTTTCCGGCGATCACCTTCTCATTAGAGCGAAATCTCCGTTGCTCACAGACTCATCTTTTTGAGCTGGGAGAAAAAGTGGTAATTGCTTGGGGCCTAGATCTGGACTATACGGTGGGTGGAGTAAGCAATTCGAAGTCCAATTTGTTGATTTTGTCCTCTCTGGGAAGTCTCCATTCGTTGTTGTTTTTCTTTCGGTTTGAGGAAACGCGGCACCCACTTTGAAAACAGCTCAAATCATGCTCAAATGTTCGTGTATTATGGTGAAAATTGTACCTTTTGATAACTTTATGGCATCAGCTACCTCTTGCAACTTCACTTTGCTGTTGGAAAGTATCATTTGCTCGACTTTTTGGACGTTTTCTGCAGTAACTGCCTCATTTGGACGAACAGAGCGTACAAGTATTTTACACTTGATTTTGATGGTGCAGATTCCTTATAACACTTTTCAAGCCAATGGTGGGCTGTGACGGTATTTTTTCCCATCAAAAAACAATGATAAATCAAAACACAAAATTGCTTTGAATCCATGATTTTTGTAAACACAAAAGTAGCGTCACTTGAACGTCTATAAATTGGGTAATTATAAACAGATTGACTTGAAATTTTGACAGGATGCATTTGAAAGATGGTAGTAAAATCATAAGGATAACTGGTGTCGCCATTTGTGTGTCAGGCCAAAGACTTTTTGACCCACCTGTTATGTTTTTTTTTTTCAAAATTAAGTACGTCGCATACATATATTTACCAAATTTAAAAATTTTATTTAGTACTTGTTTTTTTGAAAATCGGTTAAAAAATTTGCGATCACAACACCAAACTTCAGATAAAATATTAATTTTTCTACATTCTTGATATTTTAAAAAATTGATTCCGATTACTCAATTGAAATCGAGTCCAAATAGCACAGTGTTGGATATCACTTACAAAAGAACAGCCTGCCTAGGCCTAGACTCTTTGTTTTCAATACATCGATAGTCAGAGCTTTGCAAAATATATCGTGTAAATCTTTATTTGTGGACTAATTCAAAGTGCGGAACGCTTTGTTGATTTTCGTAGATGTCGTGGCCTAACTGTTGCATCTATAATACTTAATTTTAATTAAATGTAAATTACACAAATTACATTTTTTTTTTTTTAAACTTGCTGCAGCTATAACTCACCCCTGCTATCACCCAAAAAAGCACCCTTTATTTAAGCGACCCTTAGGTTGACTGTAGATATGTTTTGCGGCTGACACAATTGTAACGTGTGCTTTGTGGATGCTCTCGCTCTGCTCTTGTTATATTTTGACACAAATGTTGGGCTGTTCGCTTGTCAGTCACTGGGGAAATTTTGGTTTTGCTGTTTTGCAATACTGGCTGCTTTTTGTACCCTACCCTACTTCCGGTTCCACGCCAATGTCATCGATACATCTGTACTAGTTGCCACCGTTCGGCGTTTTGACATCGGAATGAACAAAGACAAACATTTGGAATGTAGAGAACGGAAGCTGGCCACAGGAACCGGGAAAGGAAGGGCAAAGAACAAAGCAACTTTTGCCGTGTTATTTATGCCAATGTGTTTGTGTGGGTGCTCGTAATTTGTTGACGCCGTTATGGGTGAATTTGGATTCGTATGTGAATTCGAAAAGTGATATGATTAGAATCGAATGAAATTACTTTGGCTTTTTGCCATGCCAACCAACAACAGGCATCAGGCAACAACAGCAGCATCAGGATCAACGAAAAAGTGTTGTCAATAAATTCCTTTGAATTGCTATGAAATTTGAGTTTTTTTTTACACCATTTTTATTTATTTTTTGCATGTGTGTCTGTCTTGGTATTGGTTTACTAATTGATTGCACCGAAGCGAGGCAACGATAAGGACCTCAAAGAGTTTGAATTGCTTTTGCCAGGACGCAAAACGTTTTTGCGTGTCAGACAAGTAGAATTTCAGTTTCAATTTTCAATCATATGAAGATTTATTTAACTCATCCATAAGCCTTGATAAAAAGTAAAAGTAAGTTAAGTGGAATCACTGAGAACTGAATATTTTTTGTTGTATGGAGTCAAATATTTAAAAGGGAGCAGATAGCAATTGGTGTTAAAAATTTTTGCTAGAAATTAAAGAAACGAGACATCAGAGTCTACTGCTAGATTTTTAAATTTATTAATTTATTGTTTTCGGCAGGACAACGTCTGTAATATATAATAATAATAATATATAAAAAAAGAGCTACTACTCATATGTGTACATTTATAAAGTTTCCTCAGATTGCTTTTGTCGATAAATGCCATCAACTCTACATAAGTAAAAAACTGATTCCGTCTGTTTTGAGTTTTTGAAAATTTCGGAAGAGTTTGTATCTCTTAAATGGGAGCATTTTAATAAAGTCATCAAACTTTTTGGCTCTTCTTTCAATACAATAAAGTATACAAACAGCACAAATCCTTGTAAAGTGCCGTAATACAGAACAAATGCGAAAACACTAAGCCCAAATTCCAATAGCTCAGTAAGCCGAAGATCCAGGAGAGGCCAAGTAAAAAGAAAAGCAGAACAAAGAGACTTAAACTCTGTGAGATTTGTCTGCGGCTTCTGTGCTGCATTTGCAACACGCTTTTGAAAATACGGAAAACGATGATCAGGTTGATGGCTGAGATTAAACCAATAGGCCACATGACGCCATTGGTTAAACTATTTCCGGAAGGATAACAAATAGTTTCGCAAGCAACAATTGCTCATCTTGTGGTTGATAGGAATCTGGATCGAAAAGCATCACAAACAATGTGGGCAACAGCGGCATTAGCCATGCTAGTATGGCCGCACGGAGTATATAATGTTTAGGTTGTTCACTCCTAAAACTGTTACGTAACGTTGGAACTGCAGTCGTGCAATGAGCAGCATCAGCTAAGACCACCAGCACCGAGTACTGCAGTAGGCACCTTTCAATACACAGTACTTATAGACGGAGTTATATGTCTCGACCAAACCATATGTAACCTGGAATGTCAGCGATAAGGAAAAGTTCAGTAGAATCTTTGTCGAGGCCTGCTGACGCCACTTCTTCGAAACGCTGCAGTTAACCGAGCCCAGTAAGCCCAAAGCGAAAGACTGATACCTATGAGAGTTATGTAGTTCAGAGCACGTTCATGTATTCCATCTGAAATTAAACTGATGGCTTCAATGGACTGTTGCCGAAAGCTGCCTCCTACGAGACAGCGAACTGGGTTAGATGTCTCGCACTGTGAAATGACATCATAATATATAATGTTCTTAGATCTGGTGTAAACGCCATTGGTTTTCCAAGTTGAATAGTCCCAGTAACCGCAGGCGGAGACATTTGCGTTAATATTTTCCAGGCCGCGTCTGTGATTGTCAGTGGCCAACAAGAAATCAAAAACATCGATGGCTCCAAAAATGTCACCAACTAAAAATCGAGCTCAAAATTAAAAATAAAAATTAAGATAATAGTTTTGCAAATTTACTTTGAGTATTGGGTATAGATATGGACAGCACTTTGCTGATCGGCCGTCGAGTAAGCTCTAAGTCAGTTTCTACAAACAGCGCATCGTTGGCATAAATTTTAAAAACAACATAGTCCGTGCTGAATTTTTTTAGAGTGGAAATAAGAGTTGTTGGCAGCGAAACAGCTATTTCCAGATTTGGCTCTTTTTTAAGCTTAAATATCCAATTTTCGGCGTGTAAAAAGCGGAACCAGAAGCCATTGGTTGATTTCAAACGCCCAACGCCTGCCGCGCTGTATATGGCTATGCCTGCAACCTTGTTGCAATTAAAATTTACAAAGAATACACTCAAGTTTCTAGTAATCATCGAATATACGCCTACATTAGCATAATCTCTGATCTCTACATCAGCATCCTTTATAGCTGTCATTTGGGTAATGCTTCGTCCGCATTTTTCTTTCGGTACCAGCTGCTGCGAGATTCCATCCATGTACTCTTCAAAATGTTTAAGCAGTGAGTTAGTGGTATTAAACTTATTCGATAGACGGAGCACATTTCGATCGCTGGCCATTAATCTACTGAAAATGCTCAAAAAATCGGAACTAATCGCTGCATCATCTTCCTCTCTTGTTACCAACCGTAAAATTTGGTCGATGATGATCACATCTGCAGGCAGTAGATCTCTCTGTGTTTGGTTCAACAATCTTCGCAGTTTAAACATTGCCTGCTTTTTGTCTTCAGTTCGATTGAGTTGGTATTTATTCTTAATTATGTCATTGTGTACGTCATAAAGCCCTTGGATACGCTTCAGCTGTTGTGTCATAGGTTTGTAGCATACCAGAGGTTTCGGAAGATCTTCCCAGTTGCTTTTATAGCTACATAGTCGCATCACCGGCAAGCCATTTTCCTGCAGACACGCATCCCGCATGGTAGCCCTTTGGCCAACTTCAGTGCGCTCAAAGTAGTTCAAATGTGGCTCCAATAGAATACTGCCATTGGGCCTACGCCACTTGTAGGAATGGTTAACATTTTGGGAATCACAGTAGAGATAGGTGCATTTGAATTTTGAATATTTAGTTGTTTTACCAAAATTATCCAGGCACGTAAGTGATTTTAACTCTAATTGTGATATATGGCAGAGTTTGGAGCAATTAATAGATCCATATTCCTCTAATTCATTTAAAACTTTTCGAAACTTCAGCAAATTTTCGTGTCTCATTAATATTTCAAAAAAATGGTCCTCTCCAAGCACATTTCCACAAATTACAAGCGCATACAACCCTAATAAGAAAATTTTGGATCGCATTTGAAAAAAATAGAATATCACGCAACACGCCGTGTATTGAACCGGAGTCATTTAAGAAACGCAACCAACTGTAAATGCCTAGCCATCGAGAGCTCGCAAATACTTATAGCTCACATGGAAAAACCACGATAATATTTCCAAATGATGTACTTCCAAAGCAATGCTCGATTTAATAATGTAAATTTTTCTAATTATTTATTTTTATTATTTTATCCCAAGAGGGCCATAAAAAATGTAGTCGATAAAATGATGACTGTACTTCGTTGGAGCTTACAAATATTGACTAAGTTATAATTGGCAAAATTAATACAATACAATTTCCAATATTGAGTACAGAAGAGATGGGCTCTAGTTAAGACCGAACTTTAAAAGAAAAGCTAGTTAATTAATCATTGCCGCAGGCATATGAACGCAATAGCTGGCTAATGGGCTTCCTAATGAGCCAGAGGCGAAAAAGAACTTACCCCAGTTTATCCATATCACTGATCAAGAGTATTACGACTAGAAAGTCTATCTTTCTATGCAATATCATTTAACTTTGCCAATATTGCTTCTTTTAAAAAATATTTGATTCTAGCTGATTTGTCATTATCGATTTATTTCGGAGAGTCTCAGCCGATGGCTTCTAAGTATTGCGTACAACTATTTTTTCCAATGAAATAATATACTCCGTACCATTTGTATATAGGGTATAGAAAGATAAAACTATAGCTAAATCCCATGGTTTTAGTTGTGCTTTGTTGTTGATTCGATTACTAAAGCTGTTTAGGTGGAATTTAGCATCGCATAAGTAGCCAACTCACAGTGGGAGAAATGGGCAAGCTGGCTCCGATTAATTAATAACTTCTGAAAAAATGTAGCTATTTTTGAACGGATAATTTTAGTTGGAAGATAAATTGGTCCATCTCAAAATAAATATAAAATTAATTTTTTGTAATATTATTAATATTTTGTTTTTTTTCTTTTTTTAATTTCTGTATAAAACTGCTTTACTCGATATATGGTCAGTTTTGCCCGAATCTAAGAACTTTTTCCAACAAATTAAATGAAATTTATTCTTTAAATATGTTGAAAACATACGTATGCACAGCCTTACGAAATTTGGTATAAATCGGACAAGTATATAATTTTAAAATAGACACTTGAAATCCATTTTGCCCGCGAATATCCTTTTTACAGAAATAGTCCATCTATCGGAAATTTATTTATTTATGATTTATAACTTTTTTTTAGAAAAAATAAATTAATTTTATACATTAATATTATTAAAATAAAGACTAATATAAAATTAATGTTTTTTTTATTAACCATTTTATTTATATATATAGTTTCAGCATTTTCATGTTTACTCAGTATCTGATGAGGAATAATCTGGCAATGCTTGCTCCACATCTTTATTTAAAATAAGACTAATAACTTCTCTATTAAGCAGTTCGTCTTTTTGGGATGATAGAACTGAACCTTTTGATAGCATCGTTATTACAGGGTCCGATGAAATAAAAAGTGTATTGGCCAAATCTTTCATAGTATTTTTGCGGGAATTTTTCCGAGTATGGTGTAAGCGAAAATTTCGGAGATCTTTGTTTCTAGCTTCAAGAGCTTCTTCCGACATCATTCCTATCGGAAGGGAAACATGTTTTATTATATCTGCACCATGCATTAAAATTTTATGGACCGAAGTAGGCATATAAAACCATGGATACGAGTCTACAAATATAGATGCTGTTCGAAATGCGTACTGTTGAAAGGCATCTGTATCAATTTCATATCCAGATGCTATTGTTCGTAACATAACGCTAAATCGATAGATTAATAATAAACTCACTGCAGTTATTTCAGAAGCCAATTTCGGGTTTTGAAAAAATTTTATCGCTGTGTTGCCGTTATAAGTGTTGCCAGAGCCCGGCTTGGGAATATCAACCAACAAGCCCATTTCCTTCCGCAACCTCTTTTGTATGATCTCTCTTCTATTATCTACAACAGCCTTGTCAGCACTACGAATTTGCCACTTTTTAATTGTTATTCTGTGTCCAATGTGAAGAATGCATCTACGCGTGTAGAGTTGATAAGCCATATTCATACAGGTTTTCTTTGCAAGGCAAATTTTGTATAGCATTGAGGTCGTTCATTGTTTTTGGTGTTGTCCCACATATTCCACATACTAGGGATGACGATTCTGCCAGAACACTGAAGACCTTCCCATCTATCATGGTCATATGAAACTGATGATGCACTTCATGACGAAGGTTTCATATTTTTCCAGAATATTGCTGATCCTTCAACTAATTGTAATGGTACCAAGGTACCAAAGACACCTCAAATGAATGATCAGTAACTTTTAGACCATTAGGATAACACAGTTTTTTCGCAGATCGAAGAACATCATATGTAGGAAATATATTTGCATTCCGATTTTTGGTGCCACTCTGCTGGTCCATATAAACCCTTTTTGTGTAGCCGCCATCAATATATAGTGCTAATGCATCTGCTGTTTATTTGATGGGTTGTTTAAAATCGGAATCAATAGCTAATTTAAGTTTTTCGGCAAGCTTTCGTCTGAGTTTAATAAAGCTACCATTTTTGATGCATTTCGCTTGCCGGATTTATATAAGCTGGTACCGGCCACAGAGACGAGCTCATCGCACGGAATTTCTTTAGCGATGTCAGAAATTTTTTTTTTTGTATTTTCTTGAGACATTGCCAAGTCAATGGCGGGTCGTGATGCTTGGTTCACCAATATAAGGTCACCATCTAACCAGTGCTTGTTATTTTTTTCGAGGTTCTTGCGATTTCGACATCTCTGTCTCCATTTCAAAACCATTTTTGGTGAAATTCTTAACGAATTCAATACTTTCAAATTGATTTTTATCAATAATATTGTCGTATATATTCTTCTGCACCGCAATATGTTTTTTGGAAACGTCATTTTCCGCAGCCCATACAGAAAATAGTTCTCGCGTGGACACTGACATTGAAGCTAAAAAAAAATAATTTAAATAAAGTGCTCAAAATCGCGGAAAATCTATTGGCAGCACCAGTTGTTGTGTTTCAAATTAATTAATTCAAACGTGAAGATCGCAATGAACGTGAAAGAAATCGGCTAAGACAGACCCGTGAAGCGCGACATTCGATTTATATAAAAATCTTAAAAAAATCTTTTATTTTTACAGAAAAGCTAACTAGAGAATCTTACGATGTTTATTCACTTTAAGAGTATTCAAAAAGTTTCGGCAGGACAACGTGTGCGGGGCTCACTAGTACTTTTTAAAATAAATGTTTTTTAATCGCGATTCAAGAAAGTTAATTCTTGATTTCATTAAGCGATAATTTCTAGCATGTTTTGCAACATTTTACTTTCTGTTTCTACAAAATAAATATGAATAAAATTTAAATAATACTGCAGAACTAACTGAAGCTTGAAGAATTTTTAAAGAGTTTATGGTCTTTAAGCCATCATGCAATTCTGAACGAAATCTATCCAAATAGTAGTTAAGTAATTTTTCACATATTTACCAAAAAATGTCAAAGTTATACCCAACAAAATGAAAAGCAATTTATTTTCTAAGAGCTGCCTGCAACAAAGCTGCTCAACATTGTTGAAAATACTTTTTGCTTCGTTTTTACTTCTTACAAACTAAAGTATCTCGTTTATGCACATGTGTGTGTGAATTGTTATGTATGTATGTGTATATGTACAGGATTATAAATATGGACACACATATGTGTGTGTGTATGTGTGTGCTTAGCTCATATTGCAGCTGTGTGCATTTTGATACGTTTGCTTGTTTTAAATTTAGTCACTCTTTTGATAATTCAATCGGCTTCAGAACAGCTGAGGAAACTCTCGATGGAAAATGCTGCACTTCGTTATACGCTTCGTTGGTCGGAATTTGACAAACAGTTTTCCGGGTTTCCCTTTTACCGCTTTTGTTCACTTAAAAGTTAACTAAAGTATTGAGTATTATTGCAATTGGTTGTTGAATGTATCAAACAAAGTTTTTCACTTGAAGTAGCAGCTCAGTTATGCAAATTTTCCAACAATTCGTTCTTCTGTCTGTTTGTGTTGGCGCTATAGAATTTCCATATAATAGCGGCAATTTTAAAGCAATTTCCACTGCATTTAAATATTGAAAATTCTTTGCTATTATGCGCTATTATTTCACTAAGCGGCTTAACAAAATTTTAAAACGTTCTTTGAACGTTGCCCTCAAAAAATCGGGCTGCAAAAAAAGCATAAATATGGAACCCAACTGGTTGATAAGCAGCACAACAACAGCAACAAGGACATGCAAAACAAATTTTAAACTATTTACTTATGGCAACAGACAGAGAGACAGACAGCATTGTTGTTGGGCTTGATCTGATGCCGGGTCTGGGTGTGAGTTTAATACCTTGCCCCAAAAAATAAGTTGACACATTTTCTGATTGTTTACAAATTTTTAGGCAGTCATGCGGGCAAGCTGCCTTCTGGTAAGGATTTCGAATTTTGCTCTGCCGGGCTACGAGAAAACGAAAAACTTAATCCAAACTTTGCATAAAAGCATGTGGCAAGGATTTATAGAACAGTTTTTTGTGAGTTGTATCTGTGTGAGGGTTCAGGAAGTAAGCTTGCAGACTTTGGCAAGGTTTTGTGTTGTGGCTTGCAACAAAACCGGGGCAAACATGAATGCGATGATTTAAGGCAAGCCAGGCATAGTCTATCTATATAAAAGATTGTGATTGTATTGTTGTTGAAATGTGCAAAAGGTCGATTAAATGCCAAGAGTTTTTGTTATATACTTAAACCCTTACTTACGTCAGCCTAAAAGTATGCAGCACTTTTTTTGTTTGTTGCTAGGTGTCGCATTAAATTCCATTTGATTTGGCATAAAATCACAGTTTTGGTTTTTATTTATGAAATTGAAGCCCAACACGCAAACTTATGCAAACAATTGGGTTCGTGTCCCACAGTCGTATACTCTGCATAATCATTATCTAATAAGGATTGCTTAAAAACAATTGACGCATCCATACAAGGCCTAATAGTCGGAGCATAGCGCATATTTGTTATTAAAAGGTCTCTATTGGAATAAGTTTTTAAAAATGCTGTCATCTATGATGCATCAAAATAAACTTTATATCATTATGTATTTATTTGAAATAAGGTTTTAATAAACCTTTAATAGCAAATACTATATCCGGAAAACGAAAAAAAAACTTTTTACTATAATTTGATTTTACGTGTTCCCGAAACGAATTTTTATACCCTGTACAAGGTAAAGCGTATTTTTAGTTTGGAGATCCTCCAAAAGTCAGCTGGAATAAAGAAATAAATTAAAATAGGTATGCCTCTGGTTTGTCCACCCATCTGTGAACTTAGATCTTGGTGATTATACCAGTTACTATTACCAAACTTGAGTTTGGACTCTATATATTTGTAGGCTGATCTGAAATAATATTTTTTTCTACCACACTAACTTTCCGATAGACATCACATATTTTGGTGCATTTTGGTGCGCTTATCATTCTGTCATAAAGAGCTTTCAGTTCGCCATGCATCCTTTGCCTATTACATGCCTTGCTCCTATCTATAATAGGCATAGGGTATAATAAGTGCCAAAATGGTAGCCTTTTGTGCGTGACAAATAAATATATACTCTATACAAAAGGATTAGTACAAATAATTATGAACACACACACGCACTAATAAACGGCCCTGCCAAACGCGTTAAATGCTCCAATTGATGTGCATGAGTGTGCGTGTAAATGACTCATCTCATCCTGATTCCTGTAAACAAACACAGAGTTGCACACACATATCCACATATCGCAAAACACAATCCGATGACGGAAACGTTTATGATAAACAACATTAGCCACATCATATTGGCGTTATAGTTGACAGCAGCTTGACTAAGCAATGCGATTGACACTAAATACTTACATAGAGAGAGTACGTTTATGCGGGATAGTAATTCGCGATTTAAACAACTAAAATGCAGAAACGTAGTAAGCCAAGTTATACCAATTTTTTGCGATTAAATATAAACATTCAGAAATTACAAAAATAAAAAGGTCTGCCCTGAACCAACCCTTGAACTATGATCCTATGATCGCATGGATTTGGTTGATCTTTATAAGAGCTGCAAATTGTAACCGGGTTCTATGGTTCTAAGTTCATTCATATTACAAATTTTTTGTTGGGTCCTTCTCTCGGAAAGTTTTTGAGTTTCATGTAATGTATATTTCATCGTGGTTTCTCTCACATACAATTTTGGATCTTTTCATGGATACTTTTTTCTTGCAACCTTTTGGAATACGTTTTGGATTTAACTAGGATCTTAATGACTTAGAGTGGTACTACCATACCACCGATCAAGCGAAAAATTCTTCTGTTTGACCTGACTGAATGTTCGACTTACAACTTGATATATATGCTCGATTTGGGTACAGAAGAAAAGCCTTTTCAGCTTTATTGGCCCCAAAAAGTTGGAATTGGTAGGACTCAATTGGGGATCAAGTCTGAAACTTTACTCCGAGTTGCGTTTTACGGCATAGGAACACATTAAGAAATTATTTTCTTTTTCGCCTCAAAAGTGTAGAAACTAAAGGGTTATTGATAATCCAATAGTACAAGCTTTTTTATTCTTCGAAAAATAGAATAAATGTTTCCAGAAAACTTTTAAAATTGTAAATCAGGGCTGCATATTTAATTCATCACTTGAATCATAATGATTCCGTAGTATTTGGTGTGTAGCCTTTTAATGGAAGTTACTGTAAATTGTAATAAGATGATAGCTCTTGGGATCTCTCAATGAATCTTTAGCATAATTATGAAAACAACAACTGTTTATAGGCTTTAATTAGTTCCGAAATTACTTCTTGATGTAAATCCAAATTGAATCATAACGTATTTTTTATATTATTTATATTTGTATCACACAAAACTTTACATTTTTAAATGATGAGTTACCATCTGCAAATTGTATTTATTAAAAACTTGAGCCTAATAGGAGATGAAACTCAGGGTTACCTACGGTACAATGTATACTTCTTTGGCGGTAATATAATCTCGATGGACGATATCATGAAAGTCGAAAATGGGACAAGCTGTAAAGCTTTGGAGTTAATAGGTTCCTGTCCTATAACAGTGCAGCTTTTCTACGTCATTATCATTATTATCGGGTTGTCGCGACTATAAGTGTTAAGTATCCTTCCCTGGCGATCATAGGATCTCGATGCACGATGTCCCGAATGTCGGGAATTGGGCAAGCTGTGCAGCTGTATGACTAACAGGTTCCTATGAGTTATATTGCAGTGCAGCATTTTCTTGGTCAATATCATATCCATCGGGTTGTCCCGACTCTTACTCTTTCTGAAAAATAATAATGGTATGAACGAGGCAAAAATTCATCGGTAAAAAACTGAGTGTCTGTCGACAAATGGCATCCCAGGCTTTGCCAACCCTGCATACCTATGTTCATATTCCACAAAAAAGGTTTCCGTCTGCATCTCTTGTGAATGATATGCTGACATAAAGGCCGTAAAAAGTAGAACTTACCTCCGGAAGCCACGCTAGCTTTGCGCTCGCCTGAAATGTACTACTTGGCCTCAATCATATGGTGAAGGGAATAATCTTGATCACAACATGATTAAACTGAAGGTTGATCTGGCCAGCGATACGCCCCTAAATTTCCCTCGACTGCTTTAGGCGATATCAATTGCAAGTCAAGCTAGTATTGAAGAAGTTTTAATTGGATGGGAGTAATATCAAAATTAACAGTTCCGCCCATAGGCAGCATCCCTAACAGAGACCTGACATACCAGATACACACTCTGGTGGCGGGCATCATCCTTAATCAAACTCTTTTTTAAAAAACGTTGGTCAACAAACAAATATCCAGATGACTCCAGATAGATTTTCTACATGAAAATGTCTAAATTAAGAGCAGCCCCCTTATCCAGCTCTATTGTAAATAAATTACGAAACTTCAGTTCGGAAGTTATGGTTATTGTTAGCATGTCTTTATACAGCTGTCCTATAATTTGACAGTGGATAGTTCTTTCACTTTTTGACGTTATTGAAAAGGTTTCCCATTGGAATTTCAAGCTTCAAACTAACAAAAACTATCAAATCAATCTATAAGTCTGTTTGATAATTAGGATTATACATTTTTGCTGCATTCTAGGTAATTTTCCTTTAACAATAAGGCACTGACTTAAAATTTTTTTTTTTTTTTTTTGCACTATTATGTTTAAGAAGGAAGAAACGCTTAGAAAATTCTTCCATATTCGGCAAAAATCTTTTTCCCTGAAGCTTTTTATTCCCAAACTGCAAAGAAGTAGAAAAAACTGAAAAAAATATTTCGCGCTAGTTAATTAGTAATTTTTTCTTCTTTTCCCAATAAATGAGGCAAATGACTGCCATCATAAACTTCCCATCTAAAACTTTAGTTTTTGTTATTTCACTTTCACCGACTGAACAGTAGTAAGCTTCTCCTTTTACTATCCCATCAGTGGCGACAAACAACTTTTTATGAAACAACTCCCATAAACTTTTTAACATTCCTATATGTATGCTTATTATAGTATGATGAGCAAATAACGCGAGTAAGACGCTGACAGGAGAAGAATGAGGGAGAGCAGAACAATCGCAATTACAGTTGACTTAACCGAAAACACGTGCCAATTAGAGCAACAGTGACAACAATAACAACACTAACAAGAACAACAACAAGGACGACAACAAGAACAACATTCGTAATAAATACAACAGGAATAGCTACAACAAAGTCAGTGTTGGTTAACACTGGGGTTAGGGTAAGTCAGTCTCCCCGATTCTGGCACCTGTGACTTTTGTGGGTTTAACTGAGAGGGTCTGTCGTTTGGTGGCACCTGCTGGTTTGTTTGCTCCTACTTGGGACAGCTAATTACGTACATTTGCAACTGAGACAAGCCCAAATTAATACAAATAAGCAATTGCAAAGCTACGTGCTCGTAGCCGAGAGACTGTCTGGCATTTGGACTATAACTCTGTCTCGGTGGTTGGCTGTTAAATTTAAATTAAATGCGTCTAATTAAGAAGCATTGAATTTTCCTTTGATTTGGAGTGCACTTGCGAGGGTAGGCTAAAAATAAATCGGTCTAATTTAGGAATCAATGTATCAAGTATTGTAAATTGTCAAAGTTCTTAGGTCTTATTGTTCAATTGAAAGAGAAAGTGCATGGAACT
>JBAMAX010004459.1:0-48118 GCA_037043745.1 Chymomyza amoena | reverse complement strand
ATTTTGCAAGCAGCCACTACACTCGCACAGGAAAAAAAAAACACACATTGCAGCGATCGGCGGTGCCTCACTCCTGGGTAGCAGGGGCTGACGGCGGGCACAAGCAGGTTTACACTTGCCGGGTCCAACGAGAGGCCCAGGCGTACAAAATAAAGTAGTTGCCGGGTCCAACGAGAGGCCCAGGCGTACAAAATAAAGTAGTTGCCGGGTCCAACGAGAGGCCCAGGCGTTGAAAATAAAGTATTTGCCGGGTCCAACGAGAGACTTAGGCGTATCCAATAGGTAGAATTGCAGGCCGGGCCAAAATATGCAAATTGGCGCAAGGCTGCAATTCGTAAATGGGAAGGCGGACGGCGATTCCGCAGGTGCAGATGGGTCGGTAGACAGGGTGTCTACCGTCTTCACATATCTGGGAAGAGATTTGCGTTGTAAAAAAAGGTTTTTTATAATATTTTAAATTCAGTACGTACCTTGCACGTTTGTTACAGCAGTCTCTTCCTCTTATTAGTAACACAGCTGGTGATGGCGTTGCCAGTCGCGCATGCGCACAGGTGGCATCACCAGACTAAGTAAACACGCTAAAAAGCTGATTGATGCGGTAGCACAACAGAAAGCTGATAGCTGTAACAGTGGCGGTAAAATTTTGCATCATGGGCGGGGAAAAAAAAAAAATAAATAAACGCACATTCAAACAAAAAAATAATAAATACTCAGGCCGATGCAGCTTGGCAGCTGTGGGCAAAGCCAAGTGAGTATTTGGGACGCGGTGGTCGGTGGAAAGTGAGCAGAGAATTTTTTTTACACTTTTGCTGCGTTCGCCGTGACTCCGGTTGAGGGAGCTCGGGAGCGAGCAAACTTTTGCTGCGTGAGCCGTGACTCCGACTGAAGTAGCTCGGGAGCGGGCAAAAGTTTGCTGCGTTCGCCGTCACTCCGATTGAGGGAGCGCGGGATCGAGCAAAAGTGTAGTCAACGCTGCTGGCTACTCTACCAAAGAGGGGAGGTAGCAGAGCGTTCTGGGAGGCCGTCCCGTCGCTTGACCTGGTGCCGATTTATGGCACAGGCAAGGGCGAACGATGGATGGTGAGTGGCGCTCAGCTCACGAGGAGGATCCGCAGGGGCGGTGCGACCAGCCGCGGGCGCCATACCACTTGGCAGAGCAACAGCTGGGCCAATGTTTGCGATCCGCTACAACAACAAAATTTTATATTATTTTTTTTTTCTTTCCATTTTTTTTTTCTTTACCGAAGGAAGGGGGGAGTGTGAGGAGGCGAATCGCCACCTCACAATATTCGGATAGTTTGCCAATAGGCACACTGCTTGCACTGCTTGGTGAGAGTACTCTCACTAACAGCAACAACTGCTTGGTGAGAGTACTAACACCAACAGCTGCAGCAGTTGGCGCGCTTAATCGTAATAGTATTAGTAAAGAAAGCCACTAATACTAGGGCAAAGATCGCGGCCAGGTTTTTGGCGGGCTTCTTAGGAGAAAGTATTGGTGTGTACGTGTGAGTGTAGAGTAGGCGACAGGGATAAATTCGAGTAGGCTGTACTCTGTCTTTTTAGGGAATTAAGATAGGTAGATAAGCAGAGTACAGTTTAGGATGTGTTTGTATTAGTTTTGGCGGGAATTCCAGGATTTGGCGGGATCGAGAACCTTTATAAGGCGGATCAGTGGCCAAATCTAGGCATTCCGAGTACGCATTCCGAGCAGAGCATTTCGAGTCGAGCATTCCGAGTAGTGAGAGTGTAAAGTGAAGGCCAACGTGGTACAGTCAGAAGTGAAATTATAAAATTAGAGTGCCACTCTAATTTTCATAAATAAAAAAACTAAGTGCAGTGACCAGTAGTGCCGAAAATTAAAAGGCGTACGGTAAAATCAAGACAAAGACTTTGAGTCAAAATAGTAGCGCACCGGGTGCGACCGTGTCGGGAGTTTAACGACCCGTCTAATAAAACTCAGCCTATAAATAAGCTTTTGCTACCAGGAGAAATCTGGGTAAGCGTCGCCAAGGGCGTAGTTTTAAGCAACTGTAGCTACGAGAAATATATATATAAGATTTAATATAAAACTAATCTGTAATAATTTGACAAGATTTTGTTAACTAACGTTTAAATATAAGTGCAATATATTTTGTAAAAGTAGCGAGCGTGTCGGCTTAATATAAGTGTTTTTAAAGAAAAACCGCGAAACGGCGGAAAATATATGTATTAAAATTAAGGCAAAGCGTTTTCTCTTTTTAAATATCAAAAGTCTCAACAAATACAAATTTGTTGTGACCTTTACCCTGGGCATAGCTGAGCTATCCCAGACGTTGTTCTGGACAAAACCAGAGGTCGTTACAACTGGCGCCCGAGCAGGGACTTTTGATATTTGAGAGGTACAATTTTGCCTTGGCTTTAAAATATATATTTTTGGTGCCTTTTCAAAAAAAAAAAATTAACTAAGCACAAAATGGTGGCACGCGCTTGGATAAAATTCCTAAAGCGTGATGAGCTCCTAGCTTATAGCCAGGAATTTGGTATTCCAATGGCGGGCACTGTGGAAGAATTGCGCAGTCAATTTTCCCAGTGGGTAAAAGAGCAGGAGGGCCAAGTGCGATGGGCGTTGCAGCTGAGCGAGCTGGCCAGAAAACATGGTCGGCGAGGCTCAACAAGCAATTTGGAGGAAAGTGGCTGTAGCGGGCTGGCAGTACCACAGAGTAATGCAGTCTTGGCCAGCAGCACTCCAGCCCAAGTCGACACCAGACCACCACCTTGGGGTACAGGATCTTTTAGACATGACGTAGCGGTCGAAATCCCTGTACCCCACAATGCGTTTATTGGTTCCAATAGTCTTCGAGACTATCCAAAAGTTGCGAAACAAGTGCGCGAGTGGAAATTTCGTTTTGACGGATCCACTAAGCCACTAGAATTTTTGGAACAGGTGGAATGGTCGGCTGAAACTTATGCGTTAGACATAAATCTTATTCCAAGAGCGATGCCTGAACTTCTGACAGGCATGGCCCTAAAGTGGTATGTGGCAAACAACAATCACTGGACAACATGGGTGGCCTTCGTTGAAGATTTTGAGGGCTATTTCCTACCCCGAGGCTATTTCTCAAAGCTGCGGGAGGAAGTTAGCCGAAGGCGGCAAAAACTGGGTGAGCCCTTTAAACACTACATGGTCGAAATGCAGACCCTGATGCATTCTTGTAGATATTCCAAGGAGCAGTGTGCCTGATCTGCGAGCATACGCTCGGTCCGGCCAATTTCAAACCCTCGCCAAACTCATGGAGTTGGCGGACGAGTTTGAAGATTTGGAAAAGGACAGGCAGAGATTGAAGGCAGAGGCACAGCATACACGGCCAAGGGCAATGTATGCGGCACAGGGCGAAATGCCGCCAAACCACGATGCGCCAAATGCACATCAGCGGTTTGGGCAGGCGGCAAATGCGCAAAGGCGGGAATTGCCTACTCCCAGAATAAGGGAGAGTAGGCCCCAGCAATACCAACCACAAGGCAGGATCGAGGATCCTAGCAATGTGTGCCGCAGGTGTAGATATCCCGGGCATTGGGCTCGGGAATGCCGAAATAAGCAAATTGTATTTTGCTGGAAGTGCGGCCAAGTGGGCAAAAGCACAATGAATTGTTGCCCAACAGCGGGAAACGGGCGGCGGCTCTCGTCACAAGGAAACGAGCGAGGGCCGCAGCAACAAATTCCGCCGCGGCGCTAATTGGCAAATTGGCAGATGGAGGTGGCCGTATAGATGCGGAGGTGGCAATTGCTGGTGGATTATATAAAGCCACAATTGACACCGGTGCAACTAGCAGCTTCATCTGCGAGAAATTGGCCAGTGCATTAGGCAAGCCATACATAGAAAAGCACAGGGTACAGTTGGCGGATGGGCGATACAGCGAACTCATGCGTCGGCTCGATGTGGAAATCGCCTTTGGACACAGTGTCGCCACAATAGGGCTCCGAGTGATGCCGGGTGTGGTAGACGAACTGGTCCTTGGGTGGGATTTTCTCGGGCAGATGGGCATGAGCATGAGCTGCGCAGGCCACATATTAAATATCCCCAACAAGACGCATTGTGGGCGTTTGGCTGAAGAGCGAATCACAGTCACACGGGCGGGAGGACCCGGTGTTGATGTGGATGCGTTTCTTAGGATAGAATTAGCTGAGTTTGACAAAATGGCGGGCGTTTCAAACATTGCGGAGCATAGCATTGTTATGAAGGACACCCGGCCGATCAAACAGCGGTACTTTCCTAAGAACCCAGCGATGCAGGCTCTCATCAATGAACAGATTGATGAGCTGTTGGCGCTGGGATGCATTGAGCCTTCGCATAGTCCGCACAGCGCGCCGATAGTTATGGTGCGAAAGAAAACCGGTAAATGGCGGTTGTGCGTGGAATACTGGCAGCTAAACGCAAGGTCAGTACCTGATGCGTACCCATTGCCTCGTAGCAACCATATCCTAGATCAGCTACGTGATGCAAAATATATCAGTAGCTTAGATTTGAGGAATGGTTACTGGCAAATTCCAATGGAGGAAAAGAGCAGACAATATACTGCGTTTACAGTGCCTGGGAGAGGACTGTTCCATTGGAAGGTTATTGTAGTAAACCTACCCTGCCAGCAATTCTAAAGTAAGAGTATATCCACCACTTATATATATAGTAGCACGTGCGAAAGCTGAGCTTGAGCTTTGCAAGCTTTTGTATTCACCACTATATACATTGATCGTAGCACGTGCGAAAGCTGAGCTTGAGCTTTGCAAGCTTTTGCATGTGCATCGATAGTAGCACGTGGGAATGCTGAGTTTTTTGCATCGAATCCTGACCGGCGATGAAAAGTGGATACACTATGACAACCCGAAGCGTACAAAATCGTTGGGGCTTCCCGGCCATGCGACAATTTCAACAGCAAAACCGAACATTCATGGCTCGGAGTTGATGCTATGCATTTGGTGGGACCAGCTCGGCGTAGTGTACTATGAATACTTGCATCCAGGCGAAACCATTACAGGAGCCCTGTATAGGACGTAACTAATACGTCTGAGTGAGCTTTGAAGGAAAAACGCAATACTCGGAAAGGCACGATAAGGTTATACTTCTACATGACAACGATTTTTACTTATTCAGATTGATGACGCATGACCTGGCCGAATAGCGTTCTTTCGAAGAAGCCAAAAATTGGATCGATTCGTGGATCGACGAGGAATTCAGAAGCTACCAAAAAGAATGGAAAAAGTTGTGGCTGACAATGGAAATTATTTTGAAGAATGAGTATGTAACGAGTTTTTTACAATAAAGCCTCAAACCATGAGAAAAAACGGCGGTTTTTTATTTTTACACCCAATAATAATATTGATATACCCATATATGTTTAGATCTTGGTAGCCATTTGAGCTACTTACTCCAAAATTCTTCTATTTTTATACCCTATACCAAAAGTACGGAATTGAAAGTAAGTTTAGTTTACCTAAGTTTATTTACCACTGAGAAACCTTCCAAAAGTCAATGTGGTCAGGATAGAAGAAATTAATTTAGACATATCCGTCCATCTGTTCATCCGTCTCTCTGAATGACTTTTTCTTAGAGATACAATTTTTGCGATATCAGGGTTTTATTATATAGCTCCCATAGAGATTTCACACAGCACTTCGATAAAAAATCAAAAGATAGAACTCCAAATTTAAACAAAATTTTATTGAAGCAGGACTAAAATTATATTTTTCACTTCCAATTGTCCGGAAATGGTTTTTAAATACCAAAATCCCTTTGGAGTCGCTTAAAACGTATCGAAGATTCTTAAAACCAAAGCACATCACGGCACGATAAAAGGTTTATCAGAAAGGTTATCTCAGAATCCTGCAGTAATGTGGTTTTTTGGACATCGGTTTTAGATTCAGCGGTCCTATTTTGATATTTTTTTTTACCTTTGTTAAACGCGTGCGCCCGACTTGAGAAAAAATCTTGAATTTCAACAATTCCTTCTTGACTTTTGATCGAAATTTAATATTGCATGCTTTAAAATTCTTTTTCTCAACAAGCTGAACTTGTAGAGTCCAGGATGACGTTCCAGATCATTTTATTCTTTAACAAAATTTATCAGTATGAATAATCTTCCACAATTTTGTTTCTTGTTTTGTCTGTTTACGTATGCTGACCACTCCCAGATTAAAAGATACAAAAATCAAAAAAGATTTGTCGGTAATGTCTCTTTTTAAATTTTTTAATACAATCATTACAACATGTCAACAAAAGATTGTCTCCTTTATCCGGCGTATCTGATTTTTGCAATCTTTATCCACTAATGTTGTAAGAATCACATTTTGGTAAACGGGAGCTCGCATTGCTATGGCTTCAGAAATCGAATGCATTTCCAATGCATATTTCACGTGCCGCACCTGAAAACATAACCATTGCATTTCGTTGGGGTAGTCAAAGAACAAAGCAGCGTTAAAAGTCAAGTGACGATTAGCATAGCCCTGGTAGACAGACATATTGACTTCTTATTGACCGACTTTTAGCCAACGTTAATGTAATTAGTGGCATATACCAAGTCGAAAATGCATTTTACCCACAGTGAAGCGTGGATTTTTGAAGAAACAACAACGTTGACTTGGCGAGCAATAACGGGAGTAAACGGATACGTTGCAGGCGCGGTAGATATAAGCAGACACCTTGCCACAAGGTGCAAGGATAATGCGCTGTTAGGGTCAACTCAGTCAATGTGTGAGCAGTGCAGCGCATTGCAAGTGGCAATGTGGCAAATCTTTTTATAAATCTATATTTTGTGAAATAAATAATTAAATAAAGCCTTAAGATGGCTAATGAGAAATCGGAGAGCGATGCCGAAAAGGCAGCAGGCTCACGCCTGGACTATGATCTTATGATGGCCGAGGAGTATGTGCTCAGTGATGTGGAGAAAAATTTTATACTCTCCTGCGAGCGTGGTGATTTACCGGGTGTTAAAAAGTGAGTGCGCTCAGGCTAATCGAGCGGAATTCTCATGCTTTGTGTTTTTATAGAATACTGGAGGAGTATATAAGCATACCGGATAAGTTTAATATCAATTGCACGGATCCCATGAATCGTTCGGCGCTTATATCGGCTATTGAAAACGAAAATTTTGATTTAATGGTATTGCTGCTGGAGCACAATATCGAGGTTGGAGATGCGCTGTTGCATGCCATCTCGGAGGAGTATGTTGAGGCGGTCGAGGAACTGCTGCAGTGGGAGGAAACCAATCATAAGGAAGGTCAACCCTATGTGAGTTCAAATCGTTAGACATGCATATAACAAGCTAACAAACTAAGCAAAATCCTAACACAGAGCTGGGAGGCCGTAGACCGTTCCAAGTCAACTTTTACAGTGGATATTACACCACTCATACTGGCTGCACATCGCAACAATTACGAGATACTAAAAATACTACTAGATCGCGGTGCCACACTGCCCATGCCGCATGATGTCAAGTAAGTTTTGCGCTCGTCAGTGATCCCTCATTTGTTCCTTTGGGCACGTACAACTGTTTGTGGCATCAACAGCTGCAGCAATAAGGACACTTTAGTTGCTATGTAGCTAATTTTGCCAAACTGCTGCAAATGTTGTTCAAACAGTGCAAACAGTGCAATGACACGATGCCTATCTAGGGTCCTGTATCTAATTGCAAATATTTAAGCACAGGTGCGGTTGTGATGAGTGTGTTACCTCCCAGACCAGCGACTCTCTACGTCATTCCCAGTCCCGCATCAACGCCTACCGCGCACTCTCCGCCAGTTCGCTTATAGCGCTAAGTTCACGAGATCCTGTGCTGACTGCTTTTCAATTGTCCTGGGAACTAAAGCGCTTGCAGGCAATGGAGTCGGAATTTCGTGCGGAATACACGGTATAACCGATTGGAATATGTATTTGCCACAATGTCCCAACTTTATCTTATAGGAAATGCGTTCAGCGGTGCAGGAGTTTGTTACCGCTTTGTTAGATCATGCACGTACCTCTATGGAACTTGAAGTCATGCTGAACTTTAATCATGAGCCCTCACATGATATTTGGTGTCCGGGACAACGTCAGACCTTGGAGCGCTTAAAACTGGCCATACGTTACAAGCAAAAGACCGTAGGTGTCTGCCCGCTTTATTCAAAATAAGTCACTTTTACCTTTGCAATATGTCATCCACAGTTTGTGGCGCATCCGAATGTGCAACAGCTGCTGGCCGCCATTTGGTATGAAGGTTTACCCGGTTTTCGACGCAAACAAGGCACCCAACAGCTGCTGGATGTGATCAAGCTTGGCTGCAGTTTTCCCATTTATAGCTTAAAGTATATATTGGCGCCGGAGTCGGAAGGAGCTAAGTTTATGCGCAAGCCATTCGTTAAGTTCATTACACATTCCTGCTCCTACATGTTTTTTTTGAGTAAGTGCATCCCAAAGTCGGTCGTCTTTTTTCTCATATAATATTTTTTTACACTAAGTGCTGCTTAGCGCTGCTTCATTGCGCTTGGTACAAATCACCTTTGAACTGTTGGCTTTTCCTTGGATGTTGACCATGTTGGAGGATTGGCGTAAACATGAGCGCGGCTCTTTACCGGGGCCCATAGAACTGGCTATTATTATGTACATAGCCGCTTTAATATTTGAAGAACTCAAATCTCTATATTCGGATGGTTTATTTGAATATATTATGGACTTATGGAATATAGTGGACTATATATCGAATATGTTTTATGTCACTTGGATACTTTGTCGTGCCACATCTTGGGTCATAGTGCATGTAGGTACTAAATGCTTTACCAGCTTATAAAGTTTTTTATATCTCTAACTTTACAGCGGGATTTGTGGTTCCGTGGCATTGATCCGTTTTTTCCACGCGAGCATTGGCATCCCTTTGATCCCATGTTGCTGTCTGAGGGCGCCTTTGCGGCTGGCATGGTTTTCTCCTATTTAAAATTGGTGCATATTTTCTCCATAAATCCGCATCTTGGGCCTTTACAAGTCTCACTGGGACGCATGATTATAGATATTATCAAGTTCTTCTTTATCTATACGCTGGTCTTATTTGCCTTCGGCTGTGGACTAAATCAGCTGCTCTGGTACTATGCTGAGCTGGAGAAGAATAAGTGCTATCATTTGCATCCGGATGTGGCAGATTTCGATGATCAGGAAAAGGCTTGCACTATTTGGCGGCGTTTCTCCAAGTAGGTTTTTGTTTTGAACACTTTGCATAAATTTTATGTACTTGATTTTTCGTACAGCTTATTCGAGACCTCACAGTCGCTCTTCTGGGCCTCCTTTGGCCTCGTCGACCTGGTCTCCTTCGATTTGGCTGGCATTAAGAGCTTTACGCGTTTCTGGGCGCTGCTCATGTTTGGCTCGTACTCTGTCATAAATATTATTGTGCTGCTCAACATGTTGATTGCCATGATGTCCAACTCCTATCAAATCATTTCGGAGCGTGCCGATACCGAATGGAAGTTTGCACGTGCTCAATTGTGGATGAGCTACTTTGAGGATGGTGGCACCATACCACCGCCTTTTAATCTGTGTCCTAACATGAAAATGTTGCGCAAGACACTGGGTCGCAAGAGAGCGTCCCGCACTAAGAGCTTCATGGTAGGTGGTGCAATCAAGACAAATCATTTGGCACATAATTTTCAATCAAGCTCCTGTGGTTAAGGGCGGGTTTGGACACTTGCGTCAATGCTTTGGCGCCATATCAACTTGAAAAGCAAATTTTTAATATATGGTACTTCCCTTTCTGTGCCGTTTCCACAGCGCAAGTCCATGGAAAAGGCGCAAACGTTGCATGATAAAGTGATGAAGCTGTTGGTGCGACGCTATGTTACAGCAGAGCAGCGACGCCGTGACGATTATGGCATCACCGAGGATGATATCATTGAGGTGCGACAGGATATTAGCTCCCTGCGTTTCGAGCTGCTGGAGATTTTCACCAACAATAGCTGGGATGTGCCGGACATTGAGAAGAAAACACAAGGTGGGCATAACTGAAGTCTTAAATTTTAAAGTTCTGAAACTAGACATTATTCTATAGCTGCGGCTGGCACCAAGAAGGGCAAGGTAATGGAGCGACGTATACTTAAAGACTTCCAGATTGGTTTTGTTGAGAACTTGAAGCAGGAAATGAATGAAAATGAAAACGGACGCGATATATTCTCATCGCTGGCCAAGGTAATTGGCAGAAAGAAGACACAGAAGGGGTAAGTCTCTTATTATGCTTTTGTAATAGTTCTGTTATCAATAAAACTCATACCTAGCGAAAAGGATTGGAATGCCATTGCGCGCAAGAATACCTTTGCCTCAGATCCCATTGGCTCGAAGCGCTCTTCCATGCAGCGGCATAGTCAACGCAGCTTGCGTCGTAAGATTATCGAACAAGCTAATGAGGGTCTACAGATGAACCAGAATCAACTAATTGGTAAGCGAACTTTTACCGAATTTTTTTGTTCCAAGCTCCTAAGAACTCCTGTCTTAACTTATTAAACTTGCAGAATTTAATCCTAACTTGGGTGATGTAACACGTGCCACTCGTGTGGCCTATGTCAAATTCATGCGCAAGAAGATGGCGGCCGATGAAGTATCCATAGCTGATGAAGAAACGCCTAAAACTGATGAGGAACGAAAATTGGAATCCACTGGTGTAAGTACTTATGCAACAAACTCTTTTAATTTCACTTCTAACAAACATCCAAAAATGCAGTCCCAAAAGACACCGTTTATGGCAGCTGCGGCTTTGCGTGCATCCGTGCGAAACGTTGATGAAAAGAAGGCCAGAGATGACAAAATTGCAGCTGGCGCCGAGCCAAAACCTGGCGATGAAAAGAAACCACAAGACGATAAAAAGCCCGGCGATGACAAGAAACCAGGACCCAAGCCACCACCACCTAGCGGTCCAGCTGCGCCCAAGCCTGGCGAGCAAAAACCCACTGCACCAACACCAGCTGGAGCAAAGCCAGCTACCGCAGCAAAACCCACTGAAACAGCAAAGCCGGCTGATGCAGCTAAGCCAGCTGCACCATCACCACCTACCAAGCCGGCAGATGTTAAGCCAGCGGCACCCAAGCCTGGCGAAACAGCCAAACCGGAGGCGGCTGCCAAAAAAGAAGAAGCTGCTAAGACGGAGGCTGCTAAGCCTGCAGCTGCTGCAGCTGGTGCTACAAAAAGCACTGCGCCAGCTGCACCAGGAGACGCCAAGCCCGATGCAACAGCTAAACCTGCAGCAGCAACGGCAACGCCTGGTGCTACCAAGGCAGCAAATGAAACTGGCAGTGGCGCAACGCCGGCAGCTAAGCCGGATGACAAAAAAACGGATGAAAAAAAAGATGGCCAGCCAAAAACGGATGACAAAAAACCAGCGGATGGCAAAGCCGGTGAAACCAAGCCAGCTGAAAGCAAGCCTGCTGATGGTGCAGCCAAACCAGACGATAAGAAGCCCGATGAAACTAAAAAGCCCGGTGACGATAAAAAGCCAGCTCCAGCACCAGCTAAGCCGGCCATTAAGGTGGGCCAAAGCGCCGCTGCGGCGGGTGGTGAACGTGGCAAGTCGACTGTTACTGGCCGCATGATCTCGGGCTGGCTCTAAGGCGCTTTCAGAAATGTCACTTCTTAAATGTTAATAAAGCACTTTCCAATTTCATGGAACAATTAATTCTAAATGTATGCAAGTGTATATGCCTAATAAATGGAATTTTAAAATAAAACAAAAAAACGTTGCCCACGCTTTGACTTCAACGAGGGCATGTTGAACAGTAATCATAAAATCATAATAGGATTTTTATACTTTTTGAGCCTATTTGCGACTTTGTCTCATGCTTTTAAGGAGGACCCGAGCAGTTGCTACCGTCATATAGAAAACATTAACGATGATGTCCCAAAATTCTTATCAGCTGTTTGAAAGAAAGTAATACCAGAAAACGGAATTATTATTTGGCTTTATTCAACATATACGAAGCAATTTCCGATTTTCTAAAATTGGTTTCTAGTGTGATCAATTTTTTTCAACTAACGATTTTTGCCGAATCATCTGTAAAGCAAACTTTTTAAAAAGCATAAAAAATTTGGAGAGATCGCTGCTTTAAGTATATCGCTCTTAATATTGACTATGCTACTCCCTACTCTCAAAGTTCCTTTCTAAACCACCCACTTCGCTTACGTGCGTAAACATATCATCAAGCAACATCTACCCACATTAGCAACATGTTGCTAGCGCTCTGTGCTTGGGAGCACCTGTTGCGAGACCACCCACAGCAAGCACCGTGGCACAACTGTTGCTGACTCTATTACAGACTCTGACTGACAAGTTGCTAGCAACATTTCTACTCATTTGTTAAATGCCTTCGGGCATGCCTTTTGTCTCCATGCCGTATAAAAGGACGTGAATTGTAGCATGTAGCAAGCATAATATCAGTGAACGTGCAAAAGTAATCATCAGAGCAAACAAATTTGAAACAACACCAAAGGCTCAGGCAAAACATTGCCAGCTATATTTATATTAAAATAAAAACAAAGAACTATTTTTAGTTGCGGATTTTTTGTCGGCGTGTTGTGCTTTAATTTAAAAAATCGAAATAATTAAAATTTAAAAAAATGAAGTCCTTCATGGGTTTGGATAACTTTGCAGCAGTCATGCTGGTCTTTATCTTGCTGGCCAAGTTTAGTGCGGCAGGTAAGTTTGGAAGTGCAACAGCTTTAAAAGTGTGTCCAGGAGCACTTACAAATAGCACGCTAAGCTGTTCTAAATCCTTAGCAATCAATCCCACCGCAGGCCATACTCGACTTTTTTTTATCAAGCATACGCGGCGTTGTCGGTGGAAAAGTTAAATATGTAGCTAGTATTTGTAAGAGCTTTTGCTACTTCAATTTGTTTTCATTGTTTCTAAGAATACTAAGCTAGTAACAAATTATGCTGGCTTAATTTTAAAGTTTAAAATAAAAAATAAGTGGTTCCAAGCGGACGGTTCCAAGTTTCTTAAAGTGCAATCAAAAGCTGCCATGAACCAACAGTTGATTTTGATTTGCTTCTTTTTTTGAATTTAGCATCTATATAACATCTATAAATTTTTTTAAATATTAAATATTCGTTGAAAGAAAGCGTTTTTTTTCTGTGCAAAAAATTTCAATATCTTTTTAAAGAATAAAATGCTAATATCCAAAAACTTTTTTTTGCAGACAGAGATTTTTAATTTGAAAATGATAAGAACGATTTTAAGTAAAAAAGCATTTTGTTTCCATTGTAAGAATTTTTACTCCTACTGCTAAAATTGAGAATATATACGAACCAAATATTTTTATAATTGTTGGAGAGAAATTATCTTGCTTTAGAAATTCGAACTCAAATTTAAATAAAATTTTTGAACAGTCACAAAGCAAATTTATCAATTTAAAAATAATATTTAATGTATTATTCAAATATACTCTCAAGTAATATCTTATATCAGTTAATAAACATCGCAAGATTCTCTAGTTAGCTTAGCTGGAAAAATATAAGATTTTTAGATTAGTTTGCAGCTCTATTCAATCTTGCAAACTATTAGTGGAATGTCGCGCTTCACGGGTCTGTCTTGACCGAATTCTTTTACGTTTATTGCGATCTTCACGTTCCTGGACGTTTATTTAATCGTAATTAATTTAATTCGTTGCATTTCTTCCAAAAATCCTCCGTATTGACAACTTCTAACACACGCAAAAATCAGATTTGAAATCTGTTGACGCGTTCATGAGAACACCAGTAACACGTGAAACATAAGTTTCTTTTATATATGACAAAAACAATTGAATAAAAATATTAGTTAATCTGACAATTTTCACAGCCACACTACATATAAAAAAATTTAAAAAATATTTCCAATATTAAAAAAAATGTTAGGGGTGTCAACCAATATAACTCAGGGGTATGAAAAATAGATGTTGGACGATTCCCAGAACTACCCAATAGACACACAAAATTTCATGAGAATCGGTCCGGTAAGTGAAAATTTTTATAAAATCAACAACATTTCAAAAGTTATAGGTTAAATTTAGGCAAGTCAGAGCATAATCTAGTTTAGAATTCCTGACAGTAATTTTTAGCTTGATTCAAGTACTCGTGCTGTCCGACAGTTTACTACCGGAAATCTTAACGTGGGTGACCAATCCTTAACAAAATGGCGTGTGTGAGCGCAGTAGTTTTTTTTTACTGCCACAATGTCCCTCTTTATATCTAATAAATTCTCCTTTTAAACACTTTATGATTTAAACAGAAAAACATGTTTTTAACTGTCGGCCGTCTTAGGCACGCAAAAAGCCAAATACATCTTGTTTTGTTTATGAATATTCCTTATTTTTTACATAGCTCATGCAAACGAACCGCCTACCTGGCGTATGCGCATTTTTAGCATCTGTTTACACAAGCCATGTGAACTTACAAATTATTGTAGCATACTTTTGGGAGTTTAGTACATTAAATATTCATACAAAAACACCTGAACCAATGCCTGAATTTTATGTCAGTTGATTTTTGTCCGGATATATTCCTTGCATAAATCATAAGTTAGCTAGCTGAATTCATGTTTATTCTATTCAAATTAACGTTTTTCAATTACCTTGGGAGCCAAAGATGTAAGAAAAATAAGCTCAGTTTGATTTAATTTAAATTAATGTTAGATATGCTAAACTAGAGATGAGATTTTTGCATTGAAGGCAAAGCGATAGGTTATGCCAAAGATAGCTACGTTAAATTCTGTCAACTTTCAGATACCTTGTCCCACAACATTTTACTCTCAAATAGATGGTTTAAGTACTTCAAAAATTCTGATTGCCTTTGGTTACGATATTTTCATAAGAAAACATCTAAAAGTTTTGATTTTTTTCAAGGAGCGATAGAGTATAGCTATGATATAAAAAAAAAAAAAGTAAACTTGCACCCTTGATATAAAAAATTTTCAAAAATTTTCGGTTTTCTTTACGGACTTTTTCTTAAATAATTCTGTAATAAGAAGAAGAAGTTTGTTTCTTGTAGGTTACATGAGCCCCTAAAAAAAGAAAACTATTTTTCAAAGTTTTTTAAAAAGCAAAATGCTAATCGTTAAAAGTAAATTTTCGTCGTATAGACGAACCATTAACAGAAGGCATCGGAAAAATCAGAGTTCCTTTTCCAGTGTATTAATTTGTAAAAAGCTCGTCGACTTTGCATCCTTAATGAAGTTTTTGATTTCGCAATTACTATTGCTTAGTATATTTTTATACCTTGTACCGTATGGCACAAAGGGTATGTTAAGTTTGTGCAAGTCGAAAATGTATGTAACATATAGAAGGAGACGTCGGAGACACGCCAAAGTTACATAAACTATGATCTGGGTGAAGAGAGAAGTCGATATACCCATTTCCGTCTGTCCGTTTGAACGCCTAGATCTCAGAGATGGTAAGAACTAGGAAACCAGACTTTCACATTGGATCCCATATTATTTCATAGGAGACAAGTTTATTTTATTTTTTTGATATCGGGAATAAATTATATAGATCACATATGGGTGTTTGAGACGAACTCGACAAAAAAAAGTTTTAGATGGATAATTCGTTTGTTCATGAAGATATCTTAACCAAATTTGGCGGTCAGTTTTTTAGAGTACCCAAGTTTGTACCAAATTTGAACACAATCGGTTGACTAAATCATATAGCTTCCATAGGACCGATCGTCCAAAATAACGTTTTTAAAGCAAAATTCGCTACATTTCGTTTTTTAATAAAGATATCATAACCAGCTTTGGCGTTTGGAAATTTTTTAGAGAACTTAAGCAATGTGCCAAATTTAAACAAAATCGGTTGACTATATCATATAGCTCCCATAGGCCGATTTTCCAAAAAATCGATTTTTGAACAAAACTTGTTGTTTTTCGTTTGTTTGTAAAGATATTGAAATTAAATTTGGTATTCGTAAGTTTAGCACAGTACTAAATTTTATCAAATCGGAAGACTATATCATATAGCTCCCATAACGTTTTTTATACAAAATTCGTTTTTTCGTCTGTTTGTAAAGATATTTTAACTAAATTCGGCTCTCAGAACTATTTTAAGATATTAAAGCACTGCGTCAAATTTGATCGAAGTCGGTTGACTGTATCATATACCTCCCATAGGAACGATCGGCACAAAAAAATTTTTTTGTTTAAAAATTCATTTGTTTTTGGTTTTTTGTGAAGGAATCGGACTTTATTGCAAGATAGTGGTATAGGGTATCCCAAAATCATCCGCGCCCGACTTTACGTACCCCATTTTTTTATTTGCAATCTGTCATATAAGACAATCAGCTTATTTTATAAGTAAAAACAAAAAAAAAATTACAGTATTGAGTGTGTTCCAGTGAGTCCAATCAATACGGAACAAAACTATTTGCTAAATATTATATTATTATTCATTATTATACAAACCGATCTAAAATAATCCAGAATATGAATCTATTCAGACGTCTAACATCAATACTATTATCAATCATTTAAAAAACAAGTTTTTGATTATTAGTATGCATACAAAAATTTGCTGTAAAATTTAAATTTATGATTTGATTTGATTTTCGTCAGGTTCTTAATGGTTGATGGCTTTGGTCATTTTGGGAATCAATTGAAATGCAATATATAAAAGTATTAACTTACCCTTAATTTCCCATTTTATATATAATACATATGTATGATCATATAATATTTCACTCTTACGACTCGAAAACTAAACGAAACGCATTAAACGATACCACGCGCTTGCTTGCATTCAATTTATTGCATAAACACATAAAAAACATTAAAAAAAATATATATTTGCACGTAGAATATATAAGAGATACATATATAATAACAGCTTTGCCGCCGGCATTTGAAAAAAACTATCACGAACACATACTTACACAAACACACACGCGCAGCGCAAAACGCCGAGCCCGAACCCGAAACCGCCCACGCACTTCGACTTATCACGAAAGACTAAACGCATCTATTGAGTAATGAGTGCAACGAGCATGCGCATGAACAGAGAGTACTTAAATATAGAGGCGAAAATTCTCTCTCGAGTGTAAATCTACGAATTATCGCGCGCCACAATAAAGTCGCCAACAACAATGTTTGCATGTGCGTGCATATGCTTTTGCCAGAGAGTACTAAACTAAAACTAAAGTAAACTACTTTTAGTACTCTCTGCTTTTGCACCAAGCAACTTTAAAACGGCGCGCGTTCGTTAAACGGGAAAAAAAACTTTTTTGGTTATTTCGCCTCTATATTTTAGTACTCTCTGTTAAAACTTTAAAAGCAGTTCAGTCATTTAGTTTGGTTCTGAACCTTTTTGCATTTGGGCAGTGGCTGTTTATTAGTGGGTTAATAGGTGAGTGATATTTAAATGCGCTAAAATTAGGCAATTAAACTTTAAAAAAAAAATAGTGGTATAGTAGAGGCGGTGCCCAACAGTGTACTTTTTCTTTCGAAAAATTGTTTCTGCATATTCCTACTAAGAACTTTCCAATTGGAAAATTTTTTTTTTTTTTTTGGTGAAATTCGATATTTATGCCTATAAGTTCCGTAAATTTTTACCGATTATAATAAAACACGAAAGTTACGTCAAAAAAAACTATTGGTTGACTATATCATATAGATCCCATAGGACCAAACGGTCCAAAAAAACGTTTTTTATAAAAAAAAATAAAAAAATCATAGCTCCGGAAATTCAATTTTCGGGTACTCGTCACTTAGCCAGAATAATGCTTGATGTGTATAGTTTCTGCTAAAAAAGTTTCACCCAAAAAAAAAATGCGCATTTTAAAAAATTCGATTTTGAAAATTTGAAAAATTTTATGTTTCGTGAAAAACACGATTTTTGTGAAAAAAAAATTATAACTCTGGAAATTCAAATTTCGGCTACTCGTCACTCAGCCAAAATAGTGCTTGATGTGTCTAGTTGGTGCTAAAAAAGTTTTAGCCAAAAAAAAAGCTCATTTTGAGAAAAATTGAAAAACACGATGCTTGTAAAAAAATCAAAACTCCAGAATTTCAAGTTTTGGCTACTCGTCACTCAGCCAGAATAGTGCTGTATGAGTCTAGTTTCTTTAAAAAAAAAATGCCGCGATTCGTTCATTTTCGGTAAAGTTTTGCGTATTTGAAAATTAAAATCCTTAATTTATAGAAAAAATTCGATTTTTAACAGAAAAACGGGATCGCGAAAAACTGGCGGGAAAAATTTTTCTGGGCTTAAAAAAAATGGGTGTCTCATTAAATTGATTAATAAGTTAATTAATTTAATAATAAGTTTTACAAAACAATAAAAGTAAATTTACGTCGTTTAGACGTATCAGAGGGCTTCAGAAAAATCAGAGTTCCTTTTTCAGGTTGTATTATTTTTCAAAAAGCACATCGACTTTTGAATTATTATTGAATTTTTTGATTCGCAATTACGCCCATTGCCTAGAATATTTTTTGAAAGTTAATTTAGTTTTTATCCTTCCAAATGAACTTGCTTTATTTTGTTGTCAAGTGCAACTTAAAATTTATATATTATAGAAATAGCTTAATTTTTTGTCGTAAATAACTTTCCGAACTTAAAGCCAGAATTAATTTCGCGACTGTCACAAATTTAATGTTTTAAAATATAAACAAATATTTTTTAGCTACTCATGTTGAAGAGCACCCTAGAGAAAATGGCGCCCAGACGCGGCCATCAAACTAGGGCGGGCACTTTGCTATGCCAAATTACAGCTGAAATTATTTTAAATTGACTGCAGGGAATGAAAACCAAACACAAAGCGTTAAATGAGCAGAACGCCAAAAAATAAAAATAAAAACAAAAAACATTTGCATGAATTTGAAATTTATACATTTTAATAAATAGCTTCTAACTTTGTGACCACCACTGGCTGACATGGCGAAAAAATATGCTTTTGATACGCATTAATCACGGTTGATTAAAACTCTAATGCTTGCAGATTTGGAGACCACCAAGAATCGTCGCGCTGGGGCATCGGGCCTCTATGCCTTTCCACGCGTGGGACGCAGCGATCCCAGTTTGGCAAATAGCCTGCACGATGCTAATGATGTTGCGGCTCTTGAGAGCCTGTTCAATGCTGCTGGCGCCTCCCTAGAGGACTATGAAGGTGTGGGCTTTGTGTCGCTACCAAATGCTTAAATGTTTTTAACTTGAATATTTGTCTTGGCAGATTATCCCAAAGGTGAAATGAAGCGCGCTAGCCTAATAGCCTTTCCACGTGTTGGACGCAGCGATTCGGAGCTGCGCAAGTTTGCTCACTTATTGGCACTGCAACAGGCTTTGGACAAGCGCACCGGACCAAGTGCCTCCTCGGGTCTATGGTTTGGTCCACGTCTGGGCAAGCGCAGCGTAGATGCCAGCCAGTATCAGGCAGCGCTTAAAGGCCAAAAGGAACTGTTTTAAATGCACCACACAACACAGACGTTTTGGACCCCCGAAAGATATTACACTTCTATATATGCCATAATTATGATAAAATGCACAATATTGCAAACGAGAAAAAATCAAAGTAACGCACTTGTATATGCAAATTTAAAATATAGTCTAAAATCCTTCTAAGAAATTTGTTAAGCAACTTATATAACTTCAGAGATCAGCTTGTGACAAAACATTTAACAATTTTTTTAAACTAAACGCATATTTTATAGTTTATTGGAACTATTGGGCTGGTGAGGGCTTTCAATGAGCTTGTCTGATTTAAACAACTTGAAACGCTTCAGTGAAAGTCTTTAGTATAACAGATTTCTATTATAATCCGTACAACTTGCTACATAGAGTATACCCCATTATAAAAAATTATATTGTATATAAATCTTTGTACTAGTGTTTGTATTTGTAACTATTGCTTAGAGCTTAACCACAAATAAAATGCACAAAAAGAAAAAAATCTAAAAAAAAATATAAATTTTCAACTGCATAAAGTTGCAAAATCAAATTTGTTTTTATTTTATTTATATGTTGATAGTTTAGATCCGCAGAACTCCTTAACTACTCGAACTACTGACTCTGACTCGCTGAGTCCAAAGCCGACAGACACTTTAAAATAAAACTTCAAAAAACAATCACACTAGAAAAGAAACCAAAAAGAGCAAAGACACTGCAGGAAAAAAATTCAGTTGCGAACTGGTTCACAACCACCCCTACGGTGAAACTGTGTGTCCCAAGCCTTGTCTGATTGCATACTGCCTCACTAGTATTTGTAACACGAGCTTGCCATAGGAAGCAACCAGAATTTTTGGGTACGATGTTCAACTGGTTGCGAACTGGTTCGCCTATATATTGAACACAACTAGTAGTTTCCTTACTAGAATACAATAATTCGTTTAGGTATGTTAGTGTTCAGGTATATTTAGACCACATATTAAACTAGTTAATATTGTTTATAGTAATGAACTAGTTACTCTTACCCAAACATCTTCTCTATTTACAAATATAACAAAATCACTCTCTGAGAGAGCGTGAGTGAGACCGTTTTTTTCTATCCCGCAACTGTTCTTTTTTTTACCATTTAAGAACTAGTTACGTTCAGAGTAGTCGACCATTTACGAGGTGTGCTCAAAAAGTATCACGAATTTTGTGTTTTTTCAAAAATTATTTATTTATTCATGAAAAATAGATGTCCCATTCAAAGAAATCCCCATGAGATATTATACACTTGTGTCAACGGTTTTTCCAATCTTCGAAGCACTACAAAAAATCATTTTTTTTATCTTGTTCAGTTGTTCAGCTCCTCCTTCGATGCCGTCTTTATCTCGTCAATCGTACCGTAGCTTCGTCCTTTCATGGGCCTCTTCAATTTAAGGAACAAGAAAAAGTCACAGGGGTCCAAATCTGGGGAATACGGTGGCTGCGGCATTATTAGTGTGTTGTTTTTGGCCAAAACGTCGCGCACAAGCAACGATGTGTGAGCATGGGCGATATCGTGTAGGCAAAACCCAATTTTTGTTCTACCACAAATCCAGGCGTTTCTGGCGAATTGTTTCGTGCAAATTTCGAATAACTTGCAGGTAATATTCCTCATTGACCGTTCTACCCTGTGGCAAGAACTCATAATGCACCACGCCCCTGCAATCGAAGAAAACTGTAAACAAAACTTTCTCATTCGACCGAACTTGGCGCGCTTTTTCGGTCTTGGTTCGTACGGCAGTTTCCATTGAGATGATTGAGCTTTGGTTTCCACGTCATAACCATAAACCCACGATTCGTCACCAGTTATGACCCTCTGGAGTTCAACATCTCATTAGCAATGTTCATGCGATGCTGTTTTTGGTCGAAATTGAGCAATTTTGGTACGAATGTCGCGGCGACCCGTCTCATGCCCAAATCATTGATAAAAATCGAATGGCACGAGCCAATCGATATGTCTAGGTCCTCAGAAACTTCTCTAATTCGACGATTGGACAATACCCTTTTCTTCACTTCATAAATTTTTTCGTCTGTTGTTGAGGAGCTCGGGCGTCCGGCACGCTCTTCGTCGTTCACATCTTCTCGGCCTTCTGAGAACATTTTGTACCACCGATAAACGTTGCTTCGGTCCAAGGTCGCTTCTCCGTATGCCACAGTCATCATCCGGCACTTTATTTCGTTTTTCACACAAAATTTGATACAGGTTCTTTGATCCACTAGAATGCCCAATTTAGCCAAACGATCTTAACATTTAGACTAAATCGCGAGTTACTCCGTAACTATCCCTTTTCCGTATCGCAAATCCCATCACAAATAAAACTTAAAGCAATCGCATGTTACTCAAAGGTTTATTCTACAATAATTGAAAGTTAGTTTAATATCTTAACTGTCCTTGGAAAATGATTTTGGTAGTATCTTAAATGAACTGGGAAATTCCACGCTTCATAAGAAAAGCCTTTAATGTGGTTACTGCTTAAACTTGCGCAGCTCGCTCTGAATGGCCTCAATAAGCGGAGCAGCTGCAGCATTCGGATCACGCCTGCGACCCGGAGTATGGGCAGCACCACTTATGACCTCCAGTATAGTGTCGGGTCTATGAAAGTTGCCTGCGCTCATGGGTCGCCCCAGTGGTGAGTGGGAGCCATGCATACTAGCGCCGCCCCAGGCACTATAAGTGGGCGAGGGCGGCTGAGTGGATTGAGCGGACTTTGGTGTTTTCTCCGGCTGTGCAGTGGCTGGGCGCTCCATAGTATTGTAGGGTTTGGGTGGAAAACTAGATCGAAAGCATAAAGATACAAAAAAGTGTAAGCAAACAAAGTTTGGTTAATGCAACCCACCTGGGTAAGCCCGCTGAAGAGCCTCGATACTCTCGCTTGGTGGCACGACGATTGTTGGTAAAATTACGTGTGGGCAGTGGCATGGGCAGATCATCCTGGCTGGTATACATTTGTATGGCGCCCTCTAGAAGACCCTCATAGTGATTGCGTATGGCCGAGGGATCATGCATGGCGCTATAGTCTGCATAGCTCATGGCGTCTGCGGAAGATGGTTTTAGGAAGTTCAGTTGGGTGGATAGAAGCTGCTAGAAGTTGATTAGTTTTTCTTGCAGTTTAAGAGACGTCTCAATTTACAGTTGCTGGCTGACTACAATACAATTTACTTTATACATTTTACAGTTGGGGGTGCATTCAACAAAATTACATAACAAGAACTACAGTTGCTTAATAACGTTCCCGTTCCCGTTCACGCGCCCGTTGCCCATGTCGTGCCAATGCCCCAACATGCACAACATCAGCATCATCGTCATTATCATCATCATCATTATTTTTATCAATAATATCTTCAACTCTACTCTCCTCACCCTTTGCTTGCGAGAGATCACCAGCACTGTGCATGCGTTTTTTGTGTCGCTCCCAGACGATGGGACCCAAAACACCCGGATCAGGATTATCGCTGTGCGAGGCAGTACGCACAGATTTTATAGGCGGCGCCTTTGGACTGGGAAATCTAGCTATGGTGGCAATTGTGTTGTCCTGTCCAGCATACGATTTTTGCGATTTCAGTGATCTCAGCGACGATTGTTGCACTGCAGGCGGCTTTACATCATCCACATTGTCGTAGTAGGTAACAAATACAGGATCAAGCACACGATTCAGCGGCTCTGGATGTGTGCTCTTGGGAAAGGCACGCACTGAAGACATCGACAAAAAGGAGCCCACACTTGCTGTATCCGAAGATTTCTCGGAGGGTTGTAGCGCACGTATTATTTCCTTATTAATGGCCTGCGTGGTGTGTGGCGATGCTCCATCCTGATAGTCCTTATCCGTGAATACAGTTTGCTGCTGCAGCAGCTTATTGCGATGATAGTTGTTGTGCGGATTATAAGCTTCATTACGCTGAAAGTTCTCATAGCTGCGACGCAGTGCATCTGGTGATTGCGCCTCATCTGCAGAAGATTGTGAATGTGCCGAACGCTGTACTGGACTGGTTTCCAGCGAACCCACACGGTTTTCATTCAAATATCTACGCTTTGACTTGTGTCTGGACTTGTCGCTCTTCTTCTCGGATACAACAGAGGTGTATATGGTATCCTCGCGACCCTCAGCTCTATCATATTGATGATGTCTTCGCTTGTGACTGTCAAAAAGTCTAGCTGCCTTTTCATCCAAAATGCGCTGTACATCTGCACTGGGTGGATTAATAGGACTGTATACTGAGGAATCGGAAGTATTGTCCGTGGAGGACAGCGAGTCGCGCCGTGTGCGTGTGTGCGGATCTTGAGGCGGCCCGGGGAAAGTAATGCGTGGTTCGTGATCGTAAGCATAATTTTGCACGCCAATATCGCGAGAGCGCGCCGTGGAACGATCGGCAGTATCTAATATTGTATCGCGTGAGCTGGGACGCGTAGACTGATGCTCCGATAGCAGCTCATTGCGCGATGTAGTTCTGAAAGATAGCGATAGTTAATAGAGTTTTCTGGAAGCTTATTTATAGCTTACCTGTTGACCGCACTGAGCTCTCTTTGACGCGCACGTGTGCGTCCCAGCAATAGAACTGCTACCAGCAATAGCATCAGCAACAAAATGGCCAAGGAACTAATGATCACCAGAGCGACATTATCCTTGACGGAATTGAAGAAACCTGCCTGACCACTGCGAGGAACGGGCGCTAATGCGGTGGCTGTGGGCTCGCGTATGTAAGCTGAAGGCAATATGGCAATATAATTATGATATGGAATAATCACGGAATCTGTAACTTACGCTCTGACTTCATAAACAGTGCCTGACCCATGGCTTTGACCGCCTCCTCCTCGGTGACCAGCTCCATATCCTTGGCCGCTGTTGTGGCCAAAACGGGTCTGCCATTGACCAGCACCGTATAAATCAGCTCGGTTTGATTGGCTGCAGGACGCTCATGGCTATATAAAAATGTAAATTAATTTTGTATACCCAGAAACCTCTCAGACAGACACTTACAATTTCAGGTTAATATACTCCGTATCGTACATGGCATCCACAACGCCAGTAGCGTTCCATTTTTGCACATCCGTCTCCGTAATTTGCGTGACGTTGTGTATGACAACGCGCACACGTTCGTCCCTCAAAAGCGGGGGCTGTTGAACCACTTGTTCTATTTTTCGTTGTTCTAGTTCCTCTTCTTGTTTTTGTTGACCTAACAATGCTGCGCGCATTTCCTCCAACTTTTCGGAATTGCCGTTTTGTTGTATTAACTCCCAGGGGATTAAGGTAACATATGCGCTATAGTCCATGGACTCGGTTGTAGCTGTTTGCATGCCATCGTCCACAGTTGACGTAGTAGTAAAACTAGCCGAAGGCATTTCGTGCGACTCCTCCGAGGAGCTAGCCCACTCATTGTCGGAAGCTAGGGCAGTTTTAATATAGTGTGTGCCATCTAGGTTCATATCGAGTATTTCCACATCGTCGGCTGGAAACGAGGCTACTGTTGTCGAGCTGCTTGTTGCATATTGCGGTCGGCGGCGTTCACGTGGTGCTGTCACAGAAACTCCTGCAACTTGCTGCGCTCCATTTATGCCCAAATGACGAGTTTGTTGTCTAGAATTAAAAAAAAAACACCTTTAGTTGCCAGCAACTACCAATTTGAAGCTTACTTACCTTGTAAAAGCCAAACGATATAAGCGCGCCAGTTTTTCCTCTAGCTTGGGATTATCTTTGGGCGAATAAAATCCTGACATTACAGTTAATAGCCAAAAACGGCGATCTGTAGCTGAGTAGTTTAAAGGTGGCATACTAGGACCACCCAACTCCCAACCGCCGCCACCATCATCTGGCTTGCAGTCCAGACATATCGGTATATCTATTTCCTATAGGTAAAAGAGAAATGTCTTAAACACAATTCATTTCAGTTACTAAACGTCTACGAACTCACATTATTGCCGTCCACATAAACCGTAGCCACCACAGTTTCGGTCTTTACAATCACATCCTTGCCTTTGCTTATGCCTGTGTGTACTTTTTTCAAAAAGTCCGGCGGTCCATCACCCGAACCTGTCCAAAAGAAATCCTCTAGATGCACTTCATCTTTGACTTCGGGATAGTCATCATCCAAATCGTCACCTCCTGCGTAGTAACAATTTAAATTTTGTTTACGGGTTATTAAACTCTAGAGACTTGTTGTTAAGGAGTTTCTTGAACCTTCACAACGTTACTATAGCAAATAACTTTGCAACTTTGTTGTAATAGTTGCAAAAAAAAATAAACTTTATAGACAGTTTTGTTTTTGTTTATTTGTGTGCCCTATTAAGATTGTATGCAGCCTATCTAAAGAGTTGCTCGAATTCGTAGCTTTATCGACAAATCATTAAATATGGTTACCAGACAACCAGTACTTGAACGTGCTGTGTTCTATTTGATATATTTTTTTATTATGCGCGCTAACGCCCTCTTCAATACTCTTCATTGAATGTAAGTGAAGAAGTATCTTCCTATATTAAATTAATATGTTATAAAATTTTGATTTTTAAACGTTATGATATTATTTGTACTAGTATTTACAACTTGCTTTATTTATAAATAAAAAATCCTATCTCTCATTAAAACTAAGCTGAACCTGTATCGGTTGATTAAATCTACGATTATATATAAATATAAAAGAAACTTATGTTTTACGTGTTACGGGTGTTCTCATGAACACATCGATGAATTTCAAATCTGATTTTTGCGTGTATTAGAGGTTGTCAATACGGAGGTTTGAAGTCTATTGTGATGTGTTTGTATGTATTGGTTTATGAGATATACGCATTTTTGTAAATATGTATTTGTGTGTACATTGCCATAAATTCAAAAACTGGAAATTGTTGTTAATCAATGTTCGAGGTCCAACATAGTTTCGTATTGTGTGCAACGTATCGAGAGGCATGTCAAAAATTAAATTAGTTGGAAAATGATTTGCACTGGGATCAAACTTTAGAATATGCTGCTATTACTGCTCATCCATATCAAATACGTGTTCTATTCGCGAATATTTTGGCAACATGTTTTCCATTAAATCCACCTGAATTGTGGATAAAATATCAAGATTATTTGTCAGAACATATTGTGTTTCGAGTACGTCAAGCAAAATGTAAGCCAGTGATGGAATTTACGCCGGAAGTTTACAATAAAGCTTTAATTCATATAGAAGATCTATGCTTGGCGATGGTTAATAAAGTATTAGGACAATTGGGAATGCCGTCTCCTAATCGATAAAAGCATAATGTATTTCAATTGGAAGAAATGAAAGGAATCAAATTAATTATCAATCTAATCGTACTGCCCAGGAACGTGAAGATCGCAATAAAAATGACAAAATTCGGTTAAGACAGACCCGTGAAGCGCGACATTCGATTCGACTAATAAAGGTGCAAGTTTGAATAGAGCTGTAAACTAATCAAAAATTTTATATTTTTCAGGATAAACTAACTATAGAATCTAACATCGTAAGATTTAAGACTATTACTACTATACTAGTAGCAACATTTATTTAAATTAGGTGCGGTCCTGGGAACTTCGTTCATCCTTTCTATAAGAAATATTTAAGAAAATTTTAATATTATAGAAGTTTTTCCTGGAATCTTTCAATTACTGATCAAAATGAGTTGACTATATAGTACAGGTCCCATAGGAAATATCGATAAAAAAAAAACATTTTTTGTATATAATTCGTTATGTTCCGTTTGGACAATATTGGAACAATGTTTTTTTTTTTGGAGTGCCCAGGCACTGTAACTTTGATAAAAATCGGTTGATTATATCATATAGCTGCCATAGAATCGATCGGTCGAAAAAACATTTTTGCTTCAAAATTCGTCTGCTTTTGGTTGTTTATGAACCTTAATTGTTATCAAACGTCTTTTGGTGTTCTTAAGCAATATACAGGTGACCCTCTTACAACGCGGGTTTCTATAACGCGTTTTCCCAAAATGCTGTAATTTTCTTACAACGCTGCGCCTACAACGAGATTTTTACGAACTGGGCAATCCTCACAATGAATTTTTGTTGCTGGTTTGCATGTTAAATTTATAACAATGGATGATATTCAAGAATTAATTTGCGGACGACGAAATAAACGAAGCAGATTTAGTGGCAATGAAGAATCGTTTGGCGATAGCTCTGACGATCTTTCCGATGTAGAAAATAAAAACTTTTCACTAAAAAGTATCGAAAAAGTTTTAAATATGGCAAAGCAGTTGGAAAGATACATTTTGGAAAATGATCCTTTAAGGGATAGAGCAGAAATATTTAAAAGAAATCTTCAAAACAGCTTAACTGCCTATCAAGAAATTTATAAAGATTTACGAAATAAGAGCAAAAAAACTTCATTAGAAGTACAACTAACTAGTACGAACAAAACGTTCGAGACAAATCATACTAAGTGATGAGGAGTCCGAATTTAACGTACGCCATCTTTAATTGTAAGCCTTGTCAGATTTGTTTCATTCATTACTTGCCTTTATGCATTTGTGCCCAACAAAGTGAACACCTCAAATGTTTTATACTCATTAATTTTGATAGTCTTGTCCTAAAATGCAGTCTTAATATTTTTGAATAACTGATAATTCTATCATATAAAAACTATTGTTGGAAATAAACTAAATTCGTAAATAGTTGTTTATTAACTGTCCACAGTACGGAACTTTTTCATAGATTAACAAAAAATTTAAATCTCTTCTTCCAAGTCGGGAGACTTGGGCTGATGGCAGCCCCTGTGGAAACCCCAGGTAGCAACAATGGTTCACGGATGGGTCAAAAACTGAGCAGGGTGTAGGTGTTGGAATCATTGGACCCAATGCCAGAATCTCTACCGCAATGAGCATCTGGCTCAGTGTCTTTCAAGCGGAGATTCATGCCACAGAGATCCTTCTCAAGGGAACAACATATGGATTTTTTTCAGATAGCCAAGCTGCTATTAGGGCATAGTCATCCTGGAGCATCTTCTCCAGGATGGTTAAAGGTGGTGCTTTGTTGGGTGCCTGGGCACTCGGGAGTGGATGGTAATACGATCGCTTACGATCTAGAACGACAGGGTGCCTCCACCCTGACTACATCTCCTGCGCCGTTTTGTGGTATTGGTTGGTCCACAATCAAAACCATAATAAACAAATGGGGAGAACATAGGAGATACTGGTTCTTCCTTCCGGGGCTTCGCAAACCTCTCGATGTTATCAAGACAAAAGGTCTTGGCAGAGCGGACCTAAAGCTCCTGGTAGCTAACCTATCTGGCCACCACACTATTGGATACCATATACAGAAAATTGGCCTATCGGACTCCTCAAAGTGCAGGCTCTGTCAAGAAAACGATGAATCCACCAGACATATTCTCTGTGACTTCCTAGCGCTAGTAGGGGACAGAGCCTGTCACATGGGAAAGGAACGGATTAGTCCCTTCCATCTCAGGTCAATACCAACAAAAGACCTACTGCTATTCATGCGGGAAGCGGAAAGTCTTTTGCTTTAACTTAAGGGTATGGTGCAAAAGGTCGCAGTGCCCCACCTCTCTATGAGGAACCCTTTTATGGAAAACAAAATTTTTTTTTTATATTATAAAATACAGTTTTGTTTTTAAGATAACTCGATATAGACATATCTCATATCATGAAGGAAGACAGCAATGGATTTATGAAATATGTACATAAAGAGTATGCCAACTTCGCTACAGCCGAAAAAGTATCTCCTTTTTTTTTTGTTTTCCTCACGTTTTGTTTGTTTGATCAATTGTTGTAATTGGAACTCTCAATAAATTACCAAATATGTCCCAAATGTCTGACTATGCACACAGTCAAATGTTTTATTAGCCACTTGATTAGCTAAAGGCTTAAAATAGTCTTATTTAATACAATCTCTCTGCATGGCCTCAATGATGATGACCGCAACTAAGTGCAGCCCAAACTCTTAGTTCCAGATAGTAATAATTTTATCGATTAGCACATAACATAGGTTGCCCCAAAAAAAAACACACACAAACAAAAAAATACATATGCCCTATTAACTTGACCATTGCTGTGCGTGTTTGAAACTCAATTAAGTCTAACGCATATTTATACACCTGTACCTGGTATATTATAAGGATTTGCTCAGCTGCAAACAATTGTTATATTGCAATTACTTGCTATTGATTGTTCCAAATTTTGGTTGTAAGCTATTACAACTCATTAGAACTGGACATTCTGTAATTTGCCGTTTCAGCCAAATTTTTACATAATGTACAAAACGAATTCTAGAGAAATGGCCTAAAAACCACGTGCTTACTGAAGCATTGCAGCAAAGGTCAAAGTGGCTTTAATTTCAACACTCAGCCTAGAACATTTGGCTTTTGACCACTATAGACGCATAAAAAATAAAATCACAAAATTCTGGCTGAAAATGCGTCAAAAAGTTAATTCCGTGAGTTGCTCAGCTTACCGTGACTGGGCTGTATTAGTGGCAGCCCCATTTGCTGTTGGCCGGCATTTGTTGTACATTTTTGTAAAATGCCCAAAAACAATAAAAATGCCAAGCACATTTTTGCCTTCATTTTGGCCACTTGCACACTGTAACTTAAAATAAATTGTAATTTATGTACTAGCAGCGCCACCTGCTGGTCGGAAACACTTAAAAAACTTGCACATTGTTTATAAAAATTCTGGCAAAACTTTTCATAAATACTTCATATAGAAAATTTTAACAATTTTGATTTTAATGTACAGATATCAAGCATAAACACCTTCCGCGTAACCCGCTTGGTTTGAAAGTTGGCCGAGAACTGTGCGTAGTTGTAGTCTAAGCCAAAGTTAACCAGCTATTGGTAGCATTTAGGCCTCACTCTTTGTTTGGTGGTGGTTTCCCCTTTTGACGCTGGGGCGCTGTTTGTTTAGCCTGCTTGTTCGTTGGCTTTGTGTTTTTGTGCACTCTCTGTTTTGGCCGCTTTGTACCTGGTCAGTTACCTGTGGCAACAATCAAACAACAAATTGCGCGGCAACAAACTTGCAACAAATAAACTATGCACAAAGCTTTGTTTCATTGTGTAAAATGTTTTGTTTTTGTTTTTTTTTTTTTTGTTTTCTTTGTATATTTTTTTTACAGTAAGTGCCGGTAGTCAACGTTAAATTCAATTTATTCTGTTGGCTTGCTGTTAAAGTTAACACAAACATTTTAAGCTTTCAGTGAAAGCTTTTCAAGCAACAGCAAAAAGTTAGCTGCTATGAAACACGAATTTGTATTTTCGTTAACACTGCTGTGGTCAGTTACATTTTGAACGCTCGATGAACTAATCAAGAATTAGGAATTCAATTTTAATTTTTATATTTTTGGTTCAATATTTGTTCAAGTCTCATTGGCGGCTTTTAATATAATTTCTGTCTTTGTTAAGAACGGCTTCTACTTATTACGAACATTTTCACATCCAGATCTAAATCTGGGCACATTTGAAAGTGCATGGGATATTTTCGGTATGCCTCGAAATTAACATAGTCCACAGAGGGCAGAGCCCCCTAGTTTATTAACAGAAAACTGTAAATTATTACTTTACAGTGCTTAACCGAATAAAGCTTATTCTCTTCATGGGAACCTGTACTTACAAGTACAACCATTTCCGAACGTTCTTTGTTATCCTCATCAACGCTGAAGTTCGAAGGAGTTTAACAATTGAAGTATTGTTGAATGAACTTAATCCCAAAAACGTTTAGAGCATTAATATTACAAAAAAAAAGGCAGAATGGATTATATACTATAAGATAAAATTCTGCCAACAATCATTAGTTGAAAAGGAAAACTAAAAGCTCTCGGGCATATGTATTAAAATTTACGTATAATAATTATTCCTATTCTCTTTTCAATTTCTCCCTAAAATATTTGCGTTTCTTATTTCTGCAAAATCGGTATCCGAAAAGATGATCAGCATTTTGACGCATTTCAAAAATCTTTAATACCCCTATACCAAATGGGATTACGATACTTCTTTACTTATATAGCAAATTTAATGCTTTAATGCCCAGAACTGGAAAATTGTATAAACGTGTTAATTGAATCCAAAGTGTCAGATATGCACTGGTATACCATTATTTTTATTTTTTTTGCCCCAATATTTTTGACAATAAATTACAAAAAAAGCCCCAAATATTTTAAATAATCATTTACTAACAATTATAATACATATACAGAGTTAACCGAGCTAAGGGGTTCCAAGATAATGACTTACCCGTAACGATAGAGCTCCTCCAGATTGCTATTGAGATCTGGATCGTTCTGGATGGATGTAGTCAGTGTGACGGCTTCGAACCATTCGCATCGCCGTAAGTATACAAAATTTAAGTATTTTTGCCAGTATCCCAATCAATGTAGGAATACAATCTAAGAATGTAATCCCCCTGTATGAAGGTCGTGTTATCCATGATACCCCTTTCCACACGTTTGCTCCCAACGGGCACAAAAGTACCTGAAAACAAAAGCATCTGGGCTGGGACCTAGATCGGTGTCTTGCGACAGGATACTGGCAATGTAATCAGCCAGAGCGGCAATGGAAGCTGTTAGTAGAAGCTATAAGAAAGTTTAAAATTCAATTGTCTTCTTCAAAGGTCATTTTGCGAATACCTACCAATTTTCTAGCAGCCATGTTGATATGAGTTAAAGTTTAAAAGGTTGATTGAAAAAACTTTCGGTTTGCAAAGCTTTAAAAGCAAACTTATAAAGCGTACAAGATCTGCTAAGAATTTTGTAAAGGCATGAGATGACTTAATTTTCACAATATTGCGAGGGCAGTTTAACAAGTCAATGCCTTTTTGAATAAAATACAATTGGTCAACATAGTCTCCTTTTAGCTCGTTGGTTTCAGTGCACCGGTTTAGCATTTTTGTTACTCCTTCCAAATAATAGTTTTTCTGCAGGTCCTTTTTTTCTATGATAACATCTACATTTGATTTAATAAGAGATTATCGTTCAGCTATTTTAGATTTAAAATGTTCCCAAAAGAGTTTTCATTATTTTCAGATATGATTTTAAGGTTAAAAGTTATTTCTTAATAAATGTAGATGTAAAATATCGCCGTTCTTGAATAGTCGGACATGAGCTTCATAATCTGGCAGCGTGGTAGCTACGACAGTTGGAATGCAATATTTACCCATTTAGAGAATTGAATGAAAGTTGCCAAATCCGCTTTGAGCAGATTTGCCAGACTGGCCATATCTTCCAAGAAAGTATTTCCCAGCAGATGGGTGCGTTTCCAAAAAATTGCAGGGCAACCGCATAGCTGGTATTAGATATTTTCTATCCCGTCCCCATCCCAGTAGCTACCGGAGAAGTCATGATGAGTAATATGCCTCGTTATGCGCAATATGCCTCCACTCAGCCTTGTTACCACTTTTGTCGCCAGCATGATCCTGTTTATGTGAAAACGCAGTCATTTTGATGTTCGCTTCGGTTTATATCAGCTTTTATACCAGCGCGCTCGGCAGACATGACAAGCGGGCACAGATTTCAAATATGACTTCATAAAGAGTGGATATTCGTTAGTGCCATCACTGTATGTGATAACAGGTCTGATAAAAGCTTTCTCGGCTATCAAAAATAATTAATATGTTGCTTGGACGTCTTCATTCCGTCAGTACAGATCGTTACCTCGCTCTCTTGATAAGGATTTTGGCTTATTTTTATCTTCTGTATAGTTCAAGATATCGCTCCTAGTTGGAGCATAGGGCAGAGTTCTTTTTCCTGAGTGGAATTAGTTTTACGGTCGGGTCTCTAGCACCCTACCTGACCATTTGTAGGGAGTGAACTGGAAATGGATATTAACGTTGGCTACCAAAAAGTTATCCAGGGGATACCGTGCAAAAGCTTAAGCTATTCAGCAGGGAAATCGCTTCCGGCCGTACCCAAGTGTGCAGCAATCAGAAAGCTTTCCGCACACGTACCTCTAAGAATAGACCCATCTCCCTTAGTAGTCGTAACCCCTAATTCAATATTTTTTTTTTTCGCTGTATTTTGTTATTCAGAGTCTTGACTCGAACGTGTGGCCTGGAACATGACTGTGCTCTTTGTGTGGGTTTGAATCCATGATGAAATACAGATGGACCTTCATTTCTAGTTCGGTGTCTGGACTCACGAGAATAAGAGATTTATTATGAAAATTCTCTCAAAGTTTTGGGTCATATCATATGTTTAGTATCCCTATATGAGACCTATACCGAAAGTTTTATATAACTGCCATACTAGCAATTTAGGTAAGCCTTTTACTAAGCATAGTATAATGATCTGTCACGCATATTAACAACGATTACAAAAACATTTTATTATTTTCATAAGAGCAAAGTCAACGCTTTAAATTTAAAAACGTTATAATTGACTTTGAGGTTTCCCTCACTAATTGTCCCGCAAACACAATATTTTAAATCTATTTCATATTGTATCACTAATTCTTATGGTAATATTTTGTTTGATCTTGCAGAGCGAACCTACTCTAGTCTATATAATGATCAGTTGGCAATCTGACCACGAATCTACTATTTTTGACTCTTTTCTCTTTTAATTTAGGGAATTTTTTATTTGGATTACGTTTTTTCGCGTAACCCGCTTGGATTGGTGTTGGATTCCCTTTTGTGTTTTGTCAGATTGGTGCACTTTCTGTTCCAGCCGCTGGTCAACTAACTGTGGCAAAAATCAAAGAACAATTTACGCGGCAATAAAAATGCAACAAATAAACTTTACACAAAGCTTTATTTCATTGTTTTTTTTGTATTTTTCACACAAAGTGCCGAAAGGTTTGTTTTGTTTGACTTTTTTGTAATTATAGGCTTTTGGAACTTTAGCTTATTAACCTATATTTTATGCATGAACAACTAACTGTTAATTCATCAAATTTCGGCTTAGAAGTTCCTCGTCATGTTCTTTCAATAAATCCAATGTTAACTTGAATTTACTCTGTTAGCTTTATGTTAAAGTCAACAGAAACATTGCAAGCTTTCTGTTCAATTTGGCAATAAGCTTTTACAACTAACGGAAGAAAGCTTGCTGCTATGGAAGTCATATTTGAACTGTTACATTATTTAAAACTGTTTTAAAGCGGTTAAAAGCTGAAAGCTTTCATGTTTTAAGTTGCGGAAGCGTTGGCATTCCTTTATATTGGCGTAAAGTAGGTTAAGTTTTGCTTTTAAGGTTTAAAAATACTCTATATTTACTGTTTCAACTTTATGTAGTTCGCATGTATCGTAATATATGACAGTTTCCTACATCATAACAACCCAACTATACGGCTTAACCATATAGTTACATATCCATGTAGATATCTCATAATAAATTGTGATGGCGTTTTATTACTTTTAGCTTGGCAGTTATTGAGCCTTATAGGAGATGTGCTATAACGAATAGAGTATAAAAATTCAAATATAGTTCAGAACAGCCTCACAATACAAAAGTTCTTGGAATAAAATGCCGATGATGGAAAATGGTAATAATCGTCAGTGGCTCCTTAAAATGTATTAAAATCGAAAAATTATGTTAACTTGAAAATTTACAAAGATTTCGGAAAATAAATTTTGATGATCTTATATGCAATTTATATACCCTGTACTGTATATTAAGTTTGTGCAAGCCGAAAATTTATGTAACATATAATACCCTAAAGTTACTTATAGTATTATAAGGCTAACTAGACAAGTCGATACAACCATGCCCGTCTGATTGTCCGTCCGTCTCTCCATCTGTCCGTCTATCCGTATGAATGCCTAGATCTGAGATGGTAAGAGCTAGAGTAACCAAATTTTCACAGTAGATCCCATAATATTCCATAGGAGACAAGTTTATTTTATTTTTTTAATATTGGGGTTAAATTACATAGCTCCCATAGGTGTGTTTCAAGCGAATTCGAAAAAAACCAAAAGTTTTAGAAGATATCGCAACTAAATATGGTATTCAAAAGTTTTTTATAGTTCCCAAGCACTGTGCCAGATTTGATCGAAATCGGTTGACTATAGTATATATGTAGCTCCAATAGGACCGCTGTTTTTTAGAGTACTCAAGTTTTGTACCAAATTTTATCAGAATCGATTGAATATTTCATATAGCCCGTATCGGTCTAAAAAACGTTCTTTGAACAAAATTTTGTGTTTCGGTTATTTGTGAAGATATTGGAACCAAATTTGACATTAAAAACTTTTTAGAGTAACCAAGTAATGAATTAAATTTGATAAAAATAGGTTGAATATATCAAATAGCTCCCATAGGAACGATCAGTCAAAAAAAAACATCTGAAATTCGATAATTTATAACTATAAGTTCTTGTGATTGTGATGAAACTTGAAAGTTACGTCAAAGAAGCTATTTAAAGTGTATGGGGTGTGGGAGAAAACATGGTAAATCGATTTCGGTGGGTGGGGGGTCCGCATCGATAAATTTGGAGGTGGATCGGGGAAAGATATTGATATGATTCAACAAACTTCATCTTCTAATGAAATATAAGGATCAGCTGGTAAAGTTTTGTCTCTAGCTCTTCTAGTCTCTGAGATCTAGGCGTTCATACAGACGGACGGACGGACATGGCTCAATCGCTACCCGAGGTTATGATAAGCATTTTAGTATAAAGGACTTGGCGTCTGCCACGCCTTTAACGTCTTTCAAAACTATATTCTAAGCTATGATCGAAAAATCATTTGTATATATACAAATTTACTCCATTTTAAAAACCATGCTTACTTACCTTAAAAGGCTTTTAATTTTTCTTCAATAATAATTAAATTATTGCACTGCAGCTTTCGCTTATTATTATTATATTAAATTATTATCTTTATGCTCGGCAGTTCATTTAACGAAAATCGCACTACTTGCACGCACGTTAAAATGCGCTTAACTAAACACAACCGAGAGGACCAAGATGCTTGTAAAATATGAAAACGCAGATCAGCCGCATCGCTTGCACTTGTTGGTTTTAACACACAATAGAAAATTGCACAAAGAAGAATCCAAGGAGCGCAATATGCACACATACACACACTTGCAAGTGTAACTGTCACAAAAAAAAAAAATGTAACAAAAAACCATCGTATGCTTGCGCATCTTCTCACGCAAACGCACAATTTTAATACTAGCGGAGATCAGCCGCATCGCTTGCACATATGCATTTCTTTTAATGGGCAATAGAAAAATAACACAAGACAGAAACCATAATATGCACACACGCACTTGCACTTTGAACTCTCACAGCACAAAAACAAAAAAACGTTAACTGCTTGCGCATCTCCTCACACCCGCGCACAATTTTAACACTAGCGCAGATCAGCCGCATCGTTTGCACAGAATAGAATATAGCACAAAACAAAAACCAAGGAACGCAACATACACACACACACTTGCGCTTGTTAGTGTCAAAGCAAAAAACCAAATATTAAACAAAAAATGTTATATGCTGCGTATATCTTCACACACACGTACATTTTACCGATTAGTTTTCGCACTTCAATTGCCACTTGCCAAATTAAATACGCAATTATTAATTTTTTTAAACAAACTACTTAAACAGTTTAGTTTAATTGTTAATTGATGTTATTGTGGCTAATTATTTCATTGACTAATTTTTTCGCGACGCGTTAACTAATCAATTTTCAAGGAAACTGCAGAGCGCGTCCAAACCGTGCCATGATTTGCTTGTACTACCCTTCACCCAAAGCGCAGTAGGGCATATTAATAAATGCATAAAAGCTGTTTTTGTAACAAAAAAAAATCAATTTGATTAATACAATGACCGATACGTGCTGCTCTGAAAAACGAATGAACTATTTGGATTCGTTTCAACTTCACATTTTCGACACTTTTGTTCAGCATTTTCATTAAATTTGTTTTGATACCACCCCAAATACTAAGCACTAGTAAAAAAAATCAATTATTATTAATTCCAACCCCAACGTCAAATTCAATATGTTTTAAAATTTCATCAAAACTGCGATAGTTACGATGTGTAAAGGGCATATTAATGTCGGTGTCAGCCGCTAATATTCTGCACATTTGCTCTCTTTCTATTCTTCTTTAGTCAGCCGTTACAGCGTAGCCAGAAGCACAGTGACCAATAAGAGCGATCATTTTGCACTATAATTGAACTAGTTCACAAGCAGTGCGCCGATCTGGCAACATCAAAATAGCGAAAAGAAAAAGAAGAAAAAACAAAATGCAGCAAATTTACCTAAGCCGCGAACAAACAATAAATTATTTAATTTGCACATTGCAACAAGTGTTAATTTATATAAAATATTTTTAATATGTTATTTAAATAAATTTACATCCAATTGCGTGTGGATGCAAAGAATAAAAAGCTGGCTTAAACTGACTTGTTGCTGCCGGCAGCGCCTTTGAAATCTTAACAAAGCAAATTTTTTTTCATTTTTGTTGGAGTGTCAAATTTTATTATTTAAATCATTTATTGGCAACAAGTATAATAATAAAAAATATGTTACGTATTGTGTTTGCAATAAAAACAAAAAGTGCAATTGTTTAATAATAATTGATAATAATAATTGATGCCGTGAGCGCCATCTTAAAAATTGTTTTGTTTTTTTTAAGTGTTTGCATTTTTAAATTAAATTATTTATTAGTTGCAGTAAGTTAAAAGTTGTTTAAAATGTGCTAAGTTATTATATTCAAAAGTGCAAGTGTTTAATAATACGGATAAAACATTAAATGATGCCGGGAGTGGCTTAAAATATTTCTTGATTCTTAAAAGTAAATGAGTTACTACTGTTTAAAAAATTTGTTAATGCCGGGAATGCCTTTGAAGGCCTAATATGGCTTAAAGAAATTATGATTCCGTTTAATTTACTCATCTACAAATTTCAAGTATTACTAATTTTAAACAGGTAAGCTATTTTTAAGTCGGTATAGCTATATTTAATTTGTTTTTATAATCCGTGCGTATACAGAGCGCTGACATGAGCTTATATGACATGAGGTTATCGGCGCAAAAAAGTCAAACACACTGTGGTCTGTGTGGCATAAGCTGATGCTGAAATTAGTACACAAAAATCATGTAGCTGACCGCGCTGATAAGTTCATGTCATCTCAGCGCTCTAAATAAATATAAGAGCTGGATAGTTCGAATTCTGGATGATAGTGTATATAGTAAGACCTCGAAACTTGATTTGATAGCGCTCTGTGATCAAACTTTTATTTATTACTTCAAAATAAACGTGAACAATATAAATTTATAGACAAGTGCATTCGTAAAATGAATCTAATAAAATTAATCATTAGATTAATATCAATATTTACTATAGTCGGAGCAAAAACAATTTTTGAAAACGGTCATATAGTACCAGTAGTCAGGCCAAAAGTATAAATACTGGGACTGTCCGAAAAAAAATCGGACTTAGATTATAAAAAAAAAATGTAGTACAGTCGAGGCGGTGCCCAAAAGTGGAATATCCTGTGCCCTTTCTATCGAACCAATTTTTTCTGCATATTCCTTCCTACTAAGAACTTTCCAATTCGATTTTTTTTTTTGTGAAATTCGATATTTATACCTATAAGTTCCAAAAATGTTTACCGAAGAAGATATTGACATCTTCATCTTCTTCATCTTCTCACGAAATATGCGCACCAGCTGGTAAAGTTTGGTGTTTCTAGTCTCTTCTAGTCTCCGAGATCTAGACGTTTATTCGGACGGACGGACATGGCTCAATCGCCACCCGAGGTAATGATACGCATTTTGGTATAAAGAACTTGGGGTCTGCCGCGCCCAACTTTTTTTTAGTAAAATCACCAAAAACAAAAAGAGTGTACGTCAATTCGGCCAACATTTTGTGTCTAGGGTTAGTGACGGAGTAAAGGCCAAAACCAATTTCGGGTTAGTTAGGTGCCATGTAATGGGCTATAAAAGTTTAAGTTGAAAGTTTTAATTGATTGTTTTTGGTCGCTATTACTAGAAAAATTTCTCAATGAATTTTCCAACATGACAAACAGTAAAATTTGCAAATATTTAGTTAAAAAAAATGGCGGACGTAAAGTCGGGCGCGGACGACTTTAGGATACCCTGTACCACTAGCTTGTAATAAAGTCCAATTTCTTCACAAAAAACCAAAACCAGAAGAATTTTTAAGCAAACATTTTTTTTTGACCGATCGTTCCTATGGGAGCTATATGATATAGTCAACCGATTTCAATAAAATTTGACACAGTGCTTAAATACCTTAAAAGATATGAATGCCAAATTTATTTCAAATATCTTTACAAACAAACAAAACACATCGAATTTTGGTATAAAAAACTTGTTTTTGGACCGATTGGTCCTATGGGAGCTATATGATCTAGTCAAACGATTTGGATTAAATTTAGTACAGTGGTTAGGAACTATAAAATACTAACGAATGTCAAATTTGGTCCCAATATCTCAACAAACAAACGAAACACAACAAATTTTGTTAAAAAATCGATATTTTGGAAGATCGGACCTATGGGAGCTATATGATATAGTCAACCGATTTTGTTCAAATTTGGCACATTGCTTAAGTGGTCTAAAAATTTCCAAACGCCAAATCTGGTTACGATATCTTTATTAAAAAACGAAATATAGCGAATTTTTCTTTAAAAAAGTTATTTTGGCCGATCGGTCCTATGGGAGCTATATGATATAGTCAACCGATTTCGATCAAATTTGGTACAGTGATTGGGAACTATAAAAAGCTTTCGAATACCAAATTTGGTTACGATATCTTCATAAACAAACGAATTATTCATCTAAAACGCTTTTTGTCGAGGTCGTCTCAAACACCCCCATGGAAGCTATATAATTTATCCCTGATATCAAAAAAATAAAATAAACTTGCCTCCTATGGAATAATATGGGATCTAATGTGAAAGTTTGGTAGCTCTAGCTCTTACCATCTCTGAGATCTAGGCGTTCACACGGACGGACGGACGGACAGACGGACGGACAGACGGACAGACGGACATGGGTATATCGACTTCTCTATTCACCCTGATCATATTTTAGGTAACTTTGGGGTGTCTCCGACGTCTCCTTCTATATGTTACATACATTTTCGGCTTGCACAAACTTAATATACCCTTAGTACCATACGGTACAGGGTATAAAAATGGCGTACGTAAAGTCGGGCGCGGACGACTTTGGGATACATTGTACCACTAGCTTGGGATAAAATCCGATATATGGCTTAAAAGCACCAAAGACACCAATTACGTTCTTTCATAAAAAACCAAAAGCAGAAGAATTTTTAGGCAACAATTTGGCCTATTGGTCCTATAAAAAACTTCGGTTGACAAATTTGGTAACGATATACTCATAAACAAATAAATTATTCATCAGAAACTTTTGTTTTTTTTCGAGGTCGTCTGAAACACCCCTATGGGAGCTATAAAATTTATCCCCGATAAAAAAAAATAAAATTGACTTGTCTCCTATGGAATAATATGTGATCTAATTTGAAAGTTTGGTTACTCCAGCTCTTACCATCTCTGAGATCTACCCGTTCAAACGGACAGACGAACGGACGGACGGACGGAAATGGGTATATCGACTTCTCTATTCACCCTGAGCTCAATGAGCTGTAAGGAAGGAACCAGTAGTTGTTCTTCCCATCCCGGCAAGGGTGTGTCGGCAACCCACCGTCTTCTCTAGATTCTGGGGGAAGGCAGTCCAACCCATCAAGACTGTTTCGCTTCTTCGTCCCATTGAAGGGCTGGCCGCTAATCCTTCAGAGCCAGCTACTTCTAGGATGCCACCACCAACAAAACCGTCCTACCAAGAAAGGAAGAAGAGATTCTCAAAAGAAATTTTACTACTCCGGAAGTTTCACCGGAAATTAAGAAGCAGGGCCAAAAGGGCCCTACCGGGCCCCAGAAAAGCCTAAAGCGGCAGAGGTCTGAAGAGGTATCTGCACCACCGCTGAAAAGGACGCGTCCGCAGCACCTTAACCACACCTTCGCCGAGGCTACGAGAGATAAGATACTCCTTGGTGTCCTAGACAAGGACAACAAGGATGGCTTTATCAATCGGAACTTGTGGAAAGGTGTGGAGAATGAGCTGGAGATTAGTAGAGGACACCCACCACTCTGCAGCGACGCCGGAAGGCATCTCGGTACTGTCAAGACAATTGCGTGTGACGATAGTCCCTCGGCTGAGGCTTACAAAAAACCAATAGCAGCTCTTGGTGAGGTGTACCTAGGAGCTAAGCTAGTGCCGGTGGACTGGTCGGATGTCCCCATTAGACCCAGAGCGTGGGTCTCAGCCAAGCCGGAGGATCCTGACAAGATCCTCACGCTATTTCAGGTGTGTAACCCTCTCCAGAAAACTAACGATTGGCGGATGGCCAAGGTGGAGGATGCTGCTGATGCATCTCGACAAGTAATGCTGATTATTAATAAAAAGTCGGCAGAAGCCTTGGCCAAAGTCGAAGGCATAGTTACGTATGGATACAAAAAGGTTGTGATTCGAGTGTATCGTAATGACACCACCATGCTCTGAAAAAATAATTCAAATATTAAACAATATTTTTTTTTATTATTTTTGAGACCTCATGGTGTTCACAATTTCTTCCAAAATTAATTTTTTACGTGTTTTGAATGCGCCTAGTATTTGTAGGAAAAACAAAGAGTTAAATTATTTTCCAATTTTTCCTCGCCCAGGTACAAGGTTGTACACGAGTAATTTGAAATAAATAATGCGCGATTCATAAAAAAAAACAAAACTAAAGATGATAAAGAAATATTAATCTTATGTGGGAACCCTGAACCCTGTTAGTCAAAAGTGCATAATTATATGTATATATCGCTTAAATAACTGGTTTACCCAGATTCATTCTTTTACTCACAAAATGTTGAAAATCGTATTAACATCGCAGCGATCGTTGGGCCCAAGATGCGTAGCTGGAGTTGTGTAGATTCTAAATAAAGTTTAAAAAATTTATAATATACTAGCCGGCCTCCGGCACGCTCGCTTCGCTCGCTCGTCTAGATCTTTATTTTCTTCCAATGATTTATTTTTGTGGCGAATTCACGAAATTGCTTTGCCTTATAAATTATTTCTAGTTTCTAGATAAATCCTATTGACCATTAGCATTAGTATTTCGAACTATTTCTGTTGCTCCAAACGATGTCATTTGAAAGCAGGAATTGAATGTTCGAATTGACTTCAGGAATACGTTAGAATCTGGATCCGTGCAGATAAGTAAACCGTTCAATGGTTCAGGTGGTGTTTACATTTCAGGTAGTTGCACTTTTCCTGACGCGCAACACATCCCAGGTGGCTCATTTTTGAATTTGAGAGCATGACAATGCGGACATTCCTTATCCATAGCACCAATTACCACTTTTGAATGAGCATAATATTCAATATGGGGCTCGTACTGGAATGCTAGACGCAAAAATGAATCATATGTTAATGCACGATGTACCTGTTGGCGTTGTTGGTCATTTGTTCTGCGTATATTAACCGTAAAACGGCGTGATTGTCTTTGTTCTAAACCAGAGAGAACTAAATTGTATAGAGGGAACAATTCGCTCTTAAGAAAAAGCTCCGAAACGATTTCGTTTTGGGATTGGCTCATGCAAACAATTCAAAGTGAAACAAACGAAATAAACACCAACAATGTTCATTTCTTTGCGGCATTTTGTGTTTGGATCCGGCTTACATTGCTTTTGCTGTTAAAGTTAGTTTGTAAATTTATGTTTGCTACAGATTTGTCTTGTAAATCGGTTGGGTTTTAATTTGCAATTTGAATATGCTGCAACTATTTATATTACAATGCATTTATTTTATTTTTTGTTGATTTGTAATCAATGATTATCGACTGCTAAAAATATATAGGACATGCTTTTTGTTAAACTTCAGAATGCCCTTATTAATTTAAAATAATAATAAAATTGAAATATTACTCCCTACTATCGCTTTGCTTTGGTTTCGATTCATTAAAAAATGTAGCTTAAATGCATTTTATGCAGCATGCAACATAATTATAATATGGTTTGCATTATGGCTAAAATGCATTCACGAATATTAATGCAAATGCGACTAATAGATGGTCTGACAATGTGTAAGGACCCAAAAGTTTTATGAATTGAGGCGCTAAAATATTAAGTATTTTGTAATCAATTGAACAAAATTAAATATCTATAAATAAATATATTTTTTTGAAACAATAAAATTTAAATAATAATTAAAAATAAAAAACAACATATTACATTTTTGTAAAAATCGTAACAAAAAAATGCAATTCATATGTGCAGCAGCAGCAATAATAATATAATGCCATGTCTGATACCCCGTCCTGAAAATGCTATTTCATATTTAATATATAAAAATCTAATGTACACATAGGTACATACATATGTGTATATAATTTGTTTCATTTCAAGCACTGTTGCCTAGTTGCTTTTACACACAAAATGCTTTGCGTTTGGCCGAGCAGAATCCTCACAACACAACGCAGAAAAATGACTTGTGCGTGCGTTCAATGTAAGACATTCAGCAGAATGGCAGGCGATAGATAAATACTCTTATTCGTTTTTTTAGACATTTACGCGTGTTTTTGTTGGTGTAGAAGCAAACGCGATTGCACAGTGTCATAGCAGGCACATATTAGGAAAGGGTATAAATGCCCAAAAACTAAAAATTTGCAAATTTGGCTGTGGCTGAAGGCAAAACAGTTCAGCAGAATGGCAGGCGATAGGTAAATACTCTTTCTCGTTTTTTCGACTTTCATGCGTGTATTTGTTGGTGTAAAAGCAAACGCGATTGCAAAGTGTCATAGCTGGCACATATTAGGAAAGGGTAATGAATGCTCAGAAACTAAAAATTTACAAATTTGGCTGTGGCTGAATTTGTGAACATTGCCGACAGCCAAAAACGAAGCTTAGAGCCGAGTTCGATTGCAAGATCACGAGGCGCTGTTGGGCGGCTATTATTAGATTTTCCTTTTTCACTCTGCCCGCCCGCACCGACTATGGTGCGTTACACTTCTTAGCGTTTATAATGTGGTCGACAAAATATACATATGCATTTCTTTTGCGTTTGTATTGATTATTGTGTACACGTACTGTGTGAACCATAGGCCCGCGGGATAAGGCTGTGTCGACCACTGGTTTACATTGCCTTTGTGCTGACGGCCTTGACTAACAAGTGCTGTACTGAGATGCAAATTTAATCTATTTATGAATCATAATTTTTCACTTCTTTCTTGATATCTATTTCAATTAGCTTGTAATTTATAACACTAAATCATTTTCTATGACAATTCAAATGAAAATAGTACTTTTTTATTGTGGCTGCTCTTGTTGAGAAGAACCATTAAAGTTAAAATATTATTACTAACTTATTTTTTTTTTGAAAATTAAGTCGAGAGATCTGCAACTATTAAGGAATAAATTTGTATATTTTTAATAATAACATAACATAAAATTTGATTTTTCCCCCTTGTACTTTCTTGACAAGCTGCATATACATATGTACATATATTGTACAATTTTATTTTTTATTGCATTTTTAATCTTTTAGATTGAAATCTCTAGCATTTGCACAGATATAATCTACATAAACTTCGTATCAATAGTTTCCTTTATATATGTACATATGCTGTTAATTGGGCAAAATGTTAAAATATATGTATGTACCTACTACACCTACATGCATATACATACATATGCTTGCCTGCGCCTTTACTATTGACGATATAAAGTCAGCGTATAATACCAAACGAAAATGAATGCCTTGGCTGTTACTTTACAGAGGCCAGTTTGTATAGAAACTGTTAAACAGAATGTCAACACAGTCCGATCCAATGCTTAGGCACACCGAGCGCTTGTGTATGCATGTGTTACCGACCAATGCTTGCCTTCTATTTTGCTTTTGACTATGTCAAACAAACGCACAAGCGCAAAACAAAACACACATCGACTGCGATTGCTGTGGCTTATTGTTGTTGCCTTGTGTTTGTTTTGGCTTTGAATTTGCTTTTACACCATGTGAGCCGATCGCGGTCCAGAATCGTTCAACGGTAATAAAAGCTCAGAGCGAATTGTTCCCTCTATATGATTTGATACTCTTTGGTTCTAAACGTATAACTTCATTGCGCTCAGCTCGTGTATCTTCTGATTGTTCTTGACGCAATTGCTGAATGGTCACACGTGCATCAGCATTTTGTTGCTGGACTTGATTCTGATAATCCCGATTTCGTCTCATTCTCATTCGAGCATTCGTATTGTATTCATCTCGTTCTTCTGTTGTATGAGCAGAACGTGATCTTGCTTCTCTTAATCGACTCAACTCACTCCTTTGCGAACGTTGTTCCTCAGCTTCAGCTGTTCTTTGGGATGATGGCAATTGAGTTCTACGCGAATGTCTACCAATGTTACGTCTTTTTGGCGGCATTATGTGCAAATATTGTATTGATCATATGTATTTTACACAGAAATCAAAACATGAATCGTTAATAATTTTAAAAAATATTACATAGTTAATCTGACAATGTACACAAAGCCAACCTAAATTAAAAAAAAAAATTGTATTGGAAAATCAAATTGTCCTTTTTAGTATTTTCGTCGCAATTTTGTTATATTTTCTCAAGCTTAAACAATCCTTGGACTTCCACGAACATTTCAAGACCAAAATTAGCCAAATCGGTTCAACCGTTCGTGAGTCCATAAGCTTCAAAGGAACATAACATTGTGACACGAGAATTTTATATATAGGATAGATATATATATGCATGTACAATAGGTTAAACCATGACTTTTTTGACTCGTTTCTCAGCAGTAAATATTGTTAATTAAAAATTCATTACAAAACAATTTCAGTGAGTTTAACTTATAATAATAAAATGGCAAAATTAATATTTTAGATTATTAAAAAAAAAAGATTAAGTGATACCCATTCTTCATCATCGTTTGGCGCTACAGCTCTTTGTGAGCTTTAGCCTGCTGAACATAATGCCTCCATGTTGCACGATTATTTGCTGATTCTTTCCAGTTTTTGATCTTAATCCTATCCATATCCTCCTTTAATTCTTCTATCCATCGCGATCTTGGTCTGCCTCTTGTTCTGGTGTTGTATGATTTTGCATCTAAGATTTTCTTTTGGGCTCTACAAGGATCCATTCGTGACACGTGGCCTAACCACCTTAGTCTTTGTGCTTTAATGAAACGTACAATGTTTTCTCCTCTAATAAGCTGATCTAGTTCGTTGTTCCATCTAATTCGCCACTCTCCATTGTCATTAATAGCGCCAAAAAATTTTCTTAGAATTTTCCCTTCAAATACCATTAGCTTGGATTTGTTTTTTTCACTCAGCGACCTAGATTCAGATCCGTAGCATACTACTGGCCTGACTACAGTTTTATTTAGCGCTAATTTCATGTTCTACTGAGGAGCCGTGATTTGAATAGTTTAATAAGTGATGCGTATGATCTGTTGCCCGCTTGGATTCTATCGTCAATTGTGGCATGCATTGCGTTATCGCTGCTTAACTTGCAGCCCAAATACGTGAAAGAATCTACCGCTTTAAAATCATATTCCCCGATCTTTATTGTGTTTGCAGCCAATTTGCTTTTATTCCTTGACATCAGCATATACTTTGATTTTTCTTCATTGATTTTCAGCCCTATTCTTTCTGCCGCTGCTTCGATATCATATAACGTTCGTGATAGATCGGCTTTGTCCCTTCTAATGTCGTCGGCGTAGGCGTATATTTCAGTTGTCCTATTTAGAATATGCCCGGTTCTTTTAGCATCACTTACTTCGTCTATTGCGCTGCATAACAAGAGATTGAAAATTGTAGATAACAGGGTATCGCCCTGTCTTACACCGGTTTGTATAGGAAAGACCTCCGATTTTAAGTCTTGTATCATTATTTTCGCTTTAGTACTCCGTAAAGTCATCATGACAATCCTTATTAATTTATCTGGGATTTTGCATCTTTTAAATATGATGGGAATAATCTTTCGATTATAATAATACTATCAAATGCTTGTTTAAAATCGATAAAGAGCATATGTAAGTCAAAATTGTGTTTATAGCATTTCTCCATTGACTGTTTTAAAGCAAATATTTGATCAGATGTTGACCTTCCTGGCCTGAATCCGCATTGGTATTCCGGAAGCACCATTTCAAGGTGGTTCATGAAGTTTTGAAAACATATACGAACTGATTCATGTTAACAACTGGCCACTACAAGGTATCGATTTTCTTGACAACATCCTTGACAATGTCATTAAACGAACTACGTTCACGATATATGCTTCATTTATCACCTGACAGAAGTCGTTGGAGATTATTTGTTTCCGCACTATGCTTCGAATAGGAGCGATACGGTACTTTTAATCCATCAAGGAATATTAAAAAAAAACAAAAGGACATCATACATTGCGCATATAAGCATTTTATTATAATCATATTTATCTTCTTAAGAACTTGTTGAATAATGCCTTATAAGAAACTTACATTTAGAGAGAAGTTTCTTGCGAAATATTATTTATTATCATATACAAATAAAATTTTTAATTTTTGTCAAAAATAGCGTATATATCATTTATTTTACAAAAAAATTTATTATTATAACATATAAAAAAAGAGCTAAATATACGCATATGAGTAGTATATTTATAAAGTTTCCTCAAATTCTTTTTGCCGATAAATGCCATCAACTTTACATAAGTAAAAAACCGATTCCGTATGCTTTGAGTTTTTAAAAATTTCTGAAGAGTTTGTATCTCTTAAATGGAAGCAATTTAATAAAGT